>CAXIWN010000002.1:1693139-2093919 GCA_964036215.1 Oscheius sp. DF5033
CTAGATGACGCCTCAAAACAACGCCTTCTTCTTGGGAAGTTGGACGACGAAGCGTACAAACGATTTGAGAGCCATATTCTGCCAAAAAAACCCAAAGAACTCGAGTTCAAGGAAACTGTTGACATTCTGAAAGAGATATTCGATTTACAGGTTTCTCTCTTCACACGGCAATACGCTTGTTGGTCAGAAAAATTCGATAAATCCCCTCACGAAAGCGATCAAGCTTACGGAGATCGAATTAATGAACGGTTCCACAAAGTAATGAGCGAAATGGACATAGAAGGATACAAAGTTCTCAGATTTCTCGTAGGGTTGAAGTCGAGAGAGGACGTCGAGCATCTGCCATTCCTTTTGTCCTACGCCGACCGAGTTCGTAAAGAAAATCCTGATAAGAAAGTAAAGTTACAGGACATAATAAGAGAGCTGAAAAATCTCCGGATGTACAAGGGAGAAAGCGAGCTAATTTCAAAGGATTCAAACAAAATCCACCAGGTTTCAAAACCTCAATATAATAAACAGAAACCACAATTCAAACGACATGAAAATAAAGGCCATTTTCCCAACGACCATAATTTCAAGGGAGGGAATGGTAAATACTGTGCTTATTGTAAAAAACAAGGCCATAATACAGACGAATGCTATAAGAAAAATCCAAATTTAGCTCGAAAGAGTAAAAATCAGCACCGACACTACAAGAAGGATTCTCAAGTTAGATCTGTTGGACTGCAGCCAACTCCTGACAAATTGGAATCCCAATCCATAAATTCTGTTCGCAGATATACCAACATTGTAGTAAATGGGACACAGCTAGAATTTTTAGCAGATACCGGAGCGGATATCACGACTCTGGACATCCCAAGCTGGAAATTACTGGGTCAGCCAAAGCTCGAGACGGCTGCAATAAAGCTGATGACCGCTGATAAATCACCTTTCATTTGTAAAGGAAAATTACCGTGTAGTTTCGTAATAAATGGAGAAAATTTCCATGGAGAAGCATTCGTGATGGAAAAAGGTTCAAATCTCCTTGGCCTAGATTGGATGTCCCAATCTGAACAACACAAGATAGGTTTGAATTATCTTGGATATATAAAAGAAGTCCATATTAATAAAATAGAAGCATCCTTAGTGAGGGAGTTCCCCGATGTCTTCCAAGAAGGACTTGGCACATGTGTGAAAGAAAAAGCTCATCTGAAGCTAATAAAAGGAGCGATCCCGAAATTTCGCCCGCCTAGACCCGTCGCTTATGCAGCGAGAGAAGCTGTCGAGACTGAAATAGATAGACTTTTGGAGCTAGGAGTAATAGAACCAGTGACATACAGTAAATGGGCAGCCCCCATAGTATGCGTATCCAAAAAGGGAACTGGTAAAATGAGAGTATGCATTGATTTTAGTACAGGACTAAATGAGTCACTGGAGGATAATCCATATCCATTACCAACAGCAGATGACATTTTCGCATCGCTGAACGGAGGCAAATTCTTTTCCCAAATTGACCTCTCGGACGCATATCTCCAAATTGAACTAGAAGATGAATCAAAAGATCTAGTAGTCATAAATACCCATAGAGGTTTATTCCGATATAATCGTCTCCCATTTGGAATTAAAACAGCACCCGCAATCTTCCAAAATTTAATGAACAAAATGGTCTGTGGATTGGAAGGGGTAGCAACATATCTGGATGACATTCTGGTAACAGGAAAAACTCGTGAAGAACACGACAAAAATTTGAAAGACCTGATCCAACGAGTAGACGAGTATGGTTTCCGTCTAAAACTTGAAAAATGTTCGTTTCTCAAAGAAGAAATAAACTTCTTAGGATACATTGTAAATAAAAACGGACGAAAGCCAGATCCAGTAAAAATAAAGGCACTGACCTCGATGAAAGAGCCCGAAGATATGGCTCAATTAAAATCTTTCTTGGGAATGATTTCATATTATGGAAATTTTTTACCCGGAGTCAAGAAACTCCGTGGGCCATTGGATAATTTGACGCATAAGAACCAGCAGTGGAATTGGGATAACAAATGCCGAGAAGCATTTCAAAATTTAATCCAATTATTATCATCTGATCTCAATTTATGCCATTTTAACCCAAAATTGCCAATCCTTGTCGCAGCTGATGCGTGCAATTATGGATTAGGTGGGGTTATTTATCATAAATTCCCAGACGGCACAGAAAAGCCGATACATCATGTTTCAAAGGCTCTATCTGAAACCGAAAAGAGATATTCGCAGATAGAAAAAGAAGCCTTGGCGTTGGTCACAACCGTGACAAAATTCCATAAATATCTCTACGGTCGTAAGTTTATTTTGAGGACTGACCACCGACCACTGTTGACAATTTTTGGTAGCAAAAAGGGACTCCCAACTCATACAACAAATAGATTGTCACGATGGGGTACTATCCTCCTAGGATACAATTTTACATTGGAATATGTCCCGACCGATAAATTTGGAATTGCCGATGGTCTGTCCCGGCTGATGTCGTCATTTCCTCGAGAAGACGAAGACATCGTCATCGCTAATATCGAAACACAAATAGTGGCAGAATTTGATGAGATAATTAGGAGATTGCCAATGACAGCAGAAGATATAGCTGAAGCATCTAAAAACGACCCATTTTTCCAATGTTTAGGAAAATGTATACAGTCCCAAAACTGGTCTAAATTCTCAAAATTCAGACAAGATAGAGAATATAAGTCATTTGAGTCGAAAAGACAGGAATTTTCGCTAGTCGAAAACTGCATAATGTTCGGTGATAGAATAGCTATCCCGATTGCCATCCGTTGCAAAATAATGAAGGAATTGCACAGAGGGCATCCAGGAATGGTCCGGATGAAAGAACTGGCAAAGAAATTCGTATTTTGGCCAGGACAAGGAACGGATATCGAAGATTATGTCAGAAGTTGCGACAACTGTCAACTGGCAGCCAAAAATGATCGCAAGGTTCCCCTCCGACCATGGCCAAAATCCCAAAGAATTTGGCAAAGAATTCATATTGATTATGCAGGTCCTATTGACGGATATTACTTTCTCGTCATCGTCGACTCCTACTCAAATTGGCCTGAAATATTGATTACAAAATCGATTACATCATCTACTACTGTTCGACTTCTAGAGGAAGTATTCTCCAGAACAGGTCTACCAGAAACGCTAGTTAGCGACAATGGAACCCAATTTACATCAAGGGAATTCCAGTCTACGTGCGAAATGAATGGTATAAAACACATTCGAACACCGCCATACCATCCGCAAAGTAACGGACAAGCGGAGAGATTTGTGGATACTCTAAAAAGAAGTCTGCAAAAATTAAAAGGGGGAGGAGAAGGGAAAGTAAACTCGACGTTGTTGAACAGATTCCTGTTCGCCTATAGAACAACGCCTTGTCCCAGCCTCGACAATAAAACCCCAGCTGAAGTTTTCTACGGAAGAAATATCAGAACAACCTTGAATTTGCTTATCCCAGAGAGGAAAGATCATCCTAATGCATTCGCAGAGCAAATGAAAGCTCAATTTGACCGAAAGCACGGTGTGAAAGAAAAGAGTTTTGAATTGAATGAGCCTATTTGGTTCAAGAAGCATCACCAAAACCAGGAACAATGGATAAAAGGTAAGGTTACTGGAATTAGAGGTCACGCGACATATCTTGTCGACGTCGAAGGAAAGACTCACCACGCACACTCAAATCAGTTGAGAAAGCGTCGAGAAAATGAGCTCCTAACCTCCAATTACCAAACTCTACTTCACACCTTCAACATGACGATGCCAAGCAAGAAGAAGATTCAAGAAGAAGTTCCACCGATGGTTCCAAGGACACCGAAGAAAGAAGCTCCCGATGATCTCAATCTGACGACGCCTGTTGCCGCCATGCCATCCGACGAGACGACACCAGATGACACAACGCCAGCTGAGACGACGCCTTTCTGTACACCTGTGGCCACGATGGATCCAGTACCAAACACCGCTCAAGCACAAGAAGAGAAACAAGACGATACAAGACCACCCGCACTTCGAAGAAGCCAGCGAACAAGAAAGTCACCGACAAGACTCAGGTTCTAATTATTTATATGTTCGTCTATATTTCCTTTTGCTCATTCTTCTCTTTATTTACCCCCATTTCTTTCATCTAAAAAGGGGAGGTGTTATGGTCCCACATAACGATTTTAATTATTGTTTGAATTCGCGCCATGAGCAAGCGCGCCCCAATTCTAATCGCCATTTGAGCGTCTCTTTTGTCTCTCAGTCGGAGAGTGAATAGTTGTTGTCGTAGCTACATCTGTAGCAATATTGTTTTCTGTAATATTTTTGTCTCACTGTTAAAAGGTAATAAATTATTATTACAAGAGATTAATTGTTTTGTTAACTAAAATACTCCTCTACTGAATTAAGAGTAGTTGAGTATATAACAATCGACAAGTATCTAATTTCCAAAACGAGGAAACTGTATCCCCCAAATGTCAGCGTGGCCGTCCATTGTTCAACATGGCAAACTCAACTCCCCAAGTTTCTACAAAAATCTCGACCAATTTCTGTGAAAAGCCGAGCCAGGCACGCATTGTGTATTCAAGAAAACAGTCTCGCGCCCTCGCCTGACATCATGCCAATGTTAACTTTTGTGACTAATCAAAGACTCAAACTAACCTTGAGCACTTCGCAGCTTCTTCACGTAATCGACTGTCATTTCCAAGATGTCAGCTTTCTCCCATTTTGCATGGCTGGCTGACTAAAGAAAGAAGAAGATTAGGAGAGATGGTCCAAGGGTACTGACCACATGATTGTCTTTGATCAAGATATCCTTCAACTCGGAGAGGCAGCGATTGATTCGGGCTCGTCGCTTCTTTTCCATCAATGGCTTGTTTGTCTGTAATTCAGCGAATGAAAAATACAAGAAAGTGTCGGACCTTTTTTAATGATTGCGCTTCGGAAAGAGAAGTCTCCACATCTGAGAACATATCCTCCTCACTGAAAAGGAATGGTTAAAGAAGGAAATTGAGGAATCAGAGAAATAAACAAGGTCCTCGAGAGGATCAGATCAGAACTGAATAGGAAGAAAAGGAGGAGCTTGTTTGTTTTGTAAGTTCCAGTGTAAGTGCTACCGTAATCAGTTGACTGACAATCCGGCTCGAATCCATTCAATCCGGCTCAATTTTTGTGCATGACTAAAATTTAGAGTACGTCTCCCCTTTTTGGGGGATAATCTGCCCTGATATTTGTGCCCTTTAGAACACAATACTGCGTGTTCCATCCTCCTCAAAATATCGCGGACCTCGATGTCCAAAAGGGCGGAAAAGTTTGGGCCGGGCCGGTTTTCTTCTTCCCTTTCCTTATCGAAGCGACACGCGCATCTGTCATTCTTCTTTTGTGTTCGCGCTGCTTTCCATAACAGTTACCGTATTCCTCCGGGGAGAATTCGCGTCGCCGCCTGACGCAAAAATAACTGATGACAGGGGGAAAGCCACCGCCGATAGTTTTTTGGCCACTATCATCTTATCAACAGGAAAACTTCTCACACCCCGTGGGTTGCGTATCAAGTGGTCATTTGACGAGGATTCAAAGAATAACAGTTGAGAATAAAAAAAGAAAAGACGCGTATGGCATAAGTGCCACTTAAAAAAGGAGCTGCCGACCGGAGCGGCTCTCGCCAGGCCACTGCCGATCCTTCCGGCGGCAGGCTACTGTAAATATTGGCTCGCGCGCGGGGTCACACGCCACGGGAAACGCAAAAGCTTTTGTAAACAGAAAACGACTTGAACCGACTGCCGACCAACGAGGGGAACGGTCGGCTCAGGACACATGGCGCGCGCGCCTTGTGAGCATACGGGGGTGACAGAGTCATGTGAAGGGAAACTGTAAGGGGAAGAGAGGAAGCAAAACAAAACGGGCTCAGCGGGGGAAGTGGCCACAAACAGCTTATTTGTTTCCGAAAGTATTTTTAACTTTCTCGGGGAAAGTGAAGTGACGTCTACCCGGTAAGGAAAATACTCAAACATTTCCGAGTCAAATGTGAGCAAAACAAGAGGAAACCGTTACTTGTTGCAACAAAAGGGGGTATTTCTCATGTTCAGTATCCTAATTGAGTCAGCTTATCCAAGATGTCAAGGATTGTGCTCTCTAGTGACCAATTGGAGACCATTTCCGGTGTCAATGATCTCCGGGCGAACGCCTCATCCCTGATGAATAAGTAAGCCCAAGAATACAGTCAGAATAACAACTTGGAATCACAAGATTATCTGTGACGGTTTCCGTTCTGGATGTACTTTTCGGACCAACACAAAAGGGCAGGAAAATTTGCTTCAAAAAATAAAGGGACTCTTTTATACGTCTGCAGCCGTCTCCGTGATGACCGCTACTTTTTTGCATCAGGAATTTCTCAAAATTGCGTTTTTTTCGTAATTAGCGTGCTTCTTTCGATCCGACAAATATTTAGACGATGACGGGGGAATCCTTGTAAGAAAGTTAGCAAGAGCACCAAAAGGACGATGATCATCGGCAAAAGGACAGAAAATGACCGAAATGGGAGAAAATAAAAGAGTTGATCAATTTATTGCGTAAATTATCCTCATTAATCCCGGCTGACGATTAGATTATTCGCCTGTCCTTTGAATTGAAGCAAAATATTTGTCAAAGACTTTTTTGTTTTCACCCGGTGGAGGTGTATAATTCAAGGAAAAATTAGCAGGTAGAAAACAAAATAATCAAGCGGAACAGACTGGATAAAGAGAACAGAATGTGGTAAAAATGAAAGGGATAACCGATGTCCTGGGGTGAATACGGTTGTGGGCGGGACAGGCACGCGTATAGAAGCGCGACTTCCACGCGACAGTAATCGGAGAACCATCTCCGAGGAAGAAACGCGGGGTAAAAAAACGAAAACTGATGGACAACTGGGCCGAGAACACCTTTTTAAGACTGACGGACGGAGAGGTCATCCATTTAAAAAAGTACTGTAGACGATGTCTCTTGGCGCCAAAGTGGCTGCCATTCGAATACGATATCAACAGAGAGAAAGAGACAATTTCTCATGATCTGTGTGTGTATCATTTACAATACACCGTAAGTTATCAGTCGTAAACCATGGGCCTGTCATCCGCCTCGACCGGCTATGATTAACTATCTTTGCCGGCCATCGGGCGGCCAAAAGAGTCGACTAATCCGTGCCGACGTGAACGGTCGAGGGGCTAATTGCTGTCCGACAAACTTCTGAGCAGCCGCCATCGGGTGGGGCAGAGATAAAACCGTTTTGGGAACTTAGTCATCGAGGTCGGCAGGAAGTTGGCCGGCTATACCAACAAGATTACGGTATGAATAAGACGGACCCTGGAGGACTATGCTCAGATCTTGATGTCTCTGCTCAAAAATAGCTCATAAATCAGAAAGTAGACAAAAAATTGGTGGATTATAAGATTTTGAGGATTGTTTTGAACGGCGGGGGAAGAGTGGTGTTCCGTTTTATTCACACCTGCAAAAAGACAAGCGTCATTGGCTAAGAAATGTGTTTTCGAATAAATAGTTGGGAGATGACGGGACCAATTTCCTCTTGTGCTCGACACAATGAAAAACAGCCGCATCGCGTGTGATAGGAAGCCCTGTTGGAGTTCGCTCAACCAAGGATCATCGGATGTCTACTTCCATAGAAAGGAAGACTAATAAGGGAAATAAATGACCACCTGGTCGAGAGAGAGAAAGAGCGGAATGAAGAGAACGTGGCCATCAATCAGCTGAAAATGCTGGAAGGTGGCGAAGAGAACTTGTGACAATTCATTACGGTGAGTCTATCTATCAGGCTGCGCAGATTTGTGTGTGGCGCTCATCCATCACGAAGCGGACGGCGCCGAGACGTGGGAAGGCTACGGAAGGGGAGCTCAGTCGGCTGGAGGCAACGCGGGGTCACCAGGCGATGGATGACGGCTTCCGAAAATGACGGGAAACAAGTCTCCCTGTCTCGTATTCTTTGTTCTTATTGAGCATAGGATTAAAACATAGAAAACTGGGAAGAGACAATTCTGGATGACACGAGGGAACACGAGGCGAGCGGGCAAAACAGTTTATTGTAATTTGAGATCTGGGTCTGTACTCTCATGAAAACAATGCTCAGGTGTGGTGATTCTTTTCTCCAGGTTCTGGTGCTTTCGGCTTTAAGTCAATTTCAAGAAGGCATCTCTAGAAAGGTTTCATTACAAATTTCTTGGTTTTAATTTAAGAATAGGAAGCCCTTTCAACATTCCTGGTAATCTTCTCTGTTCTATGTTTTGTGTTCATCTGTGATTTATTAGTTTCCTGCATATTCCGGCTTCTCCGCCCATGTTTGATGATTGTCCCAGAATGTTGCGAGTGACCTGTTAATGGTAGCTATTAATTCGGTCATAACGAGCATCTCCGTCACATTAGACGGAGTCGTAAAACAAACACGACGTGCATATCTCCCGTAGCGACGCGGTCTCTCGTCGCGCGCGTCTCGCAATTTGTCGTTCCTCTGCGATTGATAGCTGACGATAATAATCGTCCTTCGACAACGACAAAAACCATCTGCATTTTAGAGTGAAAAGTCTGAAAACAAAGGAGGGGATGGATTGTCTTTGTCTTCGACCACACACGATGGTCAACTCCAGCTGAGGTGTCATTAATCCATGCAAAGGATTCCATTTTACGGGGGCCGCCCTCGACTAATGGCACGATTTGTCATGACAGCGGGTGGTTGTGGTCGAGCGGACATTCTAGAGAAGAAATTTTCTTCCCACGTGTTGACGGACGGTTTGAAGAATGTGAGAAGGAATGTAAACTGGGAAAGACTACTGGAACGGGCGTTTCCCACCGTCGTGTTGCGCTTCTATCCTTGAGAAAAGCGTGACTTTTTAGGGGAATTCCTTCAAACAGAATATCGAGATATTTGTATAAGTTGTAAACAAAGCGAGTCAGTGATAAGCGTTTTCGCAAGGTCACTTTACCTCCGTTGATTCCTCCCATTGTATTCCTCTCCATTGTAATGGTAGATTTTGCTTTAATTTCTCTCACTAGTCAGTCCCCGTAACTTGAGTCAAGTCATCAATAAGGTTCGCATTTACCGCCTGTATTTCATCGGATTCTACCTGAATCCTGCAAGTTATTTCCGCCTGCAGACTTGTACCGAAGTGGGTGAATTCATTCGAAACGGCCCTATTTTTGTCTATTTTCCCGGCATTTACTCTCTTCAATTTGACAAGGAGAAGCAGTCCTTACTTTTAATTTATTCAAAAAAGCAAAGGGACGCCGTAGAAGCTCTTTATGGAATACGCCTGGGCCAGTTCAGATCTTGCAGTATGTCGCCTCTTACATAGAATTACAGCAAAGGCGGCAATTGAACATTTCGAAGAAGCATGTAACGTATTGAAGAAGAACAGAATAACAACGATATGGATACTGGCCACAGAAGGATTGACGCGGGAACAAACTACCATTCTGCTCGAAATTTTAGAAAGCTAGTAAAAAGCTTGAAAAGGTTGTGATACGCAATGAGGGAGCAGAGGAATTTGATGTTTAGTTATCCTAAGATAGTGGTGAGTTCTTGTTCCTTTTGGACAAATCTTTTTTTTTAGAAACATGCCCATTTTACTTTGAAAGAAAAGGAAATAGCCATTGCAATGACCAAACTCAACTGCAAATTTTCTCATGTTGAATTTTACATTGAACAGTCTGAAAGCGATCTACTCTCTCTTATTCGAACTGTCCTTTCGGTAAGAATAATCCTTTCGGTATAATAAAATACACTAGCCAAATTCTTACTATTTGTTTCCGGCTCTACGTGGTAATCTCAGTCCCACCCTCCGCAGTTTTGCCTTTACTGTCGTCGAAAATTATTCCATGCAGTGAAGTCTTTCGTCAATCAAACCTGACGCTATCAAAAAGGAGGGATCTTGTCTGTACAGATAACAGCATGAAACGGCTATACTCCACGGGAACTCGTTGCCTAATTAAGATTTCCAATGGTCTTTATCTGTTAGAATAACAAATAAAATATTGTACGCTTGACTGTCATCAACATTCTCTGGTCATAATCATGGTTATGGTTGAATTCACAGGAAATAATTTCAAAAAATAAGTACAGTTGATAATGGAAATATAATGGAAAAAAATATGATGGGAACTTGCTATTTAGAGAACGGCTAAAAACAATTAGCTGCCTCAGTTTATGGCTCAAGTTCACCATAAAATGCCCCCCTCGTCAAAAATAGTACTCATTCCCATGTCTTTTTTTTATTAGAAATTCAATATCTCTGCCCGATGGCAACAAAAACCTTCACATCTCGAGAAATAGCTCCCTATGCATATCAAATCTGTCTCTACTCGTTTTGCAAAATTTCAGGATGACTAATCTGATCCCTTCCATCCCCAAAAAGAATTCCCAGAAGTACGTTCGAATATGATCTCAATTAGTTTGTACTGCCTTAATTAGAATTCGTCGTGGGTTGTCTCTTCTTTGGAACTTCTTGACTTTGTCTGACTTCCTAATAGGGCGTGTACATCCTATCCAATTTGTATCCGGTCTCCGTATGATCATGGCCAAAAATTGCCACTCTTCTAGGAAGAGGAATCTCTCCGGAATAAATAAGCTTACTCATGGGAATGTCATTTGCTATGCGCCTTGACCCGTAATTGCCTTCCGATGATTTCACACAAATCTCGAAAATTGACACCTTCTTTCATTTTCCCATGGATTTCGGCCACATGTTCAGAAGTTTAAAAGTCAACTTCCTCTTGCAACGAGCCTCGTCAATCAAAAACCTTGCATCTTCGATATACCATCTGGCGTATTTCTGTTGATAAATTGGTCAAGTGGGTAAATAAGATTCATTTATTCCAATTGTTATCTCGAGTTCGAAGAAATCTGGTTATTTTCTCTTGTCTGATCGCCTTGTGATCATTCAAATGACCTCAAGTTTAAATGGGAAATCCTTGATTGTGTTTTCATGTTCTTCTTGGAGTCGAGTCTATTAAAAGTGCCAGGAATCTCCAGATCCTCCCTCTTTCCGGGCTTCTTCCTGTTTTTGGATTAGCGGTTGTCCTTGTTTTCTCTCAAGTATAAATGTCTCCAATTACTTTCTTTTACTCATAACATGATTGTCGCCAATTGTTTCTATACAACAATCCCGTGATATCCCCCCGTAATCCTTAGTAATCAAATAATGTGTGAATTATATCTATTCACGTCCTCATTAACCGGATCCACCTCCAATTTCAGACGCCCTCTTCTCTTATATTACTTCTCTGCGAGTACGCACACATCGTCGTCTACTCAATTATGACCTTCTATCCTCATCTGTTCTGGGTCGTCGATCACGATGAGTACAATTGCTCCGGTAGAACTGTAGAAGAATGGAGCACAATGGGTGTCAGGAGATCCTTGGTCGGCATCTATTACATCATATATGGGACCATCATCTGTGTCAGTTGCTCTTTTCTTCTGTCTACAGTTCTCTTCAGACCCTGTATCTCGTGATAATCCTGGCAATGTCCAACAAGACCGTTCTCTCCAAATGTTGCTACAAATTAATGTACTACAATTGTTTCTATGACCTGGGTAAGTCTCTTTTTTACAGACAATACTTCTTCTAGTAAATGTTTTTCTAAACAGCATAGTATCCGGCTATCTGATCATTGATGGAGCCGTCTTCTGCACTCATCCTCTAATTATTCTCCTCACGGGTGGAATTGGATTAGGTCCGTTTATTCGGCCACTTTTTATGCGTCAATTATGGTTTTTAGCAGTCTGGTGTGGAACATGTATCAACTGCATAAACATAGGAATTAATCGGTTTTGTACTATTTTCAGCTTCGGATCGGATATCTTTGAGGGTAAGGGAAGTAGCGGAAAAGATAAAGAATTTCCAGGAAGACGATGTATCTATTGGATGAGTTTTCCTTTCTTCTACACGCTATTTGTACTGTTCTTGACAAGGCCCGTCGTTTTCCATTCACAATTTGGAGCGTGGCTACTGACACCGCTTATCAATGATTTCAGTACGGTTAGACTTTTCAAGATGTTCGATAAATTCAGAGAATTTCTAGGAAGTCGAAGTGTATCGGAATAATGTTATGTTGATAACCAATCTGCTCACATCCACTTTGTTGTCCTTGATTTACTTGGCTATTACGTGTAAATTATTTTGTAATAAGAATGTAGCGCTCTACCGGCGTCAACTGTCAAAAGCACAATATAAGGCAATCAGACTGATTGATAGATTAAATGAGTCCTACCAGATCTGCCTTCAAAGTGGTCTCATCTGCGGGATGACGTCTCTCTGTGCCTTTTTGTACTCCTACATGCAATTATTCCCGGTTCCTCAGGAGATGGTTCTCCTTACTCACATCATGTACCAATACTGCACAGGTATGCCGTGTATTTTCTAGACAATACGAATTTCCAGGTCTGCAATGTTTTGTCTATCTCTGTATGAACCAGGCGGTGCGTCAGGGCGTGGCCAAGTTGCTCTTTCAAATGCCGATCCCTTCGAGCCTTTTGAATATTTCTTCATTACGAGATAATAATTAATTTAGTACAAAGACGAGGAGAATGTGAACATGTACAAATACCGTCGGGAACAATAAATAAAGGGTCACTAATTTAATCAAGTTCAAGGTCTATATAACAAGTTGTAACAATCCTGGGCAAGAATGAGAATGTACCTTGACAAATATGGCAATCCAACGGTTTGCCCTGAAATTGCCCTATCACTCTAGGCGAAAATACTTACTGTCGTTGAAATACAATAAAAATTGCCCTTGTCCGTTGTCGTTTTTTACCGTGGTGTCTAACAAAGTTAACCTTTGTCTCCGTGAGCCAAAGTTAACCTTTGTTTCCATGGGTCAGTTTATCTTCGTGAAATGGTTGTCGGGCCTCAGTTCGAACCGTCGACCCTGTGACCGGCATTACACCGTCGGTGATCTGTCTCGGTTAAAAAAGCTCTGTGCGGATGAAAAGCACATGAATATTATCTGCTAAAATAGAATAAGCAAAAAATGATCCTGTGACTGATTCGATTAAAAGGAGAGCCTCTGCAAAATCTGTGCGGTGTTTGAGCAGGGTGTCCCCCAGCTGACCGCTGCCGATGACCCGATTGCCGGCCGCCAGCTGACCATTGCAGCCAGCCAGATATTCCCGCTGCCCGTCACGTGCATTTCCTTGATTATCCTATTAATTTTCGAATTAACCTTCCTTTTTTGTCGTATTTCGTTGAAAACTTACTCGGGGTCATCTCAAATCTGATGCAATGCTGTTTCCGCCTTGGCTATTTCCCTCATGAGGGTTGTCTTTATGGACTCATCGGGTGAAAACCGGGTAATAAACCCGGAGATCTGGATGTTGCGAACATCGATTAAAATGGCAAGGCAGATGACAACGAGAAACAGGCTGCCCTTTCCAATGGGCGGGTCCAATATTGATGAGTATAAAAGAGGCCTGGTTGAAGTGACCGCGCCACAGTCTGTGGTGCGATTGCGCAAAAAATTCAGACAAACAAAATGATGATGGAGAAGTTATGGGAGACAAGTTAGGATATTGTAGGTCCATGGGAGAATTCCCCTCGGTCTGGTCAGGATAGGTTATCTTTTGCGCCTGAAGTTGTTTTTATTATGACGATATTTTTCCCCTCTAGACATGGCTAATTTTTGGTGCTCCCCAAAATGACGCGATAAGCGCTCTTTTCCCTTTTGAATCAATCGCTTTCCCGCCAAAGTTAAACCCCGGAAAATTTCAAACTTCCCGGTTTGAGGTTTATCAAAAAGGTCAACGACTGGTTTCATCAATCAATCGGTCGTTCGCGGCAGAGAGTGACCATTTTTGGAGCGGGCGAAAAAAGGGGCAGACAGTCTGCCGTACTTTAGAATAAAGGTCAACGTAGCATTTTAAGGACAGCCACGGGTTGGCACTATTGCGGAAATATCTCCTTTGTCGCCTATCCCCCCATCCCCGGGCAGTTTCTGGAAACATCTTCGGGACTGGTTCGGGAAGACATCCCCTCTTCCTTTCCCCTGATGATAATCTCTTTGTCCTTTTGATTATGTTACCGACCAGTTCAAGTTTGCCCCTTTTCAGGTAATCTACAATGAAAAACTCTGAAGCAAATCAAACTCAACGAAGGAAGAGGAGTCCCTTGAGGAAGCCGGAACAATTGAATGGCCATGGAGAATTTGGGGCATGGACAAGCCGCGGTGGTCGTAACTCTTCTAAGCCACACTTCGAGGTAAGCCAGCTTTTATCTCCTCCACCGACGGCATCCAGGTTGGATGTCCGAACCTCCCTTATCGTCCTCTCTATCAACGTCTGAAACTCAGAATCGAAGCTAAGGATCCCTTCTTTTCGCTGGAATTCTTCCCTCCCAGAACATCCAATGGAGTGGCCAATTTTTATGACAGGTACAGTTATTTTCTTCTCTGCTTGTAAACATTTACGTCAAACGACAAACAACACTAATTTTGGTTTTGATCTGCAATTGAAGAGATGATTTACAACGCGATCTAATTATAGAATGACCCGATACAGTGAGGGAGATCCCTTCTTTGCTGACATAACTTGGCATGCAGCTGGAGATCCAGGGAATATTTCCAAGTGCAATTCCTCGACTGCTGTTGCTGTAGGAGTACAGAACTTCTCCCGACTGGATACAATGCTCCACATCACTGCAGCCCAATACACAAAAGAACAGAGCATCCAGCACCTGAGGACGGCTTACAATAATGGAATTCGGAATTTTTTGGCTCTTCGAGGAGATTTGCCCACTGACGTGAGAAAGGCAATTCCCCGATAATAAGGAGAATTTTCAGAGAGATCCCACAGAAGAGCATTTCCGAGCTGTTGATCTGATTCGCTGGATCAAGGAGACATTCGGGGATGAGGTCACCATCTGTTGTGCCGGTCAGTTTCCCCTCTTTCCCGCCTACATTGTACTCTGACCTTTCTTTTTTGGGTGGGGTGAGCGAGCTTTTTGCACTTATCACGATAAGGAGTTTCCCGAACCGCACGAACCAGACGGCGCAATGATAAATTTGGCACTTGGCTTTTTACTGTCCCCGATTGATATGGGAGCACAATTCAAGGTTGTCTTGCAAGACAGATATTTTAGGCTACCCGACGGGACATCCGGAAGCACTCAGCTATCAACAAGATCTTCTGTTCCTTAAGGACAAAGTCGACGCCGGTGCACATTTTATCATAACCCAGTTATTCTTCGAAAATGAGACATTTATCAACTTTGTCAAGGATTGTCGAGCCCTCGGAATCACTGTGCCTATCATCCCGGGAATTTTGCCCATTATGAGCTACGAACAGACAAAGAGATTGGCCGTTTTATCACAGTTGGAAATCCCGCAATCCATTGTCGATGACTTGGAGCCGATTCAACACGACGACGACGCTGTCATGTCATATGGAATGGACAGAGCTGCCGATATGATCCACGAGCTGATCCGGGATGGACATGCTCCCGGAGTACACATGTACACGATGAATAGAGAAGCCATTATCCGGTCGATTCTCGAGGAAATCGGACTATGGTACAGGCGGGCTGAGCGTCTGCTGCCATGGGATCCACACGGTGTCCACCATCCTAAGAGATGGGACGAGTCTGTCCGACCTATTTATTGGAGCAGCCGTCCGATGAGCTACATTTTCAGAACAAGAGTAAACCATTTAAATGGAGTAAATTACAGAAAAATTTTAGGATTGGGATGAGTACCCGAATGGAAGATGGGGCAACAGCTCTTCGCCCTGTTTTGCCAGTTACGACCATTATTTGTTCAAGGATTTGAAAGGAAAGACGGCCGAAAAGATGCAAACAATGTACGGAACACCTCAAAAATTGGGCGATATCAAACACGTCTTCAACTGCTTTGTAGATGGAAGCAAGCCCAGAGACGGACCAGGAACAGAGGTTAGGCTCTCTTCCAACCAAATGAGTGGCAGTTTTCAGGTTATGAGCTTACCATGGAGTGAAGGATCTCTCGGAGTGGCAAAGGAGACCAGTCTTATCAAAGATCGCCTCCTCTGGTGCATCAGCAAAGGTCTCTTCACCATCAACAGTCAGCCAAATGTCGATGGCGTCGACAGCAGCGACGAGATCCTCGGATGGGGACCACATGGTGGATATTGCTATCAGAGAGTGAGTCATGTCCTGATTCCTACAAAAATGTTTTTTCAGAGTTACTTGGAATTCTTCTGCCCCAAGGAGATGGCTGAGATCCTCATCCAAGTCATAAAAACGAAGTACGACTCCAGGATCAGTTACCACGGAGTTAACAATGATGTAGGACATTTCCTCAACAAATAAACGCATCCATTTTAGGCAACCTACGACGAGAGTAATGTCCCCAAGACCACACCCATTGCCGTTACCTGGGGAGTCTTCCCCGGACGTGAGATCGCTCAGCCGACTGTCGTCGACCCGCTCGCCTTCCTCGATTGGAAGGACGAAGCCTTCCACATGTGGCTCTCCAACTGGTAAGTTCTCTCTCTTATTATCATTGCAAAAAGGGTAAATATTGGCATCTACTTACGTAAGCTGAGAGTGATCATTGTCCTTTAGGGGAGCACTCTACGAGGAATCGTCGACATCCAACCAAATCCTGAAATATATCCACGACAAATACATTCTATTCACTATGGTGGACAATGACTTCAAAAAGGAAACTGTCATCTACGACGCTATCGAAGAAGCCGCTGCTATCTATGAAAAGAAAGAGAAGGAGCTCGGCCTTGGATTAGACAATTTCTTAGCCAGTGGAAAGTTGGCCGAAACCAACAATAATGTGGTTCCAAATAATGTAGAAGAGGTCGCCTAAATTTGATTGATGACTTCATTGTGTCACATTTATACGGTTTACCCATGAGATTTTGTATATTTTGAGAGAAATGTAATAAACTTCTATTTTATCCAAGTCAGCCCTTCCCCTGAGAATATTTTCGGTTTCCTTGGCAGAAGGAACATCTAGAAAACGTCAGTGACAAGAGTCTTGTTCCCTCTGAAATCGTCTCATTTCCTCAGTTCCCCGGGGTCACCGTTCTACGGCTTACGTGTTAATTTAATATACGATATGATATGAGATGATATGGCCCATTTTTACTCTAATTTTAATGAATTTAACAAACGAGTCACTTCATCTTTTGCTCCAAAACCGAGAAGTTACTCATGGAATTGTTGAATAATACTGCCGACGTCAGACACAATTTAGGATGAAAATTTATCTTCGTCGAGTTCTCCCCATGAATGGGAAAACTTGAAAGAGTCGCCAGTCTGTTCCTCAAAAACACTTTCTAGCTATTAAACTTGTAAAAGAGTTGTAAAGGCTGCAATTAACCGGAGACAAATGGCTGTAAACTGTCTCGAGATGTAAATCTTTAGCCCAATGAAAAGACTTGCTCCTCATGTTGTGGTTATTCTCTGACTGAATGTCCTGCTAGCTTCTCGCATATTATGCAGAAACCTTTGTTTACCTGTCCTTCTGTATTCTTTTATTTCCCCCACAGAGGAAATGAACCCGGAAATGAATGGATGACGTTCTTTCGATTATTCGTTCTTCGCAACAAGCAATATTTTCTGTCGGACCTAATTTTATGGAGGCACCTGACGGCAAGTGGAGATTCCTCTGTCCTTCTGTTCCGGTTATCCGATCTTTTTCACCCGTCGAGGTGTCAAAATTCCCTAAACATTTTGATTGTTGATATTCGTCTCTTCTTTTTCTTTATGGAAGGGATCGAGTGACTGTAATCTAAAAGATAGACATTGCGTGATCGAGCATCATTTCGTGTTTTCATTTTTCCACTTTTTGCAGACTCGATGCTGCAATATCTCTCCTAATCACGAACACAGATCGACGCTCCTGGGGGTCCATTAAATAATCTACCTTCTGGCGATAAGACCACTTGTCCCTCGGAACTCCCGTTCTCTTTTGTTGTTACGTGATCCGGAATGTCCGGGCGCGGGCACAAGAATCCATTGTTCGCCGATGTCAACTGGCATCATTTTGTGATGGACAACTGCAAGACGAAAGAGACTTTGGGTCCCTGTTCTCTTGGCCGCCCAGTTGTCTGTTTGTTGGACCAGACTCCGCTTTTTTTTATAATTCCCCCTCTGGGTATTATCCCATTTTGGTCAAGTCTTATTACTTCACCCACCTTCCTGTCGCCCCCCATCCTGCCCCTTCTCCCATTAGCCGCCTTATGAACGCGATGACAATTATTTTGACAAATTGACATCCACTTGATCCTAACATGAGGCCTCTTCCTCATCATTTTTGGCCAAGGGAGAAGAAAGATCAAAGTCTGATCTCAAAAGACCAGGAAATTTGAATTTAGCTTTATCAAAGCAACACGAACGGGTAGGAGGGAGGAAGCCACTTTCATTTTGATGTTGTGATCATTACGTCTATCTTCTCTTTACTATTAGAAAGGTGGACAAATGGTACTAATCAAGCTCTTTCTTCCTCTTCCGTGTACATTCTCTTGTCGACTGTTTCCACTTTTTTTTGAGACTGGAAGCACCGATCACTCTTTTTCTAGACTTTTGCTAAATGATTTCATTTCAGACGCTTTTTTCCTTGTAGGTTCCACTGATTTTTTTTGTAGACGGCTTAGCCGGCTTTTTTCTGCAATATAAAACTATTCGGTGAATATTCTGGAGAGATTTCCTGGTTCCTCCACCTTTTCGCTTGACGAAAAGTCTTCTTAGCGCATCATTTTGGAGCCTGTCAAGGTTAAAAAGAGAAACCTGTTGCGTGTTTTCGTTCGTAGTTTATGTTAAACTGCTAATCTGTGACATGTGGTTCGGAGGAACAGCAATACCCAGTTGCATAGGCAGGAGGCGCTGTTAGATATTTCTACTTTGGAGATGAAGCGGCGACGTGATGTTGTAGAGAATCCCAGTGACATTATGATGGCATATTCGTCATGTTTTCTCTTCTTCGTTTCTATTTCCGGTCGAATATATTTCCGCATCCTCGGATTTCTTCCCGTTGTTATTGGTTTCTCTTATATTTTCTCAGGCGTCTACTATTCAGTAATACTCGACTGCTCTTCCCTGACTCATGGCTGATCTTTTATACAGGAAGAGACAGCTAATAAGGGTCTTCCGCTCTCTTTTCTTTCATAGAAAATCCGCCAGACGGGTAGTTTCAGGGGATTCCCTTTGTTGTAATCAAGTTCTTCCTCTTCTTTTGTTTCTATTGTAAGTGTTCTTGTGAATAAAGGGCAATTAGCCGGGAACTATTCCCTCAGTCGAGGCAACAGACATCGCGAACTTTCTCTCCTAATCAGATATCTTTCACCCCCAAATAATTCCCTAAAAAGGTAGGATGATTAGTGTCTGTCACATTGCCATCCTGCAATCCGATGGAAAACAGGAAACCAGTAGCAGGAAATGTTATTAGGCAACTGAGCCAGCCTCCCATTTGTTTGCAATTTTGAGGAAATGTTATGCCTCCGGTCTGCCCATTTAAATTATGCCAATGAAAGCAGCAGAGAGTTCAAGTGAGCACATCAGAAGGAAGTCCTTCCGTCTGCCATCCGCTCTCTACTGTCTAGTCAAAGAAGACGACGATCAACGGCAATGGGTGAGAATGAATAGCATAATTTATAATAGAATCCAGTCTTCCTTTTCGTTATACAAATAGTCACGTTGTTTCTGGGTGGTCTTTCTTGCAAATCTTAGCCTTTGGTTTGTCTCTCCTTCTCCTTGCAACCTGTTACCTATTCCCCTCATAAATTATGGATACACAGAGAATAGCTCAAAAAATAATGACGAGAAGAGGGTGTACCTTTGATTGATAGTGGTCAGTTCACTTGACCGCACATATATTCTATTTAAATTGTGATTAATATTTCTAGGAATTCCATCTAAAGATGGGCAGTCTCTGTGTGTGAAAAGAGTCTGCTCCGCCCTGCCACCTTCTCCTTCCATTTAGACCCCCTTCTACCCTAAAACGTCGTTGATCATATGCAAATTGCTCCGCCCATTCATATATTCACACTTGGAAATTTGCTCTCTGTCTCTTTTATTTCTTTCGATCAGTACTAATATTTTCAGTGATGTGTTTGACAGAAGATGACAGTTGGCGGATGTGTGGCTGTATCCTCAATCTTGTCATTTTACCAATCATCTGTAGTATAGGCAAGTCTCTTCTCTTGTTTTTTATTTGTTGGCTCACTGTTTTTGATATCGAGAGATCCGTGAGCACCAACATTAGCTCCCGGCTTCCCCAAAATATTTAATTATTCACAATAAGAAAGGCTTCTCCTAATTTGTAAAGGACAGCCGAGCGAACATCTGAGCCAGTCACTGGGAACGGAAATATCCCAGCTGGAGGGCCTTGGGAGACTTTTTGGAGCAGTTGAGATCGGGCAGCTTGAGGGCAGCCACTCGAGTCGGGGAGCAATGCTAAAAAAGATTTTGAAGATGTCCGAACGGGAGGGAAAATGAAATGAGAAGTGGTCCGAAATAGTTCCAAAAAAAGATAGTTTGATCTTCTGGGTATCCTTGGTTAGACCCGAGTCCGTCTGAGGGTCTCATCACATGAAAGGAAGGCTAATATCCTTTTTGATAAAAACAATGGCCATCTTCTCTATGCGTTTGTCTATAAACAAGTCTCTTTGGACTGCCAAAATTTGCAGCAGATAAATGGCCTCGGTGACTTGCCGCTAAACCATCATCTCAATCACTCTCCCCTTTTGACATTACCGCTCACGTTCCCAGCACAAGAAAACATCACTCGAAGGAGCAGAGTTTGACGTGTGTTCCCGTTCGGAGTAATCGCGACGACCACACAGAATCCAATTGAACTGGCTGACAAGGTTACAATTTGTGGGAACTAACAAAATAAGAAACTGATCCCAAGACGAAGATCTCTACGGAGTATATTACAGGACTAGTTCTGAATTGTCTGTGCTTGTCAGTGTTCATCAAGGCCCGAAGTCATCCCTTGGTACCGGCACTGATAGTCCTTTCGATCTGCGACATCCTCCAGCTCTTCCTCTCCTTGCTGGTATTGTTTGTCCCATCTCTCCACGATTTCACAGCTGCCGATCCTTTCGGTTTTCTGGGTCAGTTGCCCATTATCTTACTGTATTCGAATAACCTGTTAAGGTCAACTGGCGTATATTTCAACAGGCGCTTTGGCTCCTCTTCTTTTGGCTTCAAATTGCGCGTCCATTTGGACCATTACGTATATTTCAGTACAGCGACATCAGGTAGGATTTCCCGATGGTTTTTGATCTCCCCAAAGAATCCTCACTTTTCTCATTATGTGAAATTCATAGCGTAAAATTGAATAATCTGGCTTGAATAGGTTTGTACATCCGGGAAATAGTCTAGTCGAGAGATCAATCTTTTTGATCTTATTCTTACCGATTTTCTGAAGTCCTATCAAAAATAACTGGCTCGTTTGTGGTTGTAACTCTTTGGGAACATGAGAAGCGTTGATTAGCGGGATTTAGTAAATGATTACCCTCGTTAGGCAGGGCGTATTCCTCGACATTCCCTCATCATTGACCGCCTGGGGGTAAAATGCCAAGAAACACAGTTCACTGTTGATTTTGCTTATTTTTGGAAGAAAGACTTCGTTTGTCTAAATGTCGCTCAAATTATAAGATTTCCTGAAAGGCTGCGCTTATTCCCATGAACAGCCCGGGATGATATTGGGGGAGTGTTTACTTTAAAAGAAAAGAGCCGGGTAAATAAGTTGAGGGATCCCTTATTAAAAGCAAATCTGGGATAATTTTTATTTTATCTTATGGACGAAGTTTATAAAAAAATCACCATTTCAGGCCATTACAAATCCCCTTCGTAATATGGTTCGCTCACCTCGTCGTTTCACTCCCCTGGCCATAATTACCCTCTTCGCATTGTTCTTCAATGCCTCAAAATGGCTCGAAGTCAACTGGGTCTGGATCAAAGTATTTCGTTGAAATAATCAGAGACAAATATATTTCTAGAATCCTCAAACTAATAACTCGTTTCTGATGCACGAGCCGTCTCTCCTCGGCCTAGACACCAAATATCATCAAGCGGTAAAGGTCTCTCCTTTCTCCCTGAGGGGTTTTCACTTTAGTTCGACTACATTCTCTATCCTGTCTGTGTCTACATCATCCCTTTGATGGTTTTGTCCGTTCTCCATGGGCGAATATTCTTCCACATTTCGTTGAAACGACTGTCAAGTGACCACAAGGGCCGTTTCGCTGAAGAACGTCGTTCCGTCGTCCTGCTCATCTCCATCGTCACTTTATTCTTTCTCTGCCATACAGGTTAATTTCTCTGTTTTCTTTTGAGCAAGAGACAAGTTTTAGGCGGATTGATATATCGTCTTGTTGGGAGGAAGAGCTACGAGACCAACGAATGGTTTATAGCCATCAAAGACTTCATCAACGTGCTTTTCAACATAAATTCCATGTGTAATCCAATGGTTAGTTTGGCCTCTTTTTGACCTTTTCGTCTAAAAATAACAAAAGAGGAACTTGATTTCGAATGGGCTGTCATGGCGGAAATGAGTACGCGGCCGGGACTCGAGGTCCTTCTGGCCCTTGAACTGGCCCATTCTTGGTAATCTAATGGGTAAGACACTAGAAACGGAGTGATTTCTGGTATAAATAGTGGGCGAATTTAATTAAAAAGTACATTCGATCAGATTATACCGTGATATAAGTGGTGAACTGGTTCGGAACATGGCAGCTATTCTGGGGGATCAAAAGTACTCTGTCGAGATAATAATTTATTTTTTTTCAGTTGTACTTTTTCTTCACTCGTCAGTTCCGTGATCTCAAATCGAACTTCCTTCACAAGCAGCTGGTCTCCCAGACCGGATCCATAAGTAACGTACGGACAGAGCTGCACGAAATGTCTGTTTCCGATCGCTTGCTTGGCCCCTACCACTCCTTCCGCAGCTCTGAAGATTAGATTTGAGCCCGGTTTCAACCAAAGGGGAGTCTCAATGTTCGCTCAAATTCTGTCCATTTTTTGTCTAATTCGCTAACATGTCCTCCCTGTCCAACGATTTTGCATGTTGCTTGTCTTTTTCTGCACGCTGAGAGTATTTTTGGCTTGAGAACGCGATTGCTGTGACAAGCATAGATGTCTGTGAACATGAGTCAGCTTCTAATTTTAGATTTCACATCAAAATACGTCTGTTCAAAGGGAAGACCACTCTTTTCAATTTCAAAGATTAATTCCGAAGGAGTTAGTTGAAACGACGTCTAGCGGAAACCAGAAAACATCAATCTGTAAATTACAATTTCAGTTTTTTTTTGAAATTTTGAAAATGATATCGAGTCTGTTTTGGTGCGGATGCATCTAGAACTTCTAAAATTAGTCCCTCTCTGAACTAATAGATCGCTGCTGTGTTGGTGTGTTAGTTGTGGCTAAGCTTCTCTCCACCTTCTTCCAGCCTCTCCCCAATGGTCACTTTTCAGGCGTTCGTGCTCCTCTCACAGGTTGTCCGCGTCAAGCTCGTTACGGAAGGAGCGCCTTCTTGAGGTCACCCTCGACCGACGACGTGCTTCTTCTCTCACCTGATCTCTCCCAAACGGTTATATTACGCGGTTTATTCTCCTCAAAAATATGTGATCTCTTAGAAACCAGTAAATATTAATTATATCTTCTTGTTATTCCGCCGCCAGCGGGTCTTTGGGCACCAGTTGATGCTCTTCTGGGAATAGTCCCTCCGGCTTCTCGCCTTCTGTTGGATTCGCTTCGCCTGTCTCTGTTATGGCTTTCTTCGCCTTGGCTATGATATCTTCTAAGTTCAATTTCTTTTCAGGTTCCGGAATAGTGGAATCAGTTTGAGTAGCTTCGACATCTGAATGAGAGCTTTGGAGGAGGGTTCGCCCTCTACATACCTGTGCTGTGTACAATTTTTCTGGATTTTCTTGACCGTCCTGATGTTTTCTTCTTCTCAGCGCTTTTCTTTTCGGCAAGATCTTCTTCCAAAAGAGATTTTGTCGTGGCTTTTGTCATCTTCCCCAGCTGTTCTTCCGCCATTTGGCCGGCACCAAGGAGACTGGACAGCGTGGTGGGCTCTTCTGGCTTTGCCTCGTCTGAAAACGAGTACACAGAAAAATGATTTAGTTACCATCTGGTTTAACTTCCTCTCCCACAACCGCCGTACTGTTATCCTGGCTGGTTTCATCCTTTTCTCCATCCAGAGTCTTTTCACCACCGACATCGTCAGTCTCTTGTTTACCTTCCGTGTTTTCCTCATTCATTTTCTGTTCCGTACCATCTGACTCTTTATTCGATTGAATAGCAGGCGTAATTCCTTCAAATTTCTCTTCTTTTGCTGTTGTTTCCTCTGTAATATAATGAGTATTATATTCAGTAAGTTCAACTACCTTCGTCATCAGTTTTCTTCGTCTTGTCTTCCGGTTTCTCAATGTTTTCACCTGCCTCTGGTTTTTCATCGTCCCTCGGTCTAGGTGCATCTAATACTGATGGTATCAATACGGGCTCCTCTTTCTTCTCTATATTTAACGAGTTTTCATAGCAGAACATTGTCATACCGTCACCATTCTCTCCCTTTTCCTTCTTCTTACACTCCTCCTCCTCGCCATCTTCACAAATTTCCACCATCTCCTTCTGATCTCCCTTCATCTCGGAAGCCATCACTTCACTGTCCCTCATCGTTCCTTTCTCTAGAAACCAAATTTACCAATTATTTTCTCCATACCTTCATTGCCACTCTTTTCACCCGACTTTGGTTTGATGTCTTCGGTTTTCGTCTCTTCGTTACTTTCGTCTTCTGTTTTTTTGTCCTCTCCAAGTATCGCCTTCTCTTCAGTTGGCGTCTCGTCGACGGCTTTCTTGTCGCTCTCTTCCTTGAGAGTTTTCTCGTTTTCTGTAGTCTCTTTGCCATTTTCCGTTTCCTTTTTTTTGCCGTCTTCTTCTGTCTTTTTACCTTCATCATCCTTGAGAGTCTCTACTTTTGTTGGTGTATCGCCGTCTTCTCTCCTCTTCGTGACGTCCTCATCCCTCTCGGTCTTGTCAACTGCTTCCTCTTTCTTTTCTCCATCTTCCGTCAATTTCTCTTTCTCTTCATCGGGGATTCCTTTCTTGATGTCTACAGGTTCAGCTGAGTCTCTCACGCTCTCTCCGTTGTCCTCCTTTTCGTCTTCTTTTTTCTCATCTGCTGGAGTATCTTTCTTATCTTCTTCCAGGTCATCATTCTCTCCTTTATTTTTTTCACCGTCTTCTTCCTTTTCTGAAAAAAAATAAATATCGATTCAGATTTTTCAACCTTTGTCAAGCGCCGTCTCAAATCTGTCGACTTTCTCATCTTGTTCATCGGCTTTTTCTATAAAACAGTTACAAAATAATTTTTCTTCAATTTTACCTTTCTTTTCCTCGCCTTCCTGTTCTTTTTCAGTTTCTCCATCCAACGTGCTGATTAGTTTTCCCTTTCCCGCGGGTTGTTCCTCCTGGTTGTCATTGTCGTCGTTTAGCGGTATCCTCGCCCCGTCTTGGTTCAATGTCAAGTCTTTCTCTTCTTCCTTTTCTTCCAGATCCCCTTCAAACAATTCCCATTATACGAATAAAAATCAACTTACAAACAGGCTGTTCTTTATGTTTTTTATCGACCGGAGCTATTTCATTATCTTCAATCGGAACACTAGAAAGATGTTGACAAAATGAACCGGACAGTTACCTCCTAGCACTAAAAGCCAAAAATAAAATACAGAAAATAGCGGGTAATAGGAGAATAGCCAAACGACTTCTGCCTTGGGCCAATTTGTGGAGGAACATATCCAATTTAACAGTCATGGGAAACAGTCGAAATTGGAGGAGGCTACGTGGAGGGGAACCGACGCGTTGGGCGCGATCTCGGCGAAGATCGACCAGATACGGACATCCACGCACGAGACAACTTAGTCGACGACCGCCAATATTCGACTCTGGAAAGCTCATCGCTATGGGTTACCAGAGGCAGAAAGAGACCAAAAAAGTGGAAAGAATGGGAGATGACCAAAGAAACTGAGCAGACTAGAGATGTCGATCAGAAGGTTCAAACTTCAAAAGAGATCTATGCTATTGTTTCCAGTCTTTTTTTACTGAAGACGTTTTCAATACGAACGGACTTTCCATGATAGTCCCTCAGTTCGTAACCTTCGTTCATTTCCAGTGTTGTGTTTCCCTCGTTTTCCCGTGTGACGTCTGTTTATCTCGACTGCTCCCCAGCCAGCAAAGTAGACTGACCCATGTTTCCCTGTTTATTGTTTCTTTTGATTGTTACAACGTCACAAGTCTCGCTCTCATCCATGATGCTCCTACTCCTTTTATTTTTGTCCATATCGCCTGTAAGATGCCTCTTTTCCAGTCCATTCCATCTTCCAGGTATTCTGCGTTTCAAACGAAGATCCGGCTGAAAATGCGGACATGCGGGCGTCGTTCTGTGAAGGGGTCTGTTTGAAAGCGATTCCGGGTAGCAGTGATCGCCCGATTCTGATGTTTCCGAGGAATGACGAACAGAAGGAACGGTATGAGACGGACGAGAGAAACTTCGAAAAATGCCGGTAATAGTGGTATCCAACCGCAATCCATTTTAGAGAGAAATGTGTGGAAATGTACTCATATGATTCGGAAAATGAAGATCTCCTTGATAAATTGACAAGAATAAGCTATGAACTCTGTAAATAAAGCCAGTACCTTGCTCTTTCTATTCCTCAAGTTATTCTTCTTCCTGTTTAGATAATACAGGAATTCCTATCTAATCCTGTGAGCTGTCTGTTTACAGGTCATCCCAAAAGATTCTTATGATATCATTAGTCAGATTGTCCGCTCATTGACCTGAGCAGTAGAAGAACGTGCACACTCGAAAACAGAGATGATAACTAATCCATTTTTATTCTTTTAGTGTAAAGAAAGGCAAGTATCATATTGAAATTGAAGTGTCTCTAATTTTGATCGAAGAGCATCCATTGTTTCTCGTATATTCACCATGTTATCAATTGAGCAAATGTCTAAAATTGTATATTTTATATTGCATGAGACTATGTCACCTGTATCTTCATAAGCCGTTCGTATCACTGCATACTTTGGGGGAAAAGAGCGAAGGGACCGTTTACCAGCGGACGGCCTTGTCGAGATCCGGCCAACGGCAAAATTTGCCTGGACAAAAGCAAAAAGAAGACATAACACAGCCGAGAGAAGCTTGAAATCCATTCACCTAATATGAAATACCCTGAAAAGAGACTATAAGAAGGAAGACAGGAGGAGAAGAGAGAGACAGAAGAAGGGAAGTGGAGACGAGGTCAGAACCGCCCGTAATATATAGTGAGTGCCACCAGTTGGTCGGACACGCCAATGATTTCACCTGCTCCAGCTGATTGCAAAGTTTGCGGGGGGACTGTCCGAATGATGTGATGGAAGAGACGAGGAAGGTCGACGGACACCGGTGAATTCGCAATGACGAGATCAAAATTAAAAGAACAAAATGTTGAGGAGAATTAGGCAAAAGGACAATTGAAATTCACCCTCTTCTCCAATTTAATCAAGGAAGAAAAATACTGCTCAAACAGCAAATTATGTCATTTCCCGGGGAAGGAAAAAGACCGGGAACGAACAACTGGAAATATTCATGAGAACAGAAGACAGAAAAAGGACTGTGCACATTTTTTGGTGTTTTTCGAAAGAAGACAATAAAGAGGAGGAGGAGAAGTGGACTCATTGACTCAAATCGTTGTTATCCGACGGGAACTCAACGCACAAATAATACCGATTAGCATATTTTGTGGGGCAAAGATCTTCCCAGAAACATTACATCATTTCCGAGATCCCCCATTTTAGGCGCGACCTAAACTAATTCTGGAAGTGTTCTTACAATCTCGGGGAACAAGGGGAGAAGGATACTGTAAAGGACATTTTCAGACAAGGAACTACCTAAGAAAATCTGAGACTAGAAGCTGAGCAGAAATTTAGGAGGTTGAATGATGAACGAAAGAATGGATGGCTATTACTCCTGGCCGTCGATTTTTCTATATAATTTTTAAACAATAGTTTACGTTCCTTTCTCGTTCCCCAAGTGTGCCCTCATTAGTTGTGAAATTATTTTTTCCTTGGCTTTTTTCGCCAATTTCACCTGTCTTCCTTGGGAGAATATTCACGTGAAAAGGATCAGAAAGGTTCAAGAACCGGGATGTCATACAACTTGAGAGGGAGGAGGTTCTCTAATTCATCCATAGTGGAATAATATTACTGGGAGGTATATGGGAATACGATCGGGATGATCCATTGGATTATTGGCAGATTTATAATTAAACGGAGGTCTCGCATCTTTAGAAAAATTTGGTAAATGAAAAGTAGCTGGAATATTTAAAAGATTCATTGAATTATGCGATACCTGAGAAATTGGAGAAAAAAAGTGAAAATTAATCGAGGAAATGGTATAAAATAAATAATTCAGAGCCGATGATGGAGATTTCTCTTGTACGATTTTCAATTCCGCGGAAAGAGGGCAAATTTTCTGGGGAACACTGGTTCAGTGAGTGGAAACCCAAGAAATATATAGGTCTTTTCAATAGATCTCCATGTTTACAAAGGATTAACCTTACAAAAGGAAGCGGAGATTGTTGCCGTTGTACAGAAAACATGGAAGTACATCGAATATTCGGGAAATTTACAAGGAAACATCTCACACATGAGCTGAAAAGGGGAAAAAGATAATTTTAGACAAGTAAACAGTACAAGGTGAATTCATAAGAACAAAAAAAGATCTGTTTGCCCTTTCTTTTGAAACAAAGTAAGGTGACATCATTCTCAATGTCAAAAAAAAGTACAGGCGATGGATGTAAATACTGTGCTAACGGAATATAAGCTTTTGGATTAATGGCACGTTCGCTGGCTGTCGCTATATATGTTGTGTCAAAAGGGCAGTGCTATCAGAATATTTCACCTGTTCTACAAGAATAGAACGCACGACACTTCGGGTCGACGCTGACTTGGTGACGTCGAAAAGATCAAACGATGACAACGTAAAAAATTATATTTCGTACAGAAGAAGACTTCTCTCATTTTCTACAAGAAATCCTGGCTAAAATTGTGTGATTCAGATAAAAATCAAAATAGAAACATCTGCCAGACAGAACTTTGTATAATTGGTTTTTGTTATGGTAACCTATTAGAATAAGGAAGTGGAACAGTTTCTGAATTGGATAAACTTAGAGATTTTCGATTTGCATAGAATTAGAAGCCAGACAATTCGTACTACGACGGGGCCACCTTTATCGAAAACATTTTGACGTTGTTCTTACATAAGAGGGCCATTTTACGAATGGAATAAATGGAAGTTGAGAAAGAAGCTCGAAATATTTTTAGATCAACCCACGCACGGGTGGTCTCCTTTGAATTCGCTACGTGAGACTTCTAAAACAAGTTGAACTGACAAAGAACTTCAAAAAATCTAGCGGAACTATGTTCATTGAACAGAACGGGGAGATTTGTCGATGAACTGTGTGTCCCCTACAGGGATTTGTGTGTGCTCTTCCACGTGTATCCCCCGAATTTCTATCATTTCAGTGTTCATTAAAATTGATCACAAAATGAACAAGTGACACGCCTTGACCGGCCGTTTCGCGCAAAACTAAAGACTTCCAGGGAAAGAAAACGTCGAGAAAAGGAAGTGACGGAGATTCTCCATCGGGGTATTTGAGCAGGTTCAGTGATGAACCTTGATGATCCTATAGCATCTTCTTCTTCTTAAAATCTCACAAGTCTGCTTAATACTTTGTTTTATTTTGACAATATTTGCCTGTCTAATTTTACGCACGCGTACCTTACCATTTTCGCTATGCCATATTCCTGGTAATATAGTCTGTCACAAAAAAAGACGACATTTTTAAAGGTCTAACTGGTTCAAAAACCAAACTCAATTAATTTTTTTCTTTATTATGTGACTTCCAATCTTTCTGATTTTTATTGCATAAATCATATCAGATTTTTCTGATTTTTTTGATATATAAAAGACCTTTCAACTTTACAAAATTCTTACTGCTCAATTCGGGCAGAAATACTCACACTTTGACCAATAATACTTTTCTGGTGAGTTAGACACTCATTTATATATCAAAATGCTCAGAAAAATGTGATATGCAAGTTGCAATAGAAGTTATAAAGCCTGGAAGTCACAGTATAGAGAAAAAAATTAATTTAGTTTCCTTGGTTAGACCTTTAAAAATGTCGTCTTTTTTTGTGACAGACTATAAACATACGCTAATCTTTTCCAAGTTTTTATGCGATTTAGGAATTATTACAAATGTTCCAAAGCGATTGAAGGTACCGAAGAAACGGAATTATTCTTCCTCGTGACGATCCTAATAACAGCTGATCTCAAATATGGTATAAGATACAGAAGCCCAAGACTCTGAATAGCTGGTCCAATTGTAAAAAATGGATAAGAAAAGGTGTTAGTCAAAATTGCAAGATAGTTATTCTGTTCTGCCAGAAATGTGAATGCTCCTGTGTTTGAACCGAGGTAGTATACAAGAACTACAGCCGCATCAAAAGATAGAATCTAAAATGGGGACTGATGAGAATGGATATTTCTCACTATGACAAAAGCCGTGTGTATTTTTCTAGTTGTCGTACTCATGCTGCTTCTCAAATAATTTAATTTGACCACCATTAATATGGTCATTATAAAACAAATTATAACAATCGCTCCCCTCACAGAAGTGTCAATATTCCATAATTCAAACTGAAAATAACATTTTTCTGAGAAGAAGAGCCCACCCCAATGTCTCCCATTTCCATTGCATAAGAAACGCGTTTATAAGTTTCATTGAGGAGATCTCCTGTCATATTTCCTCTCAATACGGCAATGTCCAAATAATTCAAAGATGGAATCTGAAGAAGTTCCTCTCCTTAGTTTTGATGCTTACACAAATAATTATACTGTATATGATCGGAACCGACGTAGCCACTAATAATGAACGTTTGGTGTACTTTATATTGTAGACTATCAGTGTCCGGCATATCATCATTTCGACAATTATAGCCGGTGTCCATGAATTAGCTAACATGGCGAAAAAATCAACACCATGGACAAATCTCGGCCCCAGAAGGTAACCTGGACCGAAACAGAACATGACAAGCGTCGACTCGATCCACGTCGATCTGCAATCATTCGATTTTATTTATCCTTTCCATCTAACAAAGGCTTACGCATTCATGGTAATCCATCCAGAAAGTGCTCCAATAATATTTAGAAAGCAGAATATTCGTAGAAGGAGGACAAAGATAGTTTTATCCGCGTGTGGCGCTGAAGACAACAAGAAGAATGCGATGGTTGGAGCACCGGCAGAAAAGACACATACAACTGTCGAAATAACACGGAGACTGGTACTGTAATACTCGACGTCGGCGACAGACATCAGCTGGTTGAGGTCAAAATGTGAAGGGAAATGAAATGGAGCTGGCCGTAAATTCAACTAATTTTATATTGATAGGCAAAGTACCAATTCAAAAAATAAAAAGGCGAAAAGCTGACATCTGGCTGATTACAAACTTACCTCAATCAAGCCACGATTAACCGACATCATAGAACATCTTGACTCACTGGTTCTTCCAGAATGATTGTCCATGAAACCGCCAAATTACGTAAAGAAAATATATTTATTCCAGACACGGGGACAAAACAATAACAATCTCCCTCCGATCTGTTTAGGAAAAGAAATAATAACGAAGTAGACATATACTTCGGTGCAATAACAAGAAAATCGCAATATACTAAAGATATAATGAAGCGGCGAAAACAATATCCCTTTTTATCTTGTTGCGGGCTGATTCAACTTTTTCTGCTAACTCTTTGTTGTCCATACCTTGTGCAGCTGCGGCCAACTCTCGCAAAACTTCTTCTAATCGACGCAATGTACGAATGATGGTTCCTGAATATTAACTAAAAAATGTTGGAATACCGCGAACCTTCAAAGACATCTGTAGTTTTTATTATTTCTCCAAATGAGAGTCCTCGTGCCCAATTATAAATAACATCCATTAATCCTGGTTTGAATGAAGCCACATAATCATCTTCAACTATTTCCACTTTGCATTCATTTGAAATTTTAGCAATTCTGCGGGCAAATACCTAAATAATGATATGATTGAAACGTGATGTAAAAAAGATACGTGAAGCTCTCTCAAACAACCAGACAATTCATCTGCAAGTTTCGGCATCTGAGCGTTATCTTGAAAAACGAAACAAGACAACAATGCAGCCATATGGTCAGCAGATAGATTTGTGAATACATTGCTGTAAAGCATTTCCGTTAACATCAATTCATCAGAAGCAGAGATTTCACAGGCTATTTGACCCTAAACATATTGTATACATTACTTTTACAATAAAAATTAACCTTTTTAGTAATGACACCTGCCTGATCAATATATTCTAATCTTCTCAAAATTCTCTGTCTATTCTGAAGTTCCGTATTATTGTGAATACTTGTTGAAGCCTCAAGTTCATGTTTAATAGCCTCCAGTTCAGCAACCATCTCTTGCTGAAAAATAATGAATGCATAAGTCTAAAATTTACGTACCTTTCTATCATATTGACTTTTAATCGTATTAAAAGCAGAGATTTTAGTTATTGGAAGCTCTTTTAACCGTTGTTCTAACTCTGCTTTTCTATCCACGGCTTGAATCAATTCTGCATCAGGGATTCTCATATCATTTTTGGGGCACAATAATGTTGGGGCTTTGTGCATTTGGTCAACAACTCTTTGGATCATTTTTCCTGTTGAATCTCTGTTTTGTTCATTTTCCAATTTATCCATCATTCGGATACGTACAGCCGATACTTCGCTTATACAATCGAACATCATTGGGATCAGTTCCCATGCCGGCTATAAACAGAAATGATCACAATTAAAACAACCTCTTACTTTGACATCTTTCGGTGGAGGCCTTATTGAGGTAGGAGTATGAGCTACGCCAGGAGTAATGCTGCCAGGATCAACACCTAACAAGCATACAACAAAATATACGAGATCACTAGGGTCATCAGGATTTTGTTGCCTCTTGTATTGGACAACCACACCCCAGCCGAAATCACGGTTACCTGCAACTACCTAAACAATTTCCCGCTTTCATATACAAAAGATTAGCTTACCCTCAGCAATCTTCCTGGGTGTAGGAACGGAATAACATATTTCGGCATTTGCATATATTTACTGATAGTTTTCTTGAATTTCTCAATTTGTGATGCAGTATTAGAATATGCAACCATCTCATCTTCACGATCAATTTGAAATTTATGGATCTCATCTCTCTTCGTTTTTTGTTCTAAAATTCAAAGTCAAAAAATAAAGAATCAAGACGTACTTTCAAGAAGTTCAGGAATTTTAGTTCGGACTTGAAATTGATAGAAACTTCTTTCCATCATGTGTTCAGGATTCCAACCATGTACCCTGATCAGATTTAATATCATATTATATGTAAGCCGAAATTGTGAGTTTAACGGATCAGTTGCACCCTGAAATAATAAAGAGAATAAAAAATGTACAAAATAATACTAACTTTAATAATGTGCTTTGCATCCTCTGGACTCATTTTTGCGTCTACCATTAAAATGACTAATCCCTTGGCATCCAATCCACGTCTTCCAGCTCTTCCGGACATCTGTATATATTCACCGGAAGTTAGCCACCGATTGTTTTTGCCGTCGAATTTTCGTGCAGATGTGAACAGAACTGTTCTTGCGGGCATGTTCAATCCCATAGAGAATGTTTCTGTTGCGAATAAAGTCTAAAACAGGTAAGTAAATAACTGCGTAGAAAACAAACTTTAATCAATGATTCACCAAAAAGAATTTCGATAACTTCTTTGACGAGTGGAAGAAGACCAGAATGATGACAGCCAATTCCGCGTTTTAGCAAAGGAAGCATCTAAATTTAACAAAATTATGCGTTTTTAATGAATAACTAACCGATTTAATTTGTGGTAATTTCTTATCTTCATCGCCGAGAAGTTCGACGGCGTTATTGTAAATGCACTCAATGCTTTCCTTCTCTTCTTGAGTAGTAAAATCCAAATCTTTTAAACTCATCGCATAAGCTTCGCATTCCTTTCTTGAAAATGAAAAAATAATACACGGTAACATGTCACGCTCCTTGATCGTACGAATAATTTTCACCACATTTGAGTCAGCTACAATACAAACATTAGAAATTATAAGTAATGCTTACCTTGTTGTTGATTTTTTCTGCCACCTCTATATGAACCTTCTTTTGTTTCTGCAAGTCCACTCATTGCTTGGGTAAATTTGTCTTGTCGGAATTCTCCTTTCACATTTACAACTTCGTAAAGCCCATTGCCACCAGCAGGAAAAACAAAATGTTGAAGTGGAGTGGGACGATAATCCGTGTAGACAACGTGGCAAGGAACGGAATGCAACCAAGCTACCCACTCTGGAATACTGATAGATATAAATAATAGCAAAAAACTTACGCGCAAATTGACAGGCATTAGGGATAGTTGCAGACAGAAATACATGATGCACATTGTGTTGAAGCATAATGATGGTTTCTTCCCAGACAACTCCTCGTTCCTTGTCCCGCATATAGTGAATTTCATCGAATATTACATATCCTACTTCACGCATCATCTCAGAACCTTTATACAACATAGAGCGAAGGATTTCTGTCGTCATGACAATACAACTAGCATCTGGATTCAATGTGACGTCGCCTAGAATAAAATATTCATAGAAAATGTTCGCATATATCACTATACCTGTCATTAAACCAACATCGCCAAATTCTTGATCAAGTTCTCTGTATTTCTGATTAGACAAGGCTTTAATAGGAGAAGTGTAGATAACTTTTTGTTTGTCTCGTAGACATTGTGCAATGGCGTATCTATAAACCAATATATAATAAAATTCAACTAACTTACAATGCAACAACTGTTTTTCCAGCTGAAGTATGAGCAGAAACAAGCACAGACTGATTGTTATCAATACATCGAATTGCTTCTCTTTGAAACCCATCCAATGGGAAAGGATATTCTTTTGCAGCTTCTGTTGCTCGATTTTGTAAAGGCACATAAGTAACATCGGGTGGTACAGCGACCTAAAATAATAATTTAGAGCAGAATAAATGAATTTACCTCGTGAGTACAATTATCGCCCTCCGTTTTAATTGGAATAACATTGACGCATTGAGTAAATGTCTCTAATTGTGACAATTCAGAATTATCTGCTACTTGAACTCGTGGCTAAAAGAAACATATTCAATCGCAGAATAAAATGTTCTTACCCGTTTTGATGCAGGGCCGTCGCCTTCACCCATATCACCGGCAAGCATACTGTTCAGCAATTCATCAGCAAACATGGCAGCTTCTGCTGCTTTCTGTGATTCGAGCTGAAACTCAAATTTCTAAATAGTGAAAATCTCTTACATTGCTCATAGCGTTAGAAGGAGTATCCAGTGTACCATTTAAAGTAACATTCTGAATATCATCAGCAACCGCGTTTCCTACAGTTTCCGCCATAGGCTCCTCTGAAATCACTTGTAAAAATTATATTCACTAAAAAATACCTTTTATAACACGTGCATCCATATCTACAGGAGCTTGATTTGCGGAAGACACTGAAAATATTATCATTAGCGAGATATTGCTGTAATGAGTTAGAAACCAATAATGCTACATACAAATTATGTCTTTGGGGTTGGTAGTATCCATAATTTCGTCCATTATGATACCCTGGAAATTTATTATTTTTATTTATAAGTTTGCAAAATGAACAACGAATCTAAACGAAATAAATTTTTAGAAAGTGACAGGAATTTCGAATTTTGAAATTGGAGGGTGGTAAACGCGCCCGCGTTCACTGCCAACCTTTACATTGAAATGAGCTATAAAGAAGGGAACGGGTAACACATGTAGGAAAAATCATAAGACTAACGGAGCAATAAATGAAAGTCGGTGGTTGATGTGAAAATGACGCCAAAGTAGCAGTGGAGCGCGGTTACGGAAAATGCGCAAATTCAAACCAAAATATCAAATTCGTATCTCTCATTTATGATCTCGCTTATGGTAAATAATAGAGAAATACATAGAATATATGAAAGTTGTGTAGAACAAATAAGAAAAATGAAGCATCTACAGCCGACCAGAACATCACTGACAGATAAAACCGATGTTTAGGCGCGTGAAGATAGCCGGATGGAAAATTGAAAAAATGGTACAAAATCCTGCTTTTTTTGCTGCGTGGTGCTTCTTTTCCTTACGTTTATTGCCAAAAAAGTAAAGTATATACAGAATTGCAGTATTTTTGAAGCACAGCGATAATCATGAGACATGTTGAAGGGTAATTGAAGGGATGACGGTGCTGATTTGGCGGTCTTTTTTGACAAGATTACGAAGAGCTGATCTCATATATGGGACACAATATAACAGGGCGATACTCTGGACAGCTGGGCCAAAGGTGAAAAATGGATAAGGAAAAGTATTGATGAAAACGGAGAGGACATTCGATCGAGAGGCGAAATACTCAAAAATACCGGCGCTTGACCCGATGAAATAAATGAAGACAACAGCCGAGTCAAATGTCAAAATCTGAAGAATATTTTGATAAACATGAAAAAATTACCGTAAGAAAGGCAGTATGAACTCTTCTCGTGGCTCTGCTCATATTTTCTGTCAATGCGTGTAATTTGTATGTCATCAGAATTCGAAGGATGATGCAGATGACGAAGATGACGGCACGCAAATAACTGTCGTAGTCCCAAAATGTCATCTGCAAGAGAATATTTTGAGTTTTCTATTTTTCTTGTCTTCTTTGAGTTATGACGATCCAATTAATTTCCGCTAATTTCGTTTTTTTTTGCTCACAATGACAAAAAGTTCAAAACGTACCCCATTCACTCCGAAATCAACGCCAAATGAGACGTGTCCTTTTGTCTGATTTATGAGGGACACGTCATCTACCAATGGACGGAGCTTCTGGATCTCGACATAGCCAACCAACGGGGCATACTGAATTTTGATTAGAATGACAGCAGGCAGTTACATTGATGGGGAAGGAGTAGACAATACAGAAGAAGGTGACGATGAGCATGAAATTCTTGCTGTATTTGATATTGTAAACTATGAGAGTCCGGAAGAACATCATCTCCCCGACGAGGACAGGCGTGTAAGTGTTGGCGACCATCGATGTCCAATCGACGAAATGGGCGAGTCGAGGAGAATCCAACCATCCCAAAGGGCCAAAACTCATCATCACAATGTGGGGTCGATCATCGATGTCGAACCATGATGATCTGTAAGGGAGAATAGTTGGCGAGGAGAATTTAATTTAAACGGACCCCGCGTCATTAGATCAAGGCTACAATCTACTGCTGAAATAGAAAACACTCACGTGTCGAGTGTCAGCCATCCTGTAAGACATCCAATCGCCATGGAAGCACAGAATATCTTCAACAGAAGGACAAAAGTCGACCGTTCATTTTTAGGAGCGTTAAAGAGGAGATAGACGGCCAGGAGATTCCCGCCAGTGGAGCAGATGACCAAAACGGTGGAGATGATCCGAATGGACGTACTGTAGCTGTCAATGTCGTCCATGAAAATGTGTAAATAATGTGAAAGGATTGTGGGTGGTCTGCGCAAATCTACGTAAATTATATTTACACATGTTGCAGCTGGAAGAAAACTTACTCATAGGTGGAGATATCAAAATGTTGATGACTAAAATGGAAAGAAATGAACGACGTCAGTTTTAGCCATAACTTTTATTGCGGGGAATTAAGGGCAGGGATGATGTGACAGGCGGATGGCCCAGGTGTCCGCGAGTCGACGTCGAAATAATTGTCGCCCGCCGTGGCACAATGAAAATCCAAATCTACAACTTCAATCAGAACAAGAGTAGCTGGTTGCACTTGTCTGTCATGACCTATCTTCCCCCATTACCGAACACGGATTCAGAACTTATCTGATGATGACTCGCTTTCCGTGTAGATGCCATTATGCGACAAAAACATTTATTGGATTAGATTTGTGGCCTCTTCTGGATTATGGTTTTCTTAGATCAATCCACAGCTTGTTAGCTTTTTTCCATCCAACTTTTGATTCCGTCTGCATGTTTTCTATAATCATAATGCGACCATTTCTATGAATGTCTAGATAATTCTGTTTTGTCGTTCATATCAATTGACAAACATTTTGTAGATTATTTTTCTAGAAAAGTTCTGTGCTCATAAACAGTTGCTCTTGTTCCCGATCATTACCATCCCGTTTTCTCTGTTTTATTCTCTACTCCCTCCATTTTCATAATTTACTTCCTTTCTCTTGATTCAATATCATCAAATAAACTCAACTATGCTTCCTCTTCAATTTAAGAATAGGCGACTAATGAATTATTTCCCCATATTACCTCAATCATTTCTTTACTATTCTGCTTCAGTGTCGTCGCAACCAAGATGGAGGCCTACGCGACTTCTGTCCGTGTTACAACCACAATTATAGCTACTGTCGGTGTTTCTGCTCATCTTCTCGTCGGTTATCTGTGTCGGAAGAAGGGGCGAAATGACCATTCTGCCTATATCCTCCTAATGCAAATTTATTCCTTTAGTGTCGTCCTGAGAATATTCTCCGGTTGGATTGTCCTCAATCGGTAAGGATTTTTCTGCTTTCCTGCAATGTTCTCCTCCAGAGCTCAGCCACTGTCTAACGGGACTGTGATTCTCTTCTCTTATGGTGTCGGCGGATTGGTCAAACCGGTGTATACCTCGGCAGCTATCAGTTTCTCCGGTTATCTTGGATTCTTCACAGTTGTCCTTATTCCAACTTGTATGGCTGCCCGAGCCTTGATTCTCTTCAACAAGCCGGTTACCAAACAGATGGTTCTGCTCGTAACCGGGTCATTTCTAATTCTAACAGCTCCCATTTTTGTAAGTCGACTTCTATCAAAGATTACACTATTTACAGATTATCATAGCTGCCATAATGATTACTTCACCTCCAGAAGTGGTCACTGGGAAATATTATGCGGAATCCATGGTAGCTCCTCCTTTTGTCCAAGTACCCGATTGGGTGGTAAGTAGACTATTTTAGCCAGGAATCTTCACCCTTTTAGATGCAAGTCATCTACGCCGGTTCAAATTCGACGTATGTTTGTGTCCCGGTGACTTTTCTTCTGAGATATGTGATGGTCCGCCGATTGCGAGAAATGACCACAACTTTCTCTGTTCGAGTCAGTCGACTTCACAGGAGCTTTGTTACGGTACCGGCTGATATCTAAAAAACAATTAGATAATTTTAGCTATTAACATTTGAAGCGTGTATCCTCCTGATTGGAATAGCTGTTACAGTACTCCGATTAATTATGAAAGCAGAAATTCTGACCGTTCCTCTGGTCGGTACTCTGCTTGGCGCCTTCTCCTTCCCAATTCTCCTGACAATGCCAACAATCCAGGGAGTCGCTACCTTACTGCTGGTCCCTTATCTCCGGAGGGCGGTCCTTCGCCCATTTTTCCGATCAACGATGGTCTCCGTCTTTGAAGTCACGTCGAGTCATGCTAAACAGAACCCGGTCACTTTATAGAGAATAAAGGTCATTCCCGTCCCTTGATGATATTTGTGTCGAAATCATAAATCTCACCTGACAACAAATGCCCAATAATTTACCATAGAGTAATCTGATTTCCTGTTCTTTGTTGTTCATTTAATTTGAGCCGCATTCATCATTTTCGTTTTGTTATCCGCTTTATTCTCTGTCACATGGAATCCTACGCTACGGCTGTCCGGGCTACGACGACTCTTATCGCCGTCATCGGGATCACTGCTCATTCTTTAGTCGTCTTCTTAACATGTCGACGAGGGAAACATGACCATTCGGCTTATATTCTCCTGATGCAAATCTATTCCTGTACTGTCGCAGTGAGGATATTTACCGGTTGGTGGGTCATCTACAGGTAGTTCTTCCCTTCAACTCTTGAAGTAACGACCTTTTTAGAGCCCAATCCCTTCCCGGAGGTCAAACATTAATATTCTCTTATGGTATCGGAGGCAGTCTTGATCCAATGTCTGCAGGGATAATCCAAAGTATCTCGAATACCCTGAGCCCCATTACAGTAGTCCTTATCCCGACGAGTATGGCAGCCAGAGCAATGCTTCTCTTCAATCGGACAGTCACAAAGAAAATGATACTGATAGCTGTGGGAATCATCTACGCCCTGGCAGTACTTCTTTTTGTCTCCATGATAATCATTCTGATGCATTCGCCTGTTGTCAATATTCCTAAAGATTTCTTGCTCGAAGCCGACTGTGCTCCTCCTTTTGCTGAATTGAAATATGACATTGAGGTGAGATGACAACTTGGGGCATCTCATCCAGTAGTTTCAGATCCAATTGTGGTACGTCGGTTCCAATTCGACATATATTTGTGTCCCGATCACCTTCCTCCTTCGCTACATAATGGTCAGGAAACTCAATAGAATGGTCAACTCGTATTCGGGGAAAACCAGCGAGCTACACAAAAGTTTTGTTACAGTAGGAGGCATCTTCCCACCTGTCTAAACCTATTTACAGCTCTTAACCTTTGAGGCGTCCGTTCTGTTCATTGGAATAATTGTGACAATTCTCCGAGCTGTCGCTAAAATCTACGACGACATGTTCCCCGACTTCGGCACGCTGTTGAGTGCCTTCTCCTTTCCCATCTTGTTGACTATGCCTGTCTTCCAAGGGCTAGCTTCTCTGTTTCTTGTCCCATACTTGAGAGCTGCTATTCTCTCGCCTTTTATAAAATCAAAGATTTCCGTTGGAACAAAGGAATTCTCAACCAAACAAGCTGTTGCTTTCTGACAATATTTGTGCACTTTTGATCAAATAAACTTTTATCCTTATTTCATCCGGAGACGTCATTTCGTAGTGAGATTGTGCTGAGGAAGAATACGTGCATTCTCCCTTTAGAAACTGGTGATGTCTGTCCTGTCCGCCTGTCTTCCTCGACAACAACCAAGAAGTTCTCGTACAGTCTAGGAAGTTTGGATGATTCTGAACAAAAGAGAGATGCACCAGTCGGATTAAAATATTTTTCCCTTCAAAAATTAAATCAAGCAGAAAGTCCCTGAAAGAACGTTCCTCGGAATAGGCGAAAGACCTCCTTCGTCTATAAACAGCCGGATAAAGATCAGATTTTATTCATTCCCTCTTCATTTTTTTCTTCTATTCACCAGCTCAAAACTCCAAATTGGTAGCAACAGAAACCACGACAATTATTCATCCTATTTGCGATCAAAAAGCTCTATCATCAATTGGGTTACCACCTGATTGAATAGATTTGTCACACCTTGTCCAGAGATTAATATTTCTCCATATCCCCAGCTTATCCCCATTGTTTGCAAGTTTCCTATTATAACCAGGATAAGTACGTGGGAAATGTGACCGACATGAGGAAGGGCGGGGGAATTGTGAGGAAGTTGTAGCCGTCTGGGAGTAATCAGTCTCTGTTATTGTCCAACTTCCTCTTTATTATTAGCCTCGTGTGGTCCACCCTCTTTTTATTTATTCAATTTCTTGATTATCCGATTCAGAGTATTCCGCCATCTGCGACTCTTCAAATATTTCTGATCCCGCCTCTTGAATGTCAACTTCTGTCCAAATGGTTGTATACGTTACACCGGTTCGGATTTTGACCACTGGAGTCGCCCTCTTTGGCATTATTGCCCATGTTCTTGTCACTTATTTGACAAAGAAGAAGGCCAAGTCCGACCATTCGGCGTATGTCCTCTTGATGCAGATCTACTCCGTCAGTACCATAATTCGACTCTTTACTGGGTGGCTGGTCATTTATAGGTAAGCGAAGGTACACTTCAAAAGGAACAATATTTTCAGGACCCAGAGTCTTGGTGGCGGCCATTCCTTGATGTTCTCTTACGGATTACTCGGTCTCATTGACCCTACCTCAGCTGGAATTGTCCAGAGCATCTCAAATACTTTTAGTCCCATCATCACCATATTTATTCCCCTCAGTATGTCAGCTCGGACTCTTCTTCTCTTCAATAGACCTCTCTCAAAGAGGATGGTCATGCTACCAGTTTCCATTCTTTTTCTCGCTGGATTAGGTCTCTTTGTAAATGAAAAACCTCCTCGAACTTGATTTCTTCTTCAGATAACAATGTTGATAGTTCTCTCGCATTCGACTGTAAGTACTATCCCGGTGGCTTATCTCGAAGAAGCAAATGTGGCTCCTCCATTTGCGGAACTTCATTATGATATAGAGGTTAGTTTGCTGACTCGAAAAGTGTTGGACTTCCTTGAAGCGTAGGCTAATTTTTTGAACCCTGCACGTGGCTGTTCAATAAGGGAAGAATATCCAGAATTAAACTACGATGCACAGAGTACGGCCACAGTTCATTCGTCTAAAAGAAAAGAACTTGATTCTGCATAGCTTGAACGCAATCTGGGAAAATTCAGTACTCCTCCTGGGAAAGACTAAACTCGCCTCTGACTCATGTTCTTCAGGCGTCGTTATGGACCGTCGGGTCCAATTCGACGTATGTCTGTGTTCCCGTGACCTTTCTCCTTCGTTACATAATGGTCAGAAGACTCAAGAGAATGGTCACCACTTTCTCTGGACGGATGACAAAACTCCACACTAGTTTCGTTACTGTAAGAATCATAGCACAACTTCACTAATTCCCATTTCAGCTATTGACTTTTGAGGCGTCAGTTCTCTTCATTGGAATATTGGTGACCATTCTTCGTGCTCTTGCCAAACCCGAATATAACCTCTTTCCTGCCTTGGGAACTCTCCTCAGTGCATTCTCTTTCCCTATCCTCCTAGCTCAACCGATGATTCAAGGGATAGCCACGCTGTTTCTCGTCCCTTATTTGAGAAGAGAAGTGTTGAAACCATTTGGAGGCTCGAAAACCTCAGTCCGTGAATTCACAACGACAGTTGCCTTCTAATTGTGTCAATAAACATTCATTCTCTTTTTTTTCCATGAGACGTATTCTATTGATGAAAAAACGATGATTGTGAACATTGGTGAAGAGCAACGTTGTCAACAGGAAACAAATACGGTATGCAAACATCTTCTGGTCAAATTCAAATATCACAAATTGAACCCCATGTTGATGTAGCGTGGTATGGGCGTAGTTAAAACTTGGATCTGTTAATTTAGAGGATTGAATAAATGCGGATTACGGTACGGTATGTATTTTAGATTACAACTGGTGGGTGTCATCCAGGAAGAGGCTACCAAGGAAATAGCGCCACGTGGAGAATAGCCCGATCTAATTGTCCATATTCACGGCCCGCAATATCCTTGTACATTTCTTTTATTTCCGTTGGCATGCCTGAAAGACGGATAATTTGATACTTTTTCCGTCCATAAAAATACGACCAAGATTAATTCTTTTCAAATAAAAATCAACTACAAATTTAATTATCGCCTCTGTCGCAAGTAATCATATCCCCCAGGTGACCAATGTCTCCAGAAGTCAACAGATGGAAGTCTATGCGACGGCTGTTCGTGTCTCTGACAGTGTAGTCACTCTTGTCGGATGTATTTCTCATCTTATTGTGGTCATGCTCAGCTGGCAACATTTGCAAGACGATCGGAAAGGATCGACCTTTGTCATCGAAGTCTATTCCATGTCCGTGTTGGCTCGGCTAATTTTCAATTGGTTGATTATTCATCGGACACAAACAATTTCCAATGGTCATACATTATTCTTCAGCTATGGACTGTGTATTGTCGTTGGCGAGAAATCCTGCTGTGTCATGGACAGTTTGGCCTCTCAATTGGGACCTTTTACTATCCTTCTCGTGCCCAGTTTTATGTCCTTACGGGCTGCGATTCTCTTCAAAAGAGCTCCTAGTAAAAAAACAGTTAAGTGGGCCTTGTTGGCCATTTATCTGGCGACATTTCCTCTCTTTATCCTGCTACTTGCCATTTTATGGAAATCACCAGTCATTGAAATTCCGGCGAATTTGTTGTCAGAAGCCGCAGTGGCTCCTCCTTACGCCGAATTGAATCACCCATGGCAGGTACAGTCCCTTCTAATCCAAATACTAGAGCATTTTAGACTCAAATGTTCTTTTTCGGCTCTAATTTGTCAATAATCTGCGTTCCGATAACTTTTATTCTCCGCTTTCTTATGATCCGGAAGCTGGACTCTCTTAGTTCCAGTATGTCCACAAAAACTTCTCAACTTCATTGGAGTTTCGTCGGGGTCAGGCGATCTACCAGTCCTTGTTACAGTGTCATTTTAGTTGATAACATTCGATGCAGTCTGTCTTCTTTTCGGTGTGGTAGTCACCGTCCTACGTTTCTTGTCCAGTGCTGAGTACATGGATTCCCCTGTCTTGGCCACATGGCTAAATGCCTTCTCCTCGCCGATTCTCTGCAGTATGCCAACCGTCCAAGGCCTCGCTTCGCTCTATTACGTTCCTTACATCAGAAAGACATTGTTGGGATATTTTGGGAAAGGGCACTCGGGTCGAATAATGGACTCGAGTTCCAGTTGAGTATAAATATGACATTGTTTGGTCTGATATTTACTCTAAAAGGCATATGTTTCGCAATGTAATTATACCTCGTCATCTGAGGATAATCTTGTCATCGAATGGAAACTAATCCTTTTATACAGTCACAAGAATGTTTGTAATAAAATGGTAAATTTATTGGCTAGTCTAATGAAAGGGAGAAATACCCGCCATCTTCACCCAGAGCAAGAAGTGTAACCCGCTGCAGTCCAATCTCTCCCGATGGTTTACGGAATTGGGGATAACACGCATTCTATGTTAGCAATAGGCATGAGTGTCGGGTTCCCAATGGGCGGTGGCTCGGAAACGATCCTGTAAACGTTTCGTGTAAAAAATATACCGCATTCTACCATTGTCCGGTTACTCTATTGCAGGCGAAAGGAATAGACGTGACTATATTGAGACCAGAGTCGCCCAGAAAATGCCCATCATTGATAAGAATTGCCGCCGTGAAATCTGTTGTCCGATTTCCTCGGCTGTAACCGATTATTGAAATAGTTAGCAAAGATCATGAAACCTGCAAGTAGCCACAGCAAGAAGACGACAGTTGGTGTTATCGTATGCAAAACTCATGTCACCGTTTACGAAATCCGGATTTGGTGGAAGCAAACTGTCCACAAGATCAGGGCAGCAACCTGAATTTCCATAATAAATGGTTAACTAAATATTGACTGGAAATTAGTAAAGATTTGGATAGAACTCTTTTTGGAATCTTTGAATGATAGAGACTTACCGGTAGCTACTCCAGTTCCAGGAGACGTTGGAAAGCAGGAATATGCCATTTCAACGAACAAAACCACCAAGAATAAAAGCATTCGTAAGAGGCAATGAATATAAGAGTCAGAAGCTGGTAGAGTTCAAAAGGAAGTAGCCGCCAGCGGTCGTGGATCGGAGTGAAAAGACGAGGACAGAATTGGGTCCCGCCATGGATAATCCTGTAATTATTTTGTGGAGAAGACGAGCGGAGAAAAGGAGGGGAAAGTGCACGTGGCGGTCGGATTAAGAGGACATAATGTCCGTTTACAATTGGAAGAATGTAGGATGGACAAGGAGACACCGACCGTCTCTGACTCTTCTCTGGTCAATATGTTACGGCAATTAGCCACTCCCTCGCAGATCAAAGAGAGGAGGACAACTTTCACTTGAGTCGAAAGCGATAGACAATAATTTATTTGTACGATTCTCTCTGTATCACCGGGTATTCCAAAGATATGGCCTTATTGATTCCTCCCGTGCTGTTCTCGATTACAATAATAGAAATATCCGCCACGATGTTGAAGAATACTGAAAATGACCGTGAGACATCAGATGTCTTGCCCACTTTTCAATGGTAAATGGGAGCCGGATCCTTGTTTCTTTTTCTCGTTCCGCCGCAGATTCACTGGCCTTCTTCTGCAGATGTCGACAGTACCGGACATCATGTTGGTCAGCTGACCCCGGGCAGGCACACGACGCCGTTCGACAAACCCTGGCCTCTACCATTCCTGTCTCCTTGTACCTGAAAAGACCTCCTTGCTGTCATTATCTACAGGCGCGGATCTTTGGAATTAGCATAATGACCTCTGGCGGCAAGGCAGCGCTTCCGCTTTTTTGAGCAGTTTTGGCTCGTTTTTAGAGATACTATCTGTACGTGTCGAAAGCACGGAAAGATACGGGTCGTCATGTGTATAGAGATCAGGAAAAACTGATAGATTTTATCCAAACTACCGTATTCTTTGTTTTGACAGGGAAAGTTCAAGTGGTAAGATTATGCGGAATCCCTAATCAAAATGTTAATACGTAAATAGGCCGAAGATTATGGTAGCCTTTTTATCAATAATTAGACAGGGTTTTTATGCATAGAAAATTCCTTTAAAAATTTTTTAAAATAACAATTAGTTGGAGTATGCCGCTAAAAAACTACTAGTAATCAAATAAATTAGGAAATTACAGCGACTAAAGAACAAATTCAAAAGAGATTCTGTATCTGTGAGAAGAGTTAGACTACGAGACAGACAAGATGATACCCAATAAAGCAGGTGCTATGTCAGGTGACTCTCTTTATCTCCCAGGCAAATAAACAGCTCGTCTAATAAAAAGAGGGAAAATCTGCCCTGAGCCGGATTCTGACGCGTTTCCGCAATAATAGCAAAGCCGGCAACATACCTGCGAAGGACTTTGCTCACACAGCTGTGGGTGATCCCAAGCCTTTGAGCAATTCTAATCTTTTTCATTCCACCTTCAAACAGCTCGACGATCTTCTTCCGATCACATGTCAACAACGGTCTCCCAGATATATATGGTCTACCGTATCGATTTTTAGATGGTTCGATGGCTGCTGATAGGAATAAGAGACGAAAGAATGTCGAATACCTTTAGTGACAGATGAATGTAATTCCTGGTCGAGGACAGTTGTCAGTAGAGGACTATTCTCTACAGAATTTGACAATTTCTCCATTATAGCAAGTGGAGTATTATGAAGGTAGAAATGAAATGGAAGACTAGGCATAAGAGGAAAGAACTGAAAAAGACTGAAGATGTCTGTCTGTGACTGAGGTGAACCTGTTGCGGAAGACAGCTCATCATACCGTACACTTGGCGGCTTGGACGAGTATTAATGAGCTGACAGACCCTTTTCGAAGGCCGCACCACATCAGTCAGAGCGTACAAAAAACACACGGCGCGTGCCCCTTTTCGTCGTCTTTTTCACACGAGAAACATGAGAGACAAGAAGGCGAAGAGAGAGACGGACGAGGGCGATACTATCTGGAATTGAATGGTTTGGGGATAAATTTTTAACAACAATCTTTATTGGGAACAAGTTTGATTCGATAAAAACTACGCTTTAGCTTTGCTATTAAATAGGCGAGAATGCAAACTATGGCTCTGGAGTGTCATCCCGTCCAATGCTGGCATGGTTTCCCTCCGAATATTGGCTCAAAAAGGACAATTACACCTTCAAAACAGCAACAGTCACTGTCAACTTCAACTTTATTTAACCGAAGTAATAATCAAAATCTATCGAGACCTAATATTCGAGCCAAAAGTAGTGCTGTCTTCTCTCCTATCCATTTCATCTGCTGTTGTGTCCTGTAGGATATGGCAGCTGGAGACGTATCCCTCCTAGTAAAATCATCTGGAAAATTTTCCTTTTTATTGATCAGTCATCTTACAAAGAGTTGTTCTGTATGGAACAGGCTGTTCCTCATAGCTTCCCATATAATCGACTAGAGATGGGGTATCATTCGGTATTAAGGGGCAACATCCTTCTATTTCGCAGCCACACTCACTCTCACAATCACATCCTTCACAGCTCGTTGCTTCTAAATTATCAGTTGAGCAGGGGAAGATTAAAACTGTCGTACCTTGCGGAATAGGTGTGCAATTAGGTGAAGTTGTAGTAGTTGTTCTTCTCGGTGTCGTCGTCGTGGTTCTTCTTGGAGTTGTTGTTGTGGTCCTCCTTGGTGTTGTTGTCGTGGTTCGTATCGGTGTTGTTGTCGTAATCATCCGAGTAGTTGTTGTGTTTATTCTTTGAGTAGTTGTAGTAATCCTCGTGGTCGTGGTGATCTGCCTCGAAGTTGTAGTATTCGGCCTCGTCGTTGTAGTCGTTGGCCTCGCGGTTGAAGTTGTAGTCGTCGTAGGCAGAATATCAGCGTTATAACTTGGTAAACAACTTTTGCAGCAAGAGAATAAAAGAGGAAGTAGAGATAAAAAAGAATACAGATCCATGGAAGAGATAGGCAAAGATCTTCTGGATGACAGACTTTGAGACAATTGAACTGCCATCTTTACAACCCCGGTGGCGGTCTCTAACCTCATACTCGCCCGATATGCTAAACCGGATAAAGACACATAGAAAAGACATAATTACGAGGGTATTCTTTTCTTTTCTGGAAATGGTCGAACAACGATAACACGGCTTTTTTAAAAGAAATTACAAGACTTTTCAAAAAGCGTCTAACAAGCCCGCAAGAACAATTTTCTTCTTCCATTCCTTGAAATTTTGCAGGGAATTTCCCTTGGATCACCTCGAATATCTTCTCCACACTTGCATTGATCCTTCCCTTTTATCCATTAAATTTAATCCCCCCACACAAGCTTTGGTCTCTGACACTTCTGCACCGTTTACAGCCCGGACCTGTCGAGGATCCCATAAAATGGTTGTCTCGATGGTCTTGAGACTTCCTATTTTGTTCAAAATAGAAACGTAGGAAAATAGGCCGTAAATCCGGAGGTTTTCAAAGAACAGAGAATTCTCAGCCATGGGAAATCATAGTTAGACGTATAGTTTCTGGAGTATATTTATGACGGAAATGGTGACACATATCCGAGTATAGTCTGTCACAAAAAATGACGACATTTCAAAGGTCTAATTTCGGCTGTGACAGGGCAGATTTACGGTCAATTCGGGCAAATTTCCTATGTTTCAAACACAATTCGCCAAATTTCAAATTTTTGGACAAAGCTGTTTTTTCGCGGCAAAAGTTTCTCAATAAAAAGGTACAATCTGGGTGATCTAAGAACTCCGTCTAGACACGTTGGAATTTCGATTTCTTTTTTTTAATTGATAGCCAAGACCGAATTCTTCTTGAATGAGTTTTTGCACCTACATCTAAGAAGTTTAAGCACGAAAAATATTGAAGTTAAGTTTTATACGGCTGCCATTTGATCATATTAAACGTTCAGCTCACCAAAAAACTCATTCAAGAAGAATTCGGCATTGGCTATCGATTAAAAAAAACAGATTTAAAATCGGTTCAGCCAGTAAAGAGTTCTTAGATCACCCAAAAAGATGCCAATAATGCACAGCTCGCCGGTGCAGGCACCTTAAAGGTCTAAAAATGCGTGCCATGCTCCAATGCTAATAGCGTTTTTAAGCATTTTTGCGATTTTTTATTGTTTTCTCGTGTTTTACTAGGCCCGAATTACTATAATACAAAAGGAAAAAGTAGCAAAACACAGCAAATGGACGAGAAATACGCTATAGGACCATTTCAACAGTAAAGACTCAAAAATAACTTTTTGTCATGAAAAGTGTTCATGCTTATACTTAAAATGATCCTCTCAACGAGACTAAGACAATGCACTAAAAATCATAAGCTCTCGAAATCACATTTTCGAGAATTAACTTTTTAGAAATTATCATAAATTTCGCAAAATTTTCTCGTTTGAAAAAATACGCGTAAACATCGAGCAAACCGAGTTTTTACTTGGGAAAATATGGTCGGCCACTTTGTCGAGATCGGCACTTACTAACCACTGCATCATTTTTGACGTTCTTGAGCTTAAAAGATGCAGAATTCAATGGAGACCCGAGAGTAATTTTGTCATGATGCACCGTCCAGTTTTTCATGGAAAAAAATGCAAAAAACTCCATATCTTTTTAATGGGTGAGTTATATGAACCCAAAAAATTACTTCCGGGTGCCATGGAGGTGCTGAATCGAATGCAATTTACAGAAAAAGCTAAAAATTTGTCGTTTTTGCTCCCCAATCTCGACAAGTTTGTTGGAATTTTAATTGAAAATTTGAACTGAATTTTGCGCGGCGCCGATGTTTCAATCAAACGGCGAGCTGTGAATGTAATGTAAATTTGAAAATTTTCTTTCGCGGGCAGCTCTTTTATTTCTTTAAAAATATTTTATTTGATGTGCTGACCTCGGACGTGTCTGATTTTAGTTGCAAACTACTAGTCACAACGAGAGGATCATTTTGATATCAAGGATTGTGAAAAACAAGGCAGAAAACAATTTTTGAAGGCTTTGTGAGCTTTTCCTGAACAAAATCTGATCATTTTTCATATCTCTTCAGTTTTCGCTGTTTTACGATTTTCTCTCGCGTTGTATAGTAATTCAGAGCTGGTAAAACACGAGAAAGCATCAGAAATGCATAAAAAATTTTCTTTAAAGAAGTTGGATTCCTGAAGCGATTGCGCGCGAAGACCTTTAATGTGCCGGTCGCGGCGAACTGTGCAAATCAAAATGAACGGTAAATTTGCCCCACCACAGCAAAAATTAGACCTTTGAAATGTCGTCATTTTTTGTGACAGACTATAGCGTAAACAGAATAAATTTCGGGTTCCAGTCCTTCTGCAGAACGGCCCTTATAATTTTCCTTGCGTCTCTAATTGAATTCTCATGTTTTTAAAAAACTTTGATCTCTGACGAACTCGGCTGTTATTTGCCTCATCGTCAATCAGTACCCATCTGCCCTCTAATTATGATCTACTGATATACTGGCCAGCATCAAGATCAACTGTTGTTTGTGCTCGACTGGCCAATGGGTCTCTTTCAATGTTACCTTGCTTCGATTCTTGTTCACAATGATTTATATCTTATTGGACAGTTATGGCAGATATTTGTGGCTATATTTACAGTAATTCTCTATTTCCTAACCAGGGGATATGTTGTAAGAATGCTGATGAATAAGGAAGCAGCTGTAAGTCGCCTCCTTTCCTGTGTTCAACCTACTTTATAGCTGTTGATGAACTATCTACTTTTCTCTATTTTCCTCCATTCCGCAGTCTTCATAATTACGCAGGTAGTTTACCAGAAAATCAATCTAACATTCATCAGGTCCATCATATCCTCTTCGATTTTTATTTTGTTCAAACTGATTGCGACCTGCTCCTGTCGAATTTGGCCTGTATGATCGTCAGGATTGTTACCCAGTGTAATACCATCAACATATCAATCCTCTTCCTCTGTTTGTGTATGGAAAGGACACTGGTTACCTTTCCCAGTACAAAGAATACTGCCCGTTCCAAGCTCTTCTGTCGGGTGGCAACAAAGCTGGCGGTGAGACACTGGTCTTTCAAAGTTATTTCGTAATTTCAGATGGTCTTATCCGTTATTCTCACGGCCCTCGTCTATTATCCAGATATTTCTGAAGATGACATGGATCCGTCATGTTTCTTCCACACCCATAACTCCGTCTTAAATGTCGACCTCATGTACTACGGGTTAATTCTCTCAAATACCATTGCTCTAATTTGGATGCTCACCCTTTATTTGTTGAATAGAAAAGCAGAAAACAGGTGGGATCCTGGAAATAGCAATCTACGAGTAGACAGTTTGTTCAGATCAGCGGATCCCTTGAATGTCCGCTACCAGATCAAGGAGAATCTGGCAATTAGCAAGATTCTAATGGTAGCTGGAAGTATCCAGACACTTTTGATCGTAGCTCATTCTGTGCTGAATATGATCAGGAGAAATAGTCACTTGGATATTCTTCTATATAGAGTTTTCGCCCTCATTGGCTACGTAAGCTCCAACTATTCTTGTTATTCGACAATTTCTAGATGATAAGTTATGCCAATCTATTCTACATTGTCCTGCTTTATATAATGTTAAAACTTCGAGATCTTTCGAGGAAGAGGACAATTCAAAGCGACGTCACCTTGTTTCGACAATCCGCGGCAACCAGCTATTTCAATCAGTACCGATGGTGACGTCCCCCAGTCAAATTGTGCCCTTCCGGCTAGAATCTTTCGATGACATCGTACCCCCAAATTTAAATAAATATTGCTTATTAACAAGCTGTATTATCTTGAAGAGGACAATAACGTGAGCCAGGGACCAATGGATACAATTCTGAAACTTATCAAGTTACAGCAACTTTTACATAAGGATTATGGGAGAGTATTGGGAGTAACATATTGTGAAGATTACGTTAATGGGTTGCACAGGACATTCGGATCACTTGGGGTTTTGTTGGGGTCTGCAGGTGAGATTGCAGAAGACGGAGTGGAGAAAGCATCTCGGTTCCGGAAGATCTGGGAATGGATTGCGTCCAGTGACATCCAGATTCCCCGTGACGAGACCATCAGCAGCGTAGTTCAACTGAGTGTACTGGAGAAGACTGAAAGTGGATATATTAGAGCGATTTTTATTATGAGAAGGTAAAATAAAACAAACTTACTCCTTGGCAGTGACCGACTTCTTCTCGCGGACGGCAGCTGCCTCGATCTTCAGCTGCTCGATTTCAGCGCGGGCCTTCTCGAGGGCTTGTTTCTTTCGGAGCTCGTGGTTGTAAGGTTGCATAACTTTGAAAATAATGAGGAGAATAGGCGTGACACCGAGGGACAGTCTCCAAGACAACTACTACAATTTCGGTGTCACATGATTGAAAAGTTGGAAACTAATTCCGCCACTAATGAGATGTCACGTACAAGCACAGGATCAGAATAAGGGCCAAATCTGAAATTTTATTTGGGAATTGTAAACAGTCTCTCATAGTCTTTCCAGTTCTTTCCCACAACGGGTAACAGAATTACACGAGTTGCTAAATGAGTGAAAGGTTCCTGGGAAAAGCCGCATGGGAGCCAAGAAATCAGACCTGGCTGTTCATTTGTGTGTAGGCTCCATCCTTTTCCCCTCTCGATTTTATTTTACGGCTTAATGGTTCTAAAAAAGACGAAGGACCAAGAATCACTTCCTCATTCAAATTCATCCATCTCTTTTTGACTCCTTCCCAGCTCAAATTATTAGATGCAGATGAACAATTCGACATGTTATGAAGGAGCAGCCAATGTGGTCTACAACGGCGTCTATCTCTCCATGCAAGTGATGCAAATCCTGTTTGACTTGGCTACAATTGTCCTTGTCTTCCTGACCAGGAAATACATCTGCAAGCGGCTAGTCAACAAAAATGCAATTGTAAGCGATTCCCCTTCCTCCACACATCTTCAGTTCCTAATAAACGTCATTCTCTTGGCCTTTTGCCTCCACGCCGTCATCTTTGCCGCGACCCAGGTATCCTTTTCTCTTTTCTATACAAATCTCTTTTTTGGATCCATCACATAATCTACGACTACTTCATTGTCCAGACAAATTGTGACCTTCTCCTTTCTAATTTTACGTGTATGTTCGTCAAGATTGGAACCCAATGCTACACCATTTTCCTCTCGTTGATGTTCCTTGTCCAGTGCTGCGAAAGAACAGCGGCCACCTTTTGTATAGAACGATTGGAATCTCAAAACTCGGCTCATGCCATCTGGAAAATGATTTCTCTCCTCATAGTGAGTTTCGTTTTGATTGTCGACTAAAGATTACGTGGGAATCGAAGGCAATCATGATCTCTCAATCTTTTGAAGCTCAAATGGAAATCCATGTTTAATCTTGTTTCAGTTTCTGATATCCATGTCATTGGCAACCTTGGTTTATTACAAAGATCTCGAAGATCCGGTCAATTTAGCCTCTTGTTGGATTCACACGTCGGTTTCAAAAACTCGGGTGGATGCTAAATATTACGGGCTGATGATAGCTGACACCGTGGCTCTCATTTGGATGTTGCTTCTTTACATCAAAAATAAGAAAATGTCTAGGAGGTAGCCATTGGAATATCCGTTATTTCTTCCATTTTCAGATTGTCCTTCACTTTGAATCGGAAATACCAAGTGAGGGAGAATATCGGAATTACCCAAATTATCCTCATTTGCGGCGGTATCTACTCGGTTTTGATAATTATCCATGCTGGTGCGAACATGATTCGACGGTACATTGGATTGTCGACCGTCGTCTATCGGATACTTGGCTTACTCCTCTACGTAATTGACTCCTTTTCCTCCAACTTCCAATAATTTTCAGTGTATGACGTATGCCAATTTGGCCTATGTGATTGCCCTATTTCTGTTGCTGAGAAGAAAGGAGAACTCAAAGATTGAGAGTTTTCAGCAGGACATCTCTCAAGCCAAAGGACATCACGCGACGAGCAGCTACTTTTCCCAATATCAGTGGTGAAGGTGAGCCTTTTTTGCCCAATCTCCTTTCGATCAATAGTTTCATTTTGTTTGTCCATCGAAGTTGATCACGGGTTTGTTATGCATCCGCCAGTGAATCATATCTCTCCCTTCTTCCCGCCTTCCCTCACCAATGTCAACAGTCCGCGTTCTTTCTCGCAATAGTTCAGTGTCACAACATCCTCTCGCTCCAGCTGTGTTCATTTTTCTTTTACAACCTTTTCCAGGTTCCACATCTAATGATAAATCTTGAGATAACCAGGCAGAAGACGCCTCTCTCTAATCCAACTGTTTGCTAATCCTTTCGACTCCTTGTAATCAATACGTTTCAATCCCACGAGGATGACAAACTGGGTTGATGTCGACTTGCCTATTTCAAAGGTTATGTCAATTGAACTATTATTGGATTTTCCGGGATGGTAATGTCCGGGTAAACAGCCAAAAGCAAAGAACAGTCTAGCCGACTAAACCGAATATTTTGAAAAGGGCAGGTCGATCAGTGTATGTCGTGGGAGATAGGTCGATTTGCAGCAGGAGGCGTGCGAAAATATACCATGGATAATATGATTTTATCCTGTTTTTCCCCATTTCCGTAATAATCTGTCTCTGTTTGTTGAATTTGAACTTGGTGTCCGATAAAAAACGGGATGACCTGTCCTCCCCCATCTGATTTCTTATCTGCCTGGTTAGTCAGTTAAAAAAAAGCGATGAGACCCACGGGCCTGTTTTTTCCTTACCTTTGTATTCTTGGGGTCGCGCTGTTTGCCATCCAGTAGCTACTGCGGATCCTGTTTCTCAGCATGGCAGTACAAACACGCCACCATCGACTTTACCTCTCTTTCTTTGAGGTTTATCGCCCTCTTTACCCTAGTTCCCTATAAAATCAAGTCATTTTCAGATCAGACCATCGTCATGTGCAAGATCTTATTCATTATCTTGGCCTTGTTCTTGCCGGTAAGTCATGCAATCCTTGAATGGGTGATCAACCTAAAAATCACTGAAAAACGATTACTCGAGAGTTTTTTTTGACCTTTTTAGTTTATTATCAAATTTGTCGAAGGAAATGACGCAGAAAGGGGGTCGTTCTCCCACGAATCACAATTGAGTCACCGCTTCTTACAAAAAAGAGTCCATTGCTCGTCATCGTCTGTCAATTTCCCATGTAGCATTTGTCCATTTTTTGGTTGTGAGCCAATAGTTGCCTAAACCCTTTTGCCAGCCGTTTGATGACTAACAAAGTCCACATGAAATTGACAGAACAGCCTCTATCCTAAGTGTCAATAATGGTGATTTTTAGCCCGTTGCCGTCCTCTTCGACCAAGGATGTACTGGCGCCTTCTGGCTCAATTGCCTTCTGACCCTTCTCCTCTTCATTCCCGGTGTCATCCATGCCATCTATGTTATCATCACCTACGATCACCACAACTACCATTAAACTTTGTACTTAATTGACACTGGTTCATAATGAATTTTATTGAAATGGAAGAGAGATCAAGAGCAAGTCTAAAATTGGGGCAAGGTAATTGGAGACGGGGATCAACATACCTGAAATAGACCAAGGAAACATTCTCCGACCGAATCGGTCAGGCCACCGTGGACATCGCCTAGAAATGGAAAATTTAAAAAGAAAGAGGAAGAGAGACTTATGACTGTGTCGGCTTCTTCGGCTGCACTTCGGACGACGGCATTGTAGCGTCTTCTCTTCAAATAAGCAGCCACTACCTGGAAGCAAAACTTTTAGAGACGATGTCACTCACCTGTGCCAGTAGAACAATCCCCAAGGCACTTGCAATCCGTCCGCTAAAATTTAAAAATCCAATTAAATATTTGGAGGGAGCCTCCGAAAGAGCTGAAATGGTTTTTCAACGCCGAATTTTGGGGAATATCTAACTCTTCTTCAACTTGTATTTGAGTTCATTTTCTACGGCCGTCTTTATCACTTCCTGTTGCAATTGAGCTGACCAAATACTGGCAAGATAAGCAAAGACATTTAAAGCTGTTCCCAACAGCAAAAAGAATATGATCCCTGCGCATTGATTCTCTGGAGAAATGGAGAATAGAAGAAAATAGAAAATACTTCTGAATTTCTCCCGTCTTTTTTTGAATTGTTCTCGGACGGCAGATGTGACACTGGTCAGAGACCGAGACTTTTTCATTCCACGGGGAGTTATCAAAAAATCTTCGGGAACAGCCAGGCTCACGGTAGAGGGATGTTTCTAGAGGAGACTGGTAACCTAGAAAAATAGCAAACCTCGGCATCCTCGGGAAATGTGGAGTGTATTCGATCTGGCGGCTCCATGAAGATGAAAAGAAAATGCGTCAGGTGAATGGCAACTTGATATCCATGAGAATTAGTCAAAAACTTTCATAACATATTTGGAAGAACAAACTCGTCGTCAACCCGGGAGAATATCATCTTACCCGGATGGGTTTGAAGACCATATGTCTGGAAATATCCTTTTGGAGATGGAAAAAAGACGGAATAACTGTCCGCCTAGCTAGATATCTTCTTGCAGTGGTCACCGATGAGTTTTTTTGTGATCTGGAGAGATAGAGGGGTGATCGGTCTCCTTGTTTTGTTTACTGGTAAATGTGTTGGCGCTCTTTGAGCTCTAAACCCACAAGGAACCAAACAAGTCGACCCATCACAACATAGTAACTTGGTTATTCAGCGAGAGTCACTTACATCAATTGGTCTGTCTGCATTTGACACTGGTTCTTCTCTCTTTTTCTATTTCCCACGGACTCTGTTCAATCTTTGTTCAATGGAACCCAGAATACTGTAAAATTACAACTGTTCTATCGAATTTCTGTAACGCCGAGGATCTCTTCCCATCCAAATGACCATGCCCTCTGTCTAGTGGAAGTTCAGGAAAACACTTGAGCTTTCTTTTCTAGTACTCTTCAATTCTTCGCTACGCTGTTCATGACTGATTGGATCACCCGCTTCCAGGTGTATTTTTTTTATTAAAAAATGAACCTGTCGCTATACTTCCCACAAATTCAAATAAATCGTAAAAATTTTCATAGGAAAATGGACTGGCTAATGGGCAAGAGGCTGTGAAGATAATGATCATAAATATTCGAGCAACTGAAGTATAATATTTAATATAACGAGAGGGCGAGGGCGAGATCCAATATGAAAGAGCTGTAGCAGTCGACGGAAGGCTGGCCGATTACCCAAACCTGAAATGTATTATGTTGAATAAAAATGAAAGGAACAGTGATGCCTTGTTGAGAGGTTTCGGAAAAGACAATTAGGATACAGGAAGCCGTATTACGTATAATTGGCGTCGAGACAGTGATGTGTTTTTATTTGAGGGGCTGTATAGTCAAAACAAAGCCCGGAAGGGTCAAATGGCAAAAGTAATTTCAACCCTCAAAAAACAAGAGAAACACTGCCAACGCGCGGAAAAGTAAGGGGGAAATTAAAATGATGTGAGCAACTCGTAAAATTAGGGCATTTGGGTATAATTAGGCCAGAGAATGGGCAGACGAACCTTAGCCTCTCGGCATCGTTCATATAATTTATCAGATCGTTGATCATCTGTACTCGCTTTTCACTGGAACTTTAATCGGTTGATTTAAATGGGAAAAGAAGAGGATACCGTGTAAGAGGAGTTCTTTTATTTGCGCCGAAAGATCTCCTCGGTCTGATCATTATCACCTCCTCTGGTACATAATAATACGACTCGTCGTCGAAGTAGCACAGACAACTGAAAGGAGAGATTCACGTTCCTGAGGAAAATATCAAATGAGAGGGCATACAGTAAGAAGAGGCCAGTTCTTACCAGGATATAGAATAGACGAGGAGAAGGAAGAGCTGCGTCCTGTCGAACATTCCGCTGCGACTGATCCAGGGGGCGGCGAAGCTTCAAATGAAGGTGCGATGAATTACGCAGCCGACTAAATCAAAACAGGGCCGAATTAGCTCCTCCCCCGCGCGGTAACAGAAAGAATACGATGATGAGATGACTTCCTCGATAGAAAAGAATACTTCCGGGAGATAACCAGACGATTAGAGGACGATGGGCAGATTAGACCGTCGGCAGATCACAGTGATTATCAGGTTCGACAAGGCATCCTTCTAGGAAGCAAGTGAAATTACCAACGTGATTCTTTTGGAAATCGACGGCAAAGATAAATCTCAACTGGTAGAATTTCCAAAATCCAGCAGCTTCTTTTCCACCCATTGTTCTCAATAGAAAAGTGATCTACCGAGAAACAGAGAACACCTTTTCCTAAAGATATTTCCTAATAACCTCGGCAATATTTCAGCTGCTACTAAAAGTTACAATAAATTGCTATCGCCCACTGCTGCCCTTGCCGTAAGACGTAATTTGAAGTCTTGACATTTCCTGATGACGAAATTTGGAGTGACTCTACGGACATCATTCCCACACTTTGTTATTTTACAAAACAATAGCGCATTGTCCCCCCGGAAGAACGACGTGAGCCTTAAAAATTCCCGAATTAATTTCTGCTTTCTCAATTGAGAAAACACAAACGGCCCACTCAAAACGACATGTCATCGAAAATCAGACTATTGGTCCGTCGGGTCGTTAATCTGTTCCCTTCGACTCAAAGGCTTCACTTGTCCCGGAAATACTACAGAGGATTATGAAAAGCGGCTTCAACAAGACGACTTCCTCGATCAGAGAACTCAACACAGGAGTACAGCAAATGATTCTCCGCCAATACTTCATTCAAGAACCGGGTGTTTTTCATGGAAATTTTTCAAGAACCGGGTGTTTTATCATGGAAATTGTCATCTTCCATTTGAACGGGAATATTTTTGAAGTCCTGTGGCCGTATCCAATAGACTTCCCGGCCGGGAGGTCTGCTCAAGGGAGGTGCCCTGGAACCTCCCAGGACGCTCGTCGTTAAATTAAATCAGTCTCAGGGCGATGGTGACCTTCCACCGCTTTCCCCTGAGGTAATTTTTTATAGTAACGGCTTTCCTGCGAGGCATCAACGCACCTCCCGCGAGCGGACCTCCGGGAGGTGCGTCTATTGGATATGGCCACTGCTTTGTTCATTTGACTTGTCAAAAAAACTTGTGAATTGCTGTAATCTTACCAATATCCGCTTCATTCATTCCCTATTCATTCGAACCATCTGATTCCATCGAAGAAGGCCGTTGCTGTCTACCTAAAATGACGACTGATGCGCTACGTGCCGTATTGAAAAAGATGACATTGGCCAAGCGACTTCAGCTGGCCAACATGGACGAAGAAATGCATCAGTTGGCCATCTGTTTCCACGATGTCGGTTCTCTGTTTCTGGATGATGAAGCCATTATCCTGGGTGGCAAGGAGCCTGTCAGTCAGCTACCAGCCGTTCCCGCCAAGTCGACCAACCACCATCACCTGGAGAAGATCTTCCACCATTGCCCGGCCATTCTGCGCCTTTTTGTACAGGCAAAACTCAGTCGACAGGAGTGGCAGCTGCTTGCCGAAAAGAAAGGCAACACCCTGCAGAAGCTGTACATTTCAAATGAGAACTTTGCCAATGAAGCGCCGAGCGACGGCGTCGTAGAATTCAAACGACTCAAGTCCCTCGGCATTTTACAGCGACAGAATCAACAGCTCCGTCTCAATTTGAGAATTGATGCCGACCGTTTAAAGGCACTTTTTGTCGTTCTTCCTTTATTTGTCATTTTCAGCCAGTGTTGTCTTCCACTCTGCACCATATCCATCTGACAGGTGTCGTTCTGCAGCCGTCTGCTCTCCAGGCTATCTTCTCCTTGCCGGATCTCCGCTCCCTCGACCTTATCGGCGCCTTGGTCGATTCGAAACAAGCTGCTGCCGTCATTCCCACTCTCAGTTAGTTTTTATTATTCGGAAAATCGCGAAATTTCTGTTTAGAATCGCCACCTCGACTTCAAGATGTAAGCTTGCCGCCATCGCTGTTTTCATTCACCAAGCTGTCAACAGTCAAATTTGACTTTCGCTGGCTGAAGGTGCCGAAACTGTGTCTCTACATGGAATATTTTCACGAGGAGACATTTCAACAGGAGGCGGACAAAATGTTGCCGAAAGAGTTGAAGACATTGGTCCTTTATGGAAATACCAACCGCCTGCAGCAATCTCCCAAACTCCACAAATACAAATATGCGGTTAGTATTTTCCAGTTGTAAATAATTGTTTTTAGATTCTATTCGGCTCCTCAGAAGCTGGCATTCTTGCACCTAAGTTTGCGGAGAGAAGTAGCCAGCTGGTTGGCCATCTCGTCCGCCATTCGCCCTACACGAGGACAGAGCGAATAGTCAACCGCCAGGAAATGTGGAATTTGGACTTGGCAACCGCAGTCGACGACCAGCCGCTGCGCAATGGCCTACAGCAACAGCCCGGCATATTGCAGATGCTGCTCAACGGCATTCCACTCCGTCGAGGTCCCCGTCTGCCGGCTGTCGCTCCACCGGCTCAACCGGCCTTGCCACCGCCACCACCTCTGGCTGGTATTGTTCCTGCTGTGGCAGCGCCCGCTGTGGCTCCTCCTGCTAACCCAGCAGCTCCTCCGCCTGCCGCGGCCCCCGGTGAACAACAGCCTCCTCCTCCGAATGTCGAAGCCCAAGTCATCGACGCTCTTATCAACGCTCTTCTCAATGAACCCGATCTGTAGTGGAATACTTTTTTGATAAACATATAAATAGACTTTTGTTGTTTTCTTTGTATCGAGAACAGTCAGCTCTTCGTATTCCTCAAAAATTTACCAGGATTTTTACTGTACTAATCCCACAGCAATATATGATATTCCTACTTTCTCCAGCTGTGTGATTGAGTTCCTTTTTATTTGCGTATCGCTGCGTACACAGAAGACGCTCCTTTTGTTGGTCACGCGGACTTGCTTTTATTGAATTTCGATTTCTAACTTATCGTTTTTTGTCTTTTTATTTATATTTAAAAATAAGTTCCCCAGTGATCTTCTGCTTTCAGATTGTATGCTTCTATCGATTTCTGTATGCTGACGACAATAGCTGGCCATTTTCATGCGTCCGTACCTTAATCGGCGGTACTGGAAAGTGCTCCGGGTGATATTATGCTTCTGTGTCGGTTCTCTTCTATATTCGGTCTACAATCTTTCTTCTACTGAAATTGTCACTCCCCGTCGTCAACGAGCTCCTCTTCCCATCTACCAATGTCCTTACAATACATCCCAAGCTCCTGAAAAGGCTCAATTCCCTAATCCAATTGTCCCCTCCAATGCCACCGAAGGTCGTATTCTGCTTCTTTTGGAAAGTGCCTATTCTCGTCACGGAAAGCTTCTGCTTCAAATCCTCAACGCCCTCAAATATCCATACAAGACCGAGGTTCTCTCGAAGAATTTGCCAATGTTGACGACGGCGGTCCACGGACGCTATTCTCTGATAATCGTCGAGAATTACTACAAATATCTGAATCTTCCTCGATGGAATCGACAACTTCTTGACAAATATTGTCGCGAATATAAGGTATCTTTAAAATTTCTCGGTTATAAAAGATTCAGGTACCAATAATGTCATTTTTGACCACGCGTGCCAATGTCTCTTACAATCGAGCGAAAATCAAAGGATCTGGCGTCTATATTTGGCAAAATCAGACGGTAAGAAACATTTTTATTTTATTATCTAAAAATTTTCTTTAGATAAACTCTTTGATGTTGGATGTTTCGAATATCCATCGGATAGGTCGAATAGGCGCCCGATTGGACAACTTGGGGGCCAAGGAATGGGTACTTTTTGAAGACAGCGAGGGACAGCACAGTGTAAAGCATACTATCAACTGATAGCATAGATATTTACAGATTTTATCAGCGGAATCAGAAGGAATTACCCGATCAGCGGCCGTTTACGATTCGGGCAAGGCAGACGGTGTGCAGAGAGTCCTTTTCGGGTATAATGTCTCCGATTGGGTTGTGAAGGTTAGCTCCTTTTCCCTACTTTTACCCAGATTTTAGATGACTTTTGTCGACTCGTTGACATTCTTCTCCTCGGGTCAAATATCCTGGCCATTAGATAGATTTATTCAAGTCGACATTGACGACATTTTCGTTGGAGCGAGAGGAACCCGAATGGTCGAGGAAGATGTCCAGTAAGAGAGGAGACTGTTTGTTCTATTTTATTTTGTTTAGCGCATTACTGGTCAGTCAAGATAGGTTGAGACAAAAGATCGATAACTTTACATATACTCTCGGATTTTCTGGGAGTTATTTCCGAAATGGCGATTCATTGGAAGACAGAGGAGATGAATTATTGGCTGGTAAGACAAAATACTCCTGGAAAATGGGATAATTTCAGAAAAAGCATCGAATTTCATCTGGTTTCCCCATATGTGGAGACATAACCACGCCCATGAGCATAATGGAACCTATCTGGAAGCCACTATGGTACAAAATAAGCTATTCGCCCAGGTTGGTTATCTTTGCCATTTGTTTACCATGGAAAATATCCCAGAATCTTCGATTGCCAGTGCCGTACGCGTACGCCATCGCGCCTCAACACGACGGCGTCTATCCCGTCCATGAGGAGCTGTACACTGCCTGGTTGAAGGTAGCCTCCTCTCCTAATCCTTTTCTAAATTTTTTATAGGTTTGGGGTGTCCGTGTCACAGCTACGGAGGAGTATCCACATTTCAAACCGGCCACCAGTCGACGGGGCTTCGTCTATAGGAATATCTCCGTCCTTCCGAGGCAGACGTGCGGCCTCTACACCCATACACAATTCTTCGACAGTTACCCAGAAGGATCTAACAAATTACTGACTCTGATTCAAGGAGGCGATCTCTTTTCGACGATTCTATTGAACCCGGTAGTATTTGACCAAAGTCGAGTATATTTCTTCAGATTTCCGTCTTCATGACCCATCAACAAAATTATGCCCATGATCGATTGGCCATTTTCACATTTGAGAGTATTGTCAACTTTATAAATTGCTGGACTAATTTGAAATTACGGTAATGTCGATGACTCTTCTTCTTATGAGTTTCTTCAGATGGCAGGATCCGATCTCCTCAGCCGAGCAATACTTCACAATGTTTCCGGCAGAGAAAACACCAATCTGGAGTGTAAGTCATTGTTTTTATTGAAAAATTGAGATAATTTTCTAGAATCCATGTGATGATCCCCGTCATCGAAGCATTCTTCCTCCTCCATTGAATTGCTCCACTCTAAATCTACCAAATTTGCTCATAGTCGGCCCACAGAAAACTGGCTCAACGGCACTGGGTTCATTCCTGTCTCTGCATCCTAATATCTCGACAAATCGACCAATTCCCGGCTCATTTGAAGAGATGCAATTCTTCGGAGCGGCCAACTATGCCAAAGGACTCCAATGGTAGAGAGAGTCATTATTTTTTATTCGAGTCCTCAGGTATCTGTCGCATTTTAATCAGTCGCAAGTGATATTCGAAAAGAGTGCCACCTATTTCGACAACACGGACGCTGCTCGTCAAGTGGCCGCCCTCTTGCCGTCGGCCAATATCGTCGTCATCCTCTATGACCCGGCTCTGAGAGCGTATTCCTGGTACCAGGTAAATATTCCTCAAGAATTATAAAAGAAGAATCCCATTTAGCATCTATTGGCTCATAATGACAGCCAGGCAATGGCTGCCGGAAGCATGGAAGCCATTTTGGAATCAAACTCGACAGGGCTAGCCAAAGTCCGCCAGAGATGTCTGTCAGGTGGACGATATTCCCATCATTTGGATCGATGGACGGAGCTTTTTCCCCTGTCACAAATACATCTCATAGATGGGGATTTACTGAAGAAGGAACCACAAACGGTCGTCAAAGGATTGGCAGAGAAACTTGGTCTGCCACCTTTCGACTTCGACTCTCATATTCGATACAGCCCGTCAAAGAAATACTTTTGCCAAGTATTTTTTCTTTTGAAAAACTTGTAATCTGGTATTTTAGCTAGTGGAAGGGAAAACAAAATGTCTTGGAAAAGGAAAGGGAAGAAATTATCCGCCGATGAGGCCAGAACTACGTCAGCGATTGAATCAGATCTTCAAAAATGATAATCAAGCATTGCACAAATTCTTGACCAGAAACAAATTACGAGTTCCTTCTTGGCTTTCTGAGCTCCTGAAGCTGTTTAGATTTAGTTTTTAGCAATAGTTTTGTAGAAAAAGCGAGTAGAATATTTTTTCAATACGACGCGATACAATTTACGCGTTTTTCACAAGCCGTCGTCCACTTGTTTATTTTTTTTCTGTGATTTCTCTCTTCAAATTCCATTATTAGGTGCTTATAATTTTCGAGCTTATTACCTGAAGAATTGTGGTTGTGTATTATGTGTATTGTAACGGGCCATATTGTGCTTTTAGAATTTACTTACCTCCTGCTTGCTCATAAATGAATTTGCTTAGTTTTTTTTTATTTTATTCGATCGTTGTAACGCTTTCATATCTTTTTTATATTCACATTTACCTTATTTTATAGTTGGTTTTAGAATGCCCAAGTATTATTGTGATTATTGCGATACTTTCCTTACACATGACTCGCCTTCTGTGCGAAAGACACATAATGGCGGACGTAAACATAAAGAAAACGTTCGTATGTTTTATCAGGTAATTATTATTTTTTTGTGTATTTATAAAACAATTTTTAGAAATGGATGGAAGATCAAGCACAAAAATTGGTTGATGCTACTGCTCGTGCCTTTGCTGGAAGTCAAGTTCGTTCCGCTCTTGCGAGTCGTCCTCTTCTCGGTGCTCCAATGATGCCAACAGTTCAACCAGTTGCTCCGATGCGTCCATTTGGTGCTTTCCCTGGTCCTGGAGGTGTAAGTATTTATTTTTATTCAACTAATTATTTCTTTTCTCTCTTGTGTTAATAATTTCTTTAGATGCCATTCGTTCCACCTGTTGGAGTTGTTCCTGTTGGACCACAGCCTATGATGCCGCCCAATCAATTCCGTGGAGGTTTCTAAATTTTTTTCTCTATTGTGGTCTCTCCTTATGTAAATGGCTTGGAAAGCATTGTAATATTATTATCTGAATAAATTTGCGAAATTTCTTCCCTGATTATATATATTGTCTTTAGTTTGATTTTAGTTAACTTTAACATATCTGTTGTGATTGTGTTTGCTTTACTTACGATTTTAACAGAAAAGATGGGAGATGTTGAAAGACTGAAGAGAGAACTAACTGCAAAATTCAAAGCAAACGGCTTCACACTCAAAAAGTATTTTATTTGTTAAATTTCTGGTTATTTTTATTTTCAGAGATGCTCATGATTTCCTGGTAGACCATTTAGACTCATGTGATAAATCCCGTCGTATGAAAATAATGGAAAAGTTGATGAATACTCTTAGACAACAACAATGTAACGAATTCTTTTCTATTTATAGCATTAGCTTTTCAGTAACGAGACCTCTTTTGACAAAAGATATTGTACGCGATGCTATAGCACAAATACTGAATGCTTCTTCACAATCAAAGTGGGCCATTTTTTAGCAGTTTTATAAGAAATCCTTTTTAGTGTACCTATTTTCAATATATTCGATGCTTTTGGAATTAAAAAGTTTGTTCTTGATCAAGATAGTCGCAAGATGATAAAATCTACCGAGCCACTTCAGGTATTTTATTTAATCCTAATTTATTTTCTTTTTATTACAGGTTATAGCTGGGGTAGACAAAGCTACAGAATCTTTTCGAAGAAGATTTCAAATGGTAGTGCAGAGAGCAAAAAGATGCAAAAATCTTGACAAAATCCGATCTCAATTCCATACAATTGATTCTTTGGTTGGTCTGAGCAAGAAAGTGGAAAATGTTGTTGTTATCGGAATGTTAGTACAACAAAAAGTCAGTTTTAGTCTTATACTAGAGAAAGATGTATGATTTTATAGGATGACTGCTATCATATTGAAGATTTGAGCAGTTCTATTCAGGTTGAATTTATGGATACAACGTTTAGGCCGGGACTTTACACAGAAGGAGGAATTTATATGTTTGAGGTTAAACTTCTCTTTCTTTATTTTATACCAAGTGTTTAGGGAACATTTGACAGTAATCTTTTTATAATCTCCAGTGCGGCATTAGTTCCTTTAGAAGAAGCGGAGGCAACCAGAGAATATTTTGGAAATGAAAATTGGTTTGGAGGAGATGATACTGTAATAATACTTTTTATTTTATAAAAATTACCTATCTGTAGGTAGCATTTAAAAGAAACGAAAAAATGGCAAAAGCTGTTAGAACAAATCCCGATGCGTGTATTGCAATTCTTTCTGACGTCTTTTTGGATGATCCTAAAGTGAGTTTAAGTTTTTAATTCTAAATAAATTATATATCGCTTGTTTAGGTTATGAAAGGTATATATCATATGTTATCTGGGTTTAGTGAAGCTCCACCAGTAGCCTTTATTTTATGCGGAAATTTTTGCTCAAAACCAAGACAAGACGAAACTTTGGGATTATTGGAAAATGGTTTTAGAAGGTAAAGCTCTTTTTTAGTTACTAATTTGTTTTTAGATTGGCAAATATTTTAAATGAACCAGATTTTAAAGAACAGTATAAAAATACACATTTTGTATTTATTCCTGGACCAGATGATCCTCCTAATAATATTGTATGCTTTTTAAAAATATTTTATAATATTTTATTCAATTTAGTTTCTTCCTCGACTCCGGTTACCAGCATTCCTTTTCAAACATTTGGAAAATATTCCCCATGTTTCATTTTCTAGTAGTCCAATAAGAATACAATACGGCAGCAAGGAAATAGTCATTTTGAGAGATGATTTAGTAGAGAAAATGTGCAAGTAAGTTTTTTCTGAAATATTTATAAATTTTTGCAGGCATGCAGTTAATAAAGTGAAACAACAAGACATCCCAAGATTTTTTTCACGGACGGTTCTTAGCCAAGCCCATCTCTCGCCATTCTGTATGCATCTTTCTCCGGTAGTTTGGGACTGGGATCATGCTTTATCTCTCCACCCACTGCCTGATTTATTAGTAGTAGCCGATAAATTCGGTAAATTCACAGAAACACAAGCGGGTATGTTTATTGTTTACTTACAAGCAATAGAAATTTTAGGAACACTTGTGTCTAATCCAGGTTCTTTTTCAAAATCAGCATTCGGATTTCATGTTTATTATCCAGCTCAAGATCGTATCGATGACAGCCAGCTTCCGCCTTTTGACTGATCTTTTCGAATTGTATTCTCATTTTTTTCAGGTTTTTACGAGTTTTCCGTGATCTGTTTTATGCATTCCAAATAAACTGGTAACTTTCATCAATTTGTACTCAAAGCTGAAGCTGATCTAAATATTTTTTTCACGAACAGTTCACAGATCGAAGGCAATCACATTTTCCCCACTCAATCAGCGGAATTTTATCATTTTTTTTGTCGTCTGTGGTGTCAATTACCCGCTAATTCGGATGTTTGCCGCCTTTTCTTCTCGCATGCTCCGCCCTTTTCCAAAAAAATAAGTTCCTACAAATTAATGAGTTCTGTCGTGGTATCCGGCTTATCAATTCGTGTGTTTCTCCTCCTCCCCTCTCACTGAGCCTCTCTAGCCATCATTTCCTTGAACAGATGCCGATCTTATCCTCTTGGAAAAGAAGTCCGTTTCCCCAGCAACCTCTCTTCATGTTGTTCCCACTCCTCGGCCTGCTTAGATTATTCATGCTCAATAAAATTGTTTGCTCTTTTCTCCCAGTTGTCTCATTTTTTGGGCGTACGTCCCTATCTGCAACTAGAACGATGTTGAAGTTTTTGGAATGATTTATTTTTTTTAACTTTTTCAAATCTTTCTGACTGTCGCGCGCATCGCGTCCCCGTTTGTATCCTCACGCAATTTTTTGCGGGCTGCTGTTTCTTTTCCTTTTTTTCATTTACCAGTCCTTACGGCGCGCCCTGCAAAAATTTAGGCCGCGGCGGGGATCGAACCCTGACCCCGCGCGTCTTAACCTGGACAGACAAACAAACAAACAAAACACATTACGTTCTTTTATTATAGAATTTTTCTCACCAACAACGTGCGATCATTATTTTTTTATGCATCGGGTAGATTATAAAAAACATATCCTCAAACCTTTTAATCTTCATTTTATTACGCAAAGCCTGCCCATAATATGCGTGCAATTGATATTACTATGTTTGAATTGGAGATTTGTATGTTTGCTATTCTTCTTCCCCCTCTTGCACTACGTTCGACACAAAATTTGTTGAAATCTCTTCCGTAAGTCTGCTCTAATTGCGGGCGGCCGCGCCCATTTTTTCGAAAAATCTTCAAGGGCATACGCGCAAATCGTTCTTTTTTTCTTTGCTTGTCACTTCTAATTACTCGTTCTTTTCATCTAAAATCATGTTTACAGAAAATGGATGAAATCCAAGCAATGTCAGACGCACAACTGCGTGCTGAATTAGTGAAACATGGACAGAATGTAGGCCCAGTTACTGGAACAACAAGAGGAGTCTTTGAGAAGAAATTATTGAAATTGAGACAAAACGGCCCACCTCCACCAAAAGTTGCCACTCCTAAACCAAAGGTAACTTTTTAATTTTATTTGGAAAATGATCGAATGCTTTTGCAGAGAAATGTTACACCACCGCCACCGGTTAGAACTGCTGGCCAATCTGTAAGACGGAGCACAAGAAAAAATGCGAATAGATCAGAGAATGAAGGTATGTTTTTTTTGTATTCATATTTGCGCTATTTTGTTATGTTATTCTATGCTTACGATGTATAAGAAAGCTATTGCGAAATACTTATAGAAGGTTCTGACGATGAGGTCGAAATCTTGTCGCCTAAACAAAATGCTGCCTTATCTGCAAGAAAGCCCGTTTCTTCAACTCCAACAAGAGAGCGTACCCCTTCGCCACCGCCTTCATCAAAGTGAGTGTCAATTTTTCTATAATAAAATTTTAGAAGGAAGCCTGGTCGTCCAGCAAACAGTATAATTCCTGGTTTGAACACTACTTTAAATAGTAGTCTAAATTCTGTCAAGTCAACAACCATAACCACCTCAAAACTCTTCGTTACACCCGGTGGTGACCAACCAGGTTCAACACCTCCAAGAAAGATTCCTCCTGCGTAAGTTTTCGTAATGCTTTTTTATTTTAAATTTTTAGGAGAACACCACCTCGGTCAATAACTCAAGCAACCACACCACCATCTCTTTTCGATCCCATGCCCACAATCAGCCCAAAGTTCTCCGCACATTCTTCTTCAGCAACCAGTATTTTGCTTTTTGTTAATTTTTATTCTTTTGTAGGGCGGAATTTATCTACACTGGGGCACACCACCGAAGAAGATGATGACTCTGACGCTGGTGAGGAATCTTCTCGCATTGTTCATAATATTGCTTCAACTGGAAGAGACCGTCGCAGTGCCGTTCGTCGGGCTCTTGATGGCTTCCTAGGAAACGAAGTAAGCGAACAGTATCCCATTTTTTTATTCAAGTTATTTCAGTTAAGCGCAGGAGAACACCCTGGCTCAAAGTATGAGCTTCGCCGCGGTACGGTTCGTACTAATGTTGTTCGAGATGCAAGGACTGGGCGCGTATCTGTTAAACAACGTTCTGTTTGGAGGTTTTTATATAACACCCTTTTTCTAATTGATTTTTTACAGTGACATTCCTCGGATGTTATTGCTTATACTGGTCTCCTTTTTTGTTGTGTTGGGAATCGCATATATTGTTGCCTCCCGCCCAGAAAACTTTTCCAGCACTGTCACTCTAGTGAAATCCACAGTCAAGGATACATTTGACTTCTTCTTTAAATACGCGGTGCTGCCCGTGGCAATTGTTGCCGGAGGTGAGATTTGTTGTAATCTTTAAAAATTAAATTTTAGCATCTGTACTTATCGCTGGTCTTTATTTTGCTCATAAATGGTATCGAGAGAAGCAGGCCAGAGAACAAGAAGCCTTTGAAGATCTTGTTGAACAGATTATTGGTACTTTACACGTTTTCTTTTCATAATATTTTTTAGACATGGTCCAAGATGAAACCGAAAATGGAGAGGAGAATATCACCGTTCCTCATGTTCGTGACAAGATGTATCCACCAGCAAAGAGGTTTTTTATTGATTCAGTTAATAGTCAAATTAATTATAGAAGTGCTGCTGATATGGCTCGTTGGGAACGTGCTGTGCAATTTATAAATGAAAATGAGTCCAGAATTGCTACTGAATGTGCCCTTATCCGTGGACAAGAGTGCCAAGTATGGCGTTGGATCCCATATAAGAAGAGCGGATGGCAGGGAAGCGGTAGGCTCTATTGATTCCTGCTAAAACTACTATTTAATCCTGCAAAACGTATTGTTCTTCGCTATTTCATCTATGTTAAAATATTCTATTTCGCCTGTGCTATAACAAAAAAATAAATGTTCCTGGTTATCTGTTGTAATCTGTCGTCTTTTCAGCCTTTCCTACACCCACCGCAAATATTTCAAAGGAGAAATCAACTGACAAATATCTTTCTCCCAATATTCCACCAATTGCTCTAACCCGGTGTCTAAAAGTTAGAGATGTACACGAAAATCGTGATGGAAAACATCCACTAGAACCGTTAGTTTTTCTTTTTTTCATTTGTGAATATCTGTTTAGTATAAACTTCGATGCTTTGAAATATCAAATTTTGGAGAAGATTTATCCAATTCGCCCTGTCCATTTGCAATTTGATCCACAGACAAAGGTTGCCCTTTCCATTATTTTTTTTAAAATATTTTTATTTTCAGAATAGCATCCTTTACATAAAATGTAATAATCGAGAAGACGCTAAAGATGTTTTTGATTCTCTTCATGCTAAATGGTTCAATGGTAAACGTTACTTCTATTTTAAATTTATCGTTATTTTTGCAGGTCATCTAATTACCGTAAAATATATGACAAAATGTAGCTACAATACTCGTTTCCCCTTCACGTCTAACTGCTAAAATGCGATCTTCAGCCATGTTACATTGTTAATTTTGATTTATTGACGGTTATTATAACCTACCACCGGTATTTACCCCGTTTGTTTCTTATTCAGATACTCATAAATGTTTAGTTCTACCCCATTTTTTTTAGAAGGATTACTATTACCTGCATTTTTCCAATGGAGCGGCTGCGTTTACGAGGGTTTTTGTCGGATCTTGTCAAAAACCCTTTAATCTGACCGATCTACCGCTTCGAACCTATATCACGGAAAAAGTACCGAAATGTTTACAAAAGGAACAGTGAAAAGACTCATTGTTTGCTTATCTGGAACCATAAAAGTGGCCAACTCATCGAATCTCTTCCTTCAAATGTTTGTATCAGACGGAATTTTCGGGTCTTGTTGCATTTTCTTGTTCCAGATGACCCACATGTTTCTCGGGCTAACGAAGCCTTTCTTCACTGTGATTTCTGATCTTCCCGAAACCGTTGCTTTTCCACATCCAAAATAATTGGTTACCAGGCAACAAACGCACGCAGAAAACTGATCTTTTGGGCACAACGACCAGTGGTTTATGGGAGCATTTTCCTGGCCGTGATTCACAATGTCAACGCGTTGTTTGTTCGGGCTCAACTTGATCCCCCCGTCTACGTTTTTCAATGGCATTTCGATTTTAAACCGTGTCCTCTCGCTGAATCCATTCTTCTCTGCTCCTATATCAGCTAAAATTTCAATAGAAATGCGTGTACTTTAAAATAATGTGAAATTCTTTATTTGTCGAGCATCCACTGGCTTATTTTTATTTATTTTGCTTCAAAAAATTGATTATCCTTTTAGAACAATTGGATTTTCCATTGAAATATCGCATAAGATCAACATCAAACTGACTCATTGACGTTGCCCTTCCCGTCCATTTCACAATAGTAAACAGCGGGCGCTCTGTTGCTGGTGTTTACATCTGTTTCTGCTCGTTTCGAAACCACGCCCAGGTCGTATTCGAAATGTCAGTTCTTCCTCTTTCTGGCCAACTGTTGTTTGACCCAAAGTTGGACGGGTTTAAAAGTGCCTGAAAAATGTCCGTCCGTCACATTTAGACGGCACTTTATGGCCGGTGTGCTGCCATTGATCTTTTCTCTTCTTTTTTTTCTCTTTTTTTTCCGCTTTCGACCCAGAAACCATTCGATTTCTTTCAGAAAATGGCAAATATTGTGACTGTCGACTGCCGTGAGCAGCCAATCGAACGTGTTATTGTGTTCAATGACAGAGCAGAGGTCAAGCGACTGGTCTCTGCGACTTTGGCCCCGGGAAACAACGAGGTTCATATCCAGGTCGGTCGACTTATTTTCCCATTTGAATGGAAATTTATAGAATCTGTCCCCTTCTCTGGTTCACAATTCAGTCCGCGTCGACGGTACCGGTAACGTGGTCATCCATGAAGTCCGAACCAAGGCCAATCCTGCTTTGAACAGGGAAGTCGACTCGCCGAAGTTAGCCGACCTTCGAACTCGACTCGTCGCCAAGCAAGATGAGAGCAAGACATTGACAGACAAGGTCGAAATATTGAAGAAGAGGGTCGAAGCGCTGGATAAGCTCGTAGTAAATGTAAGTGAAAGACAATAAAAATACGGGGAAATTCAGATGGGAACAGGAATTCTGCCCAAAGATGGCCACTTGAATATGGATGGCGGAGTACTTGACAATATCACCAAGTTCTATGCCTACTACGACGAGCAGGCGGCCCTTATTCGATCCCGTAAGTCAATACTTATACAGAAAGCAAAACATGTTTAGAATTGAGGGAGACCCAATTTGTCTTGACAAAAGTCGACGAAGAAAAGACCAAGCTCGAGGCCGAATTCAACAACGCCGATTTTGAACATCGCCATGGAGTTCAGAAGTTGGAACGGCCATTGGAAATTAAAAAAGACTTTTCAGCATCTTCGCAATTACCTTGGAGAGTGCTGCCGGTGGACCGGTACAGCTGGAAGTCTCGTATCAACTGTACTCGGCCAGTTGGACCCCGTCTTACGATTTCCGAGTCGATACAACCGGAGAACAGGCCAGTATCCAGGTAGACAGATTCATCTGATTAATTTAAGAAATAATATAGGTCTCATATTACGGAGTCATCAACCAAACAACTGGCGAAGATTGGAACAACATGCAACTGGTATTGTCGACGGCTCAGCCCTGTCTCGGAGGAGATGTCCCCGAACTCGGCACCGTCGAAGTCTCCTTCTATCGTCCTCCTCCACCGGCTCCAGTTGTCCAGTAAGTAATCAAGGTCTTCGTTAATTGTACTAGGGGTTATAGCAATAGCGGTGGCGGTACTCTTTTCGGCAGAGCTGGTCCTCAAATGATGATGGCCAAGACTGCTACTTGTGAAATGGCCATGGATACCTCCACCCGAAAAATGAAGCGAGCCGTCTGCGATGTCCAGGAGCAGGCCCTCAGCACCGAGTACACCATTGTCCGTCCAACTGCTGTTCCATCCAGCGGTGAAGCCACAAAGGTCCATCTCCCCCTCCTTTCCCATCCAAATCCTCCTTTTTAGGTCACAATCGGTATTTTCGAGCTCCATCCCCAAATTATACACGAATGTGTCCCATCCAAAAGTCCTTCCGTCTTTCTCACAGCTTCAGCTGTCAATACTTCGAATCTCCTGCTGATCGTGGGACCCGCTTCGGTTTATCTCAATAATTCCTTCGTGACTACTGTGAGTTATCTGGCGGTCATTTGAATATTCATACGATTACAGACGAGCTTGAAGAATGTTTCTCCTGGGGAGAGATTCAGCTGTTCTCTTGGAGTAGACACAGCAGTCCGTGTGGATTACCTGCCGGCTAAGAAATATGCCCAACAGGTAAAAGAAGTCCGGAAATTAAATGAAACCTTTTAGACGGGAATAATCAACACAAAATCTTCGATTGTCACGGAACAAGTAACAAAAGTCAGAAACAGTCGAAAGACTCCCGTTCTCTTGATTGTCAAAGAAAGTATTCCCCGCAGTACAGACGATAAAATCCAGGTAAAATCTCCTCTATGACTAAATTTACAAGTCGTTTTAGATTCGTGTGCTTAATCCCAACAACATTACAAATGTTGAACATGAAAAGCATGTTGGTGAGGCTGTTACACACAAAGAAGGATGCGTAATGAACGCGAAGAATAATCTGGAATGGACTGTGAAATTACCCGGAGGAGCTGTACACGATCTTGTCTTCAAATATGCCATCGAGCATCCAAAAGAAGAAAAAATCGAATTCAACGAAAAATATTAAGACATTTCTCAGTATTTTTTACGTGTTGTCCGACTTTTAATCTTCTTTCCAAGTAATCTAAACCGGTTTGTACTTATTGTTACTACATAAATCTTAAATTTGGCGATTTTTAATTTTGCAAGGATCTTTCAGCGTTTCAACTTGAGATTTTTCAATGAAAATCCTACTAGCTGTCCGGTTGCCGCTGGCTGAGCTCTCAGACATTCTCTGCAATGTACACCGCCCTTCTTCTTGCCATCCTCCATGGCTTCCGTAGCAATTTCTTCTAGGCTTCAACGGTTTCATTGCACACGAAATCTTTAGAGAAAAAAGTGATTCTTCCCAATAAAAAGAATCCCGTCTATCAAGTCAAACTCCAGGCAGCGACCGGACCTGTCGGTAGGCTGGCTTTGCGCTTGGCAAGCCTAACATTTTTAGCTGTTTCTCTTCAAAAAACACAGTTCATCCGAAATTTCCCCAAGAAAAGCGATTTCGAGGCAATTTTGACCACATTTCGTCCCAGTTGACAAGAATTGGACGCGTCAACTTGTCAACTTCTGGTCAAGTCGACTTCGCTTCTCGTCAGTCAGTCTTCTCTCGTCTTCGGCAGTCGGCGGTCGTCAGTTCTTCAATAATCAGGTCACGTTATTTTTACTTCTAAAACTAAATATTGTTTTTACCCGTTTAACGGGTAACCTCTTTTGGCTCAAAAATAACCCGCCAAGAAAAAGTAAGACGGCCAATGGGACTCACCGAGTGGCAGGCTCGCGCTTCTCGGTGGCCCTCGTTTTCGAGGTGTCCTGGCTCGGTTCTGCGGATGTCGGCCGGTATCCTCTGTGTCCCAGTCTCACGTACTTTCATGTACAGTGTGTACGCAGCGGCCTTTTGAACAGCGCAGATGGACCCCGATGCCAATATGAGAACTGGAAGCTCTGCTTTCCTTGAAGGGTCTAAAACTCGATGTCTAGTCGACTTTTTGACTTATTTTTTGGTCTAAAACATGAATAATCAACTAGATTTTTTGTATTTTCATTGTAAATCGCTTGCTCGTCTTTTTATTTTCAGGCTGTCGGAATCTTGAAGTCAGCAGGAAGCGGTGGCAATGGAAAGACGATGACGTGATGGAGAGATGGCGCCGCACAGAAGATATTGAAACAGTAATCATTTACTGACCGATCTGATCAGTTTCGTATTTTAGAAATTCGCGCAGATTTGACAGCATGAACTGACAAGTAAAAAGCTACTGGAGATTATGAGAAGCTGAAGCGATAAGAAGACATGGCCAAGACTGTTAGTTGTTTTCTTCTTCTCCTAATGGGATCCTTGATTCCAGGGTCAGCTATATACGGCTGACAATGATGAATTTATATTGAATTTGACGCCATCTAATTGACGATCTTAAATAGCCAAAAATGTCTGTATAGGAATCCGTGGATGCGTCTGACATTTTCAAGGTTTGTTATTATTGTTCCTGCGATTATTATACACCGCACTTAGACAGCCATGTCTCTGAGTAAATTTTGACAGCCGCGCCGCTGTGACATTTTTGGCAAACACGCAGTTAGACATTTGCATCGAAGTTTTTTTGTTTGGACGCCAGTTAGACAATCAGTCAGTTCCATTTCCAAACTTGTTTTATCTGGAAATTGCTGTATAATTTTATCCGCTTGCTGCCGCTCTCAAAAACTTTCACTTCCTCAAATTAAAATTCGTTTGGTTCCAGGCGTAGCCCCCGCTAATTTCTTGGATTCCCTTTTGCCGCCCCTTGCAACATGCAACATTTGAGCTGGAAATCGAATTTTCTAAATACGGAAAATGGAATTTTTTATATTTTCAAGTTATAATTGAGGTTTGTTGCTGTCTTTCGGTCAGCAGCCGTAAGAAGCCAACTTCTCGCCGCCCTGACGGTGGGTTGTTGATTTCTTAGGGCTGCAGGGGCTATCTGCGCGGAAATACCGCTTGCCTGTTTCGTCTCCTCTGGAGGGACCTCTGGCGGAGTTGAAACGGATCAGTGGCAGTTCCGCGTAGTACACGTGGCCCCGCTTTTTTTTCAGAAATTGTTTCCTTTTCAGCCATCCGGCAGCTCCTCCGTCGACATCCGTCAGTGAACCGCCCTGCTCTCAACGTTATCCGTCATTTCTCATCTCGTCATTATCCTTCACAGGCGTAAAAGCCCTGTTGATGCCTTTCTTCACTGTTCGTCTCAACATGCGCCGTGCATGCGCTACGTTTTACCTGAAAAAATAACCAATTTCTGAAAAAAAAATTCGCGGGACCGTGTGTACTACGCGAAACTGCCACTGATCCGTTTCATCTCCGCCAGAGATAAAACAGACAAGCGGCATTTCGGCCTGCCGCAGCCGTAAGGAATCAACAACTCGCCGTCAAGGCAACGATAAGTTGACTTCTTACGGCTGTGGACTGAAAAATAGCAACAAACCTCAATTAAAACTTGAGATACGAATCCATTTTCCGGGTATAGAAAATTATTTTCCAGCTCAAATACTCCATGTGCTCGGTAAGAGGCGGTAAAAAAAGAAATTCAAACGGACGACGGCGACTTGACCTGAAAAAATGTATTAAAGGGACGGAAAGGCAGGATTTGAATTCTATTGGATTTCCGCGGATTAACACAGTACGCGTAAACATCATGCACACATTTTGCGAATTCGGAAAGAAAAATTCGATGGTGGCAAAACACTAGAAAACATTAACAATGCTTACTGACAATTTTTACAAATAGCTACAGTAAGCCAAGCGCGCAATTCCAGCTAATTCAAACCCTGCCTTATTGCCCCTTCAATTCGAGCAAATGCAAACACATGTATACACTAGGGTTTGTAGCAAATTCCAAGCAAAAACGATCTTGAAAATATCAGGGAACGGGAAGCGGCTAACTGTGGAATGGAAAACTCTGATAAAGGCTAACAAACCTTGAGCATACGTATGTCCGAGAGATCGGCGGGTTCTTTTCACAATATTCCAGTAATTTTTGGCTTTTTAAAATTGTCAATTAGATAGCGTCGTGTTTAGTTTATTTTTTAACTCCACTATTTAATTCATCAATTAAAGGCGTATAAAATTGTCACTGAAATCAGAAATCATATTACAAGTAACAGAAAATAACTGACATGTCTCCTTATCGCTTCGTTTTCTCATAATGCCAGTAAAAAAATTCCACTTTCCATTAATTTTTAAGTCCACAATTTAATAATCCAGTGTTGTCAACTCATGTTTGGCATGCGTTTCTAAAAAAATTAAATCGATTAGAACGGTCGGTAAATAATTGACCATTGTAATATTTTCTGTCAGAAGCTGTTGCGCTTCATCTCTCCATTGCCACCGCTTCCTGCTGACTTCAAGATTCCGACAGCCTGAAAATAAAAAGACGAGCAAGCGATTTACAATGAAAATACAAAAAATCTAGTTGATTATTCATGTTTTAGACCAAAAAATAAGTCAAAAAGTCGACTAGACATCGAGTTTTAGACCCTTCAAGGAAAGCAGAGCTTCCAGTTCTCATATTGGCATCGGGGTCCATCTGCGCTGTTCAAAAGGCCGCTGCGTACACACTGTACATGAAAGTACGTGAGACTGGGACACAGAGGATACCGGCCGACATCCGCAGAACCGAGCCAGGACACCTCGAAAACGAGGGCCACCGAGAAGCGCGAGCCTGCCACTCGGTGAGTCCCATTGGCCGTCTTACTTTTTCTTGGCGGGTTATTTTTGAGCCAAAAGAGGTTACCCGTTAAACGGGTAAAAACAATATTTAGTTTTAGAAGTAAAAATAACGTGACCTGATTATTGAAGAACTGACGACCGCCGACTGCCGAAGACGAGAGAAGACTGACTGACGAGAAGCGAAGTCGACTTGACCAGAAGTTGACAAGTTGACGCGTCCAATTCTTGTCAACTGGGACGAAATGTGGTCAAAATTGCCTCGAAATCGCTTTTCTTGGGGAAATTTCGGATGAACTGTGTTTTTTGAAGAGAAACAGCTAAAAATCTTAGGCTTGCCAAGCACAAAGCCAGCCTGCCGAGATCTTACGGGTGCGGCTGTCATTGATCTGAGTCTGGGGAATTTTTTAGCGCATTTTATGGGGCAGAGTAATTTTTTCTCCCTAACTTGTGGCGAATACAAATGAACCAAGGGGTATTGCTTGAAAGGGCGGAACTTGAGAATGACACTAAGCCAGACATGTCTGATTTTCTGCAGCGACTATTTCGGATTGGAAGCCGACTATAGAGAATCTGATCTTTTGGATCAACCCAGTTCTTCTTTAGCTCATTAGGAAATACTGACCTCTCTGTGTAAAACACTTGATAGAATTAGTAGCTGCCCTTTTTAATGCCATTTGCTCGTGATTTCGTTTATTTCGTTCCCTTTCAATTCATTAGCAGCCATTGAATGTTCCGTTTGGCTATCTCTCAAATATTATCGCGTGCGATTCATGTTTGATTCCGTCGTACCTGCCAATTTTGGACTCATAATTATTTTCAACGTCGACATCCTTCATTTCGAAGAACTTGCCGCCTACACGCTTCAATGGATTCTTGTCAAGAAGCTGCTGAATATTATGAGAGTAAATCATTTCGTCATTTGCTCTATTATCAATCGGCGATGAGTATCGGAGTCTGTAGTGTTTCCCTTTTGGCTGTTTACGGGTTTTCTCTTCGTTTTTCTTGGGGAAATACCATTCCCGTCACTATAAAGGTATTTATTTCCGTCTAAAAATGGGTTCATCAACCTCTTTTCAGTTATTTCTATTGCTTTGTTTGGCTAATAATGCCCTCGAGTCATTATTCTTCGCCTGGATTGTCGTATGTTCATGCTTTGATTTCCCCAACAAAAAAGGTTCCAGTTTTCCACCCTCTTCATCTATTCGACTGCCTCTAATCCTTGTGAAATTTTACAATCCAATGTGAACTGCAATATAATTCGAATATTCCAAACGTGGCTTCTACTTCTTCCGGCTTTTCTTCACACTGCCGTCACTTTCGATCGCGTCAGAGCTCTTCGTTTGAAGAATCCACCAACGTCACAAATTGCAACTTCAGCGATTTCTTATATTTTTGCAGTAAGCAAGATCATAAAATGAGAAAAAAGGGGCAAATTCAGATAATTGGTGCAATCGTCGTGGCGTTGTTCACTTTTCGGAATGCCGATTGGGCTGGCAGCACTCCTTATTGTGCGACTTTGAGTACTTCTACGACCCGGGATACTGTCTGCGTCGCCGCTGCAATGATGCTGATGGAATTTCTATCAATTATTATAACTGCTGTCAGTTACAAAATCTACAAAAGAAAAGAAAAGTAGACGTAATGAAAAATCCATAAAAACAGAATTTTAGAAAAACCTACAAGGTCAACGAGAATTATCAGAAATGTGAAAATCGAAATGTTTTTTTCCTGATGATGCCGTGGATGCTGGCACATTTCTTGACTTTCATCGTTTTCTATGGCATGGTTCTGGCAATCCCAATGTTTTTCGACTGGCAGGACGACGTCATGGAAATGAGAGCGGTCATCGGGTACACCAATGTAAGAGGACAAGGAGCTCGGTCTTATCAAAGAATATTCAGATTATCCCCTATTATTTTATGATTTCTCCTTGTCTAATTCTTTACATCCAAAGAAAACAACGACGAAATCGAATTCTGGCAATTGAAACATTGACGAAACAGGACATTTCCTATCAGAGTTACGCGGCCAATTATGGATGGATCTAATCTACTTCGACCTCACAACTAGACTTTACCCAATAAAGATAATTATCACTAAACCGGTTGCAAATATTATAAAAAATCAACGATTCATCGAACAATTTTTGTCGAAGATTTTAAATTTTTGTAGAAGCTTTCCAATTTTTGTGGAAGATTTCCAATTTTTGCTGATGATTTCACATTTTTGGGGAAGATTTCACATTTTTGTCGATGATTTTAAAATTATGTGGATGTTTTCCAATTTTTGTTGAAGATTTCCAATTTTTGTTGAAGATTTCGGGATAAAGAACACAAATGAGCTGGACTTTTCGTTGTCAGTTTGTTCTTCAGAAATTAACGGAAAACGTCATCTCTTTGATACATCGACCAAAATTACTCTCATATTTCAAAAGTGAACAATCAACCAGCCAATGGTTTTTCGATTTTGACAGTTTCAGAGAGTTTGATGGCAAAATAACATTTGTTTTTTTCACATAATAATTACAGGTTAACTGCAAAGAACATCGAAACAGCTGAACTTCACCGTTATGTCATCCATTTCTGGGAGGCATTCTATCCTATCACACAAGTCACAGGACTGCAGTTGTGGTAATTCATTCAGTTTCAAATAATTGTTGAGTGGTCCTTGGAATATGGAATATCTACCTCATCAAGCGCAAAAATAGACCATTTGTATTTTGGATTTTCTGGAAAGTCCCTCGTTTCCCTATATTTTATCTCCGTTAAAATTCCAAAATCAGCTCTCTCATTTGTCGAAAATGCGGAGCAACCAGAGACGAATGGCTGGTAACGGGTATGATGGCTTTTGATTATGGATTTCCAAATTTTTAGGCTCTTAATGAGACGATTTTTCGAACAATTGAAGGTGACTCAGACTCTAATTAGGCAGTTTTTATTTTCTTATTATTAAAATTCGTCGTCTTCATCGACATCTGCCGAGTCCTTGCTAACTTCCTCTGAAAGTTCAAATAAAGATGTTTCTATACGATTTCCAACCATAATCTTTCTCCAATGCTGCTAGATCTTCTCGCGCTTCTGTAAATTCGCCTTCTTCCATTCCTAAAATATTCGAATCTTTCCATCACCCAGTCTGCGCACCTTCGCCCACAAACCAATGGACAAATGCCCGTTTAGCATACATAAGATCAAACTTGTGGTCGAGTCGTGCCCATGCTTCAGCGATTGATGTTGTATTCGATAACATGCAAACTGCTCGATGTACCTGAATATTCATAGCTATTCATGTTTTCTTTCTTGCCTTGGCCAGATCTCCATTGGGAACAACGGTCGGCGCCTGATAATTGATGCCGACTTTGAATCCCGTCGGGCACCAGTCGACGAACTGGATACCTCGCTTTGCTTTGACTGCGTTAATGGCGGTGTTGACATCTTTGGGGACGACATCTCCTCGGTAGAGCAGACAAACCGCCTGGTGTCCAATTCTATACATATTCACCATCTCCTACCATGTATTTTCCCTTTCTCGGGTCACATTTGACCATCTGATTGGCTGGCTCGAAACACATGGATGTGATGTCGTTGACTGACAGCGGCTCGTGATATGCCCTGTCCGCACTGATGACAGGAGCATAAGTGGCTAGAGGGAAGTGAATTCGTGGGTACGGTACCAGATTAGTCTGCAGTTGATTCTTTTCTATCTCTCTACCCGGTTATCTACCTGGAATTCGGTCAAGTCGACATTCAAAGCTCCGTCGAATCGAAGTGAAGCGGTTATCGACGACACGATCTGGGCGATTAAACGGTTCAAATTAACGTAAGATGGCCGCTAAAAATCCAACTGAAATTATAGGAACAACTGACCTCAACGTGAAGATTCTTCCGGCAAATATCATAAATAGCCTCATTGTCGACCATGAAAGAACAGTCCGAATGTTCCAAGGTGCAATGAGTTGTGAGGATTGAATTGTAGGGTTCGACAACGGATGTCGACACTTGAGGAGCCGGGTAAATGCTTGAAATTATAATTGTCTGCCGTAATTATAAGCCGCTTTAGCAATCATCAAGAAAAGTTCAACTTCTTTCTTACCTAAATTCCAGTTTGCTCTTTTTCCCATACTCGACACTGAGTCGTTCCATCAGCAAAGACGAGAAACCACTGCCAGTCCCTCCTCCAAACGAGTGAAATACCAGAAATCCTTGTAGCCCCATGCAGTTCTCTGTCTAAATGAGTCGGTCCCTCTTTTCCCGGGCCTTCTAACCTGCTTTCTTATCCTCTCGAGCACAGTGTCGATAAGCTCCTTTCCAATGGTATAATGCCCCCGAGCGTAGTTATTTGCTGCATCCTCTTTTCCGCTTACAATTTGATCCGGATGAAAAAGCTGTTGCCAGCAGCTTTTTTGAGGAGTAAACAAGTTCTACCTGATTGTATGGGCCATTTCGGATTTCGTCGAGAACTGTCGGCTCCAAGTCGATGTAAATTGCTCGAGGCACGTATTTACCATTGGCTGACTCGGTGTAAAAAGCATCTAGGGACTGAATGTGTTTATTTTCAGAAAAATAACGGTAGAGCACCTGGCTGTCGAGGTTTTTCTGATCAATGGAATCGCTAAGAAATCCGCCAGCATCTATTCCATGTTCGAGACAATACAATTCCCAGCAGGCATTGCCAATTTGGGCACCGGCTTGTCCAATATGAATAGAAAGAGTTTCTCTCTAAAAATGGATATTGCAACAGTCCGAAGAGACTTACTCCATCGCTGGGCATGTTGAAAATATAGCGGAATGGCTTTGAGAACACGAAGATGACCGCAGAAGATTAGCTGTGGAAAAGGGCCGAAAGGTCGATGAAAAACGACGATTAGTTGACGGAACCAGAGACAAAACAACGTGGCGGACGCTGTCAACAAAAGTCCCCGGAGAATTGGAAGAACAACAAAGTTCGAAGTTCGACAAAGTCAATTTAATTGCCATTCTTCGGCCACCTGCTGCAAACGTCGCCTTGTTCTCTGGTTCTTCCTGTTTTTGTACTCTCCCTGTCACAACAGGCTTACCGTAAATACTCGGTTAGTGGCGCATGTAAACTGCTCGACCAAATTACTTCTAGAATATTATAGAGTAAATTATGAGTGTTACAAAATTAAAAATAAGATGAAATACAGTAATATCTAGTAAAAATAATTGTACTCGTTTGTAATAATGCTTTCTATAATATTCTGGAAGTAATTTGGTCGAGCAGTTTACATGCGCCACTAACCGAGTATTTACGGTATGCTCGTGTTAGGCTTCACCAAGCTTATCTGCCGGATAATAAACGTGCATTCCCGGATATACCGTTTATCTGGTCTATAAAAAGGTGGAAGATGCTTTTCCTAAATTGAATACGTGTTTCCGAAAATCCGTTTTGGTAGAAGTGGGGCCTAATCTTTTCAGCAATCATCTTTGGCTTCCTTTGTTACGCCTTTTCCCTGGTTTCGTCCCCGGTGTGTTAGAATATGATCTCTCTTTCCGCTCCACCTGGGCGTAATTAATCCAGCTCAATGTGGCTCAATCTCCTAATTAGAGATCTTCTGATCCGTCTTGCTGTCACAGACATCAGACGCTGTTTCCTCTTTCAGAATGCGCTCCTATAAAAATATCGGTTCCCTTTTGTGTCCAATTTGTGGAGGAGCACAGGCAAGAGCCAATTACAACGGGCTATCTTGCACGTACGTTAAACTTAAATTTTCAAAAGAGGTTTCTAGATCATGTAAATCTTTCTTCATCCGAACAACGTTGAATTTTTACCCGTACGAGTGTCCACGAAATGATGACTGTAGAATAGTGCCGAATGAGTTGAGTAACTGTAAAGCCTGCCGCTACCGGAAATGTCTCGCCACTGGCATGGATCCCAATTGTATTTTCCCTTTTGTGCTAAATTCTTTCCCATTCCAGTAGTCTGTCGTAAGCCAAAATACGTGGAATCTGTAGGTAATCTGTCTTTTGAGAACAAAGCTCAACTCATACAAAAACACGTCATGCCCATGCTCTCGCTTGGTTTTCATTTTGTTGCCGGTGCCACATGTTACATGGGTCCGGCACAATTCGCCCGATATTTTCTGGGAGTTGACAAGTAGACGGATATGGTTATTTGATAAAGAGTCGACATAGGGCATCTATCAACAATGTTTCGACAGAGGATCCGAATCTAGCCATCGCTAACCTCAATGTCTCTTTGGCCGATGTCTTTCTCAATTCGGCCATATGTTATACTCATGAGGAGGTACAATACTTTCAGTTGTTCTTTTATTCTTCAGGATATGCCAACTTCTCCCGGGGAAATAGCCAGGAGAATATTCCCAAGAGGCCTCTGCAAATTTTTGACTTCTTTCGTCGATTTTGCCACTGCCGTCCCCGAAATTCGATATCTCTCAACTGCGGATACAGTAGCACTTCTTCCAACAGTCAATAGTTTTTAGATGAGATTAGTTCAAAATAATCGTCTCTGTGCTGTCACATTACGCTCTTTCTATTTCAATCATTTGGAAGCCGACCGTAGTGAGAATGAGGCAAAGAGCGCCCTTCAAGTGGAAATTCTTTCAAAAGAGTAATAGATCCGCATCCAATTTATACGCATCGTTTGAGACATGCTGCAATGCTCAAGAAATTTCATCTCTTCTACAGTGAACAGGCTGTGAAGTTCTTGGATCGTGTGAAGATGACCGAGGAGGAGATGACCCTACTTCGACTGATTGCCGTCGTAGCTCCTTGTACGTTCTCTCTTTCTATTGGATAAGTTATTTTTAGTTCCAAACGTATCGGAGCCGGGTAGTGAGTTCCTTCGAAATGCTCGTGGAAAGTACATAAATATTCTGATCGAGTATCAAAAAGAAAGATATCCAGAAATGTCGGAATGCGACAAGATCAAGCGTCTACGAATAATGCTGAACTTTCTCGCTAAGCTCAAGGTATTCCATCATTTTATAGCTCACATCATTTTGTAGGAATTTTCGAATGAAATGAACAGGGACACGACGGCCCTGGTTCTGAATAATGTCAATCACGTTCTCGGCCCGCTTTCTTTCGATCTACAAATTCGTGAATATACCGACTGATTTTTCTTGTTTCTCTCTCATTTTCTTCTTTTCTTCGGGTCAATAAATTGTTACTTTTTTTTGTCAACAACTTACTGTTGAAATATGTTCTTTCGCAGAGGATTTTATCCTTTATCTGGCAGTAGGATCATCGGTTTTAATCATGCGGATGTAGCTTCATCCTATGCAACCACGATGTCCGCCACGACACCTACCTCAGATCCCTCAAAGCTGTGCCCAATTTGTGGAGCTTCTAATGCAAAAATGTACTACAATGGGTTAAGTTGCATGTAAGTCTGATTTGTGGATAATGACGGCATTTTCAGAGCTTGTAAATCATTCTTCGTCCGAGCTGCCACACATCTTTATCCTTATGAATGTGTACGAGATGGAAATTGTTTGATAATCCCAAACGAAGCAAAAAATTGCAAGGGATGTCGATATCGGCGATGTCGGCAAGCTGGAATGGATCCTGACCGTAAAAGTTTTCTTTTTCAATTGGTAGCTGATTTTGCAGTGGTCCATCAAATCAGAAAAACTGACGAAGCCGTTTTGCCACTTATCAATAAATACGACCTAGTCCGGGTTACATTTCTACCTCGCAATAACTTTAAATTCTATTCAGCAGCACGTGGTTCCCGTACTGTCACTCGGATTCCATTTTGTTGCCCAGGCCACTTACTACCGAGGAGCGCGTCAATTTGCCCGACATTATATGAACATCGACAGGTAGAGCTGTTTTTTCTCTTGATATTTTCTACCAGAATCTCCGTGAACAACGTGGCACAAGATCCGAGGTTGAGTTATTTCAATTTGAATGTCTCTTTGCCTGATGTCCTGCTGAATTCGAGCTTGTGTTTTACGAGGGAAGAGGTATTTTGGCATTTGGACAATTTTAACAGGTTTAGATAATTCCAAATTCCCCAGAAGAACTTCTCCAAGCTATAATACCACACTCCTTCTGTAAATTTCTGGTCGCCTTTATTGATTTCGCCTCGGCTGTCCCAGAACTCCGGTTCCTTTCAACACCAGATATCGTATATAATTTTCTATACTACTAAAAAGAAGACTACTCCAGATGAAATTGGTACAAAACAATCGAATGTCTGTGGTCGTCTTGCGATCGTATTTCCTCCATCATTTGGAGCCATTTCGTCTGGAGAAACAAGCGACAAATGTCCAAATGGTCAAGATCATTTCTCCTGGGTGAGTTCAATGTAAATGTACATACTGATCTTTAGGCACGCTGCTCAAATGAAGAGGATAACTGATTTCTTCGAACAGCATGCGGCTCCGTTATTCGACGAGATCAAAATAACAGAAGAGGAGATGACCCTCCTTCGCCTGATTGCCGTCGTTTCACCCGGTAGGCAACATTTGAAATGACTCTAATTCTGTCTACTTCTAGTTGCCAGCTGCTCAGAAGAAGGAAATGACATTCTACGAAAAGCCAGGGGGAAATACACCAATATCCTCATCGGATATCATGACGAAGTCTTCGTTGGCATCACAGCTCTACAAAAAGTCCGGAGACTTGGTCTTCTGTTGGAATTCTTGACCAAATTGAGGGTATCACATGGGACACTTCAGCCAGAATACGGTATTTAGGTATTATGTGAAGAGCTGAACCAAAGAACGACACTTCTGGTGGTTAATAATGTCTGCAATGTGTTGGGTCCACTCTCGTACGACGTACAAGTTCGCGACTTTTAAGATTAGCCACGGTTCATTGGATTCTTTCTGTACGTAACCACAAAATTACGTAAGCACCTGACTATATCAACACAATTCAACCGGATGATGAGAAGAAACCTTTCAATTTCTCGTCCCACTCGTTACATTTATTCACATTTTTTCGTGTTCTATAAAATTCCTGATCTTTTGCCTACTGTAATCCTCTTCAGAGTTGCGGATGTTCTTTGTTCAAGAAGTCTACAAGTCCGGATGTCATAAGGCGATTTCCATCTAGTAATCAGGGTATATTGAGAGACACACCGTGTACTTTGAACTCTCTTCATTTGGATTATTGTCAGCTGCCCGCCATGCCAACAGATGCCGACAAAAAACTTTGTGGTGTCTGTGGTAATCCAAATGCTCGTTTCAATTATGGCGGCATAACTTGTGTGTCAGTTCTCCTTCCTTTCAATAAAGTTAATATTATTCCAGGTCTTGTAAATCTTTCTTTATTCGGGCAACTCTTGTTCTCTTTCCGTACGAATGTGAACAAAATGGGAAATGTTCTATCGTAGCCAGTTCTCCAGATTACTGTAAAGGATGCCGCTATGCGCGCTGTATCCAAGCTGGGATGAATCCTTATTGTCAGTTTGAACTTGTTTTTTATTCATTATCCAATTACAGCAGTCGGAAGACGACCTCGATTTTCCGAAGCCGTTGGTCCTATCACGAATAGACAGCAATTAGTCCAGGTAGCCAGACTCCCTCCACTCTCTAATTAAATCTCAGCGTCATGTGACTCCAATGATCTCTTTGGGATTTCGCTTTGCCGCTTATGCTACAGGCAATATGGGACCTATTCAATTTGCAAAGCATTTCTCCAATGTTGACAAGTATTTTCCCACAGTACAGCATACATCAAATTCAGAATTTCTTTGAAGAACGCCGCCGAAGATCAAGTCAACTATTTCAATATGAATGTTTCGTTGGTCGATGTTTTCATGAACTCTAGTCTTTGTTATTCTCATGATGAGGTTATCAAATCTCCGACTTAAAATAATCACAATTTCAGGTGCTTGTTGTTTCTGAGAAAGATCTAATCCCGTGTATTTTTGCCCATGGCTATTGCAAGTATCTCGTGGCATTTGTTGACTTTGCGTCGGCCGTTCCCGAATTAAAACTACTTTCAACAGCAGATACAGTAATCTTGTTTCATAATTCCTATAAATGCTAGCTCATAGATGAGGCTGTTGCAAAACAATCGAAATGAGGTTGCCATGTTGCGTGCCTTCTTCTTTCATCACCTCCTTCCGGACAGAGAAGAGAAAGAAAGGCAGGGAATTGAGCAATTGGACTATATTTCCAAAGAGTAATCGAATTGGGAAACTCTTTTAATGAAAATTATAGTCAGGGCTCAATTTGGAGATATTTTTACCAATTTTATCAAGAAAAAGTAGCCGATTTTTTGGATGAAGTATGTCTGACCGCTGAGGAAATGGTCCTACTTCGACTGGTAGCCATGTTCTCAACTTGTAAGACCACTTTCAAACCATTGATCAGGTTATTTCAGTTCGAGATTGTTCGGACCAGGGGCTAGAAGTACTACGTAAAGCGAGGGGAAAATATACAAACATTTTGATCGAATACCAGAATCAAGTTTACCCCGAGATGTCTTCCTATGAGAAAGTCAAACGCCTTCAAACAATGCTACGGTTTCTGGTAGATTTAAAGGTAGTTTCAATCATTTCACAAGTATTTTAATTTCTTGAGGACTTTGGTGCTGATATGCACAGCCGATATACATCGTTTGTACTGAATAACGTGGACAATCTTCTGGGTACTTTGTCCTACGATCTTCAAGTTCGCGTTTACCGGGACTAGATCCTCCATTTTCTGCTGCCAATTTTGTCTGTATTTATTTGTAATTATTTGTCCTGTTGATTTTCACCTTTTGTCCTTCAAAATGACTGCATAATGTGATACAAAATGACGATATTAAAATGTGAATTCGCCGATTTCAACAAAGTTATAAAATGCCATCATGTTGAAGTTAGGGAGAAGTACGAGGGAGGAGAGGCCGCAGTGCCCTATAGAGAGACCCAGGCTCAGTACAACAATAGTGTCTAGCTGGTGTAAGACTTTTTTTTGATAAAATCCTTTGCTGTTTGAACGGATTGACCTAATTTAATAACTCGCTAATCACACCCGCAATTGTATCCACCCTCAAATCATAATCTACACGTTTCACAAAAATCAGAGTACCCCAAATCTGCCCAGGATTTCACAATGTCCATAATCTGTGTAATCGTCTTGACTACCCAGAGAACCTCTTTGAATGTCTTTGAGACTTTTCGCACTCTCTTCAATTAGTTATTCGCTATCAGCAGCCAACTGCCAGTCGGATGGATTTTCCACCTTGTGACGTTTGTGGAGCTCCCAAGGCTCGACTCAATTACAATGGAATCTCTTGCACGTGAGTGTATTTGTTGTTCTCTACAGAATTCTAGTATTCAGTCCTTGTAAGTCATTTTTCATTCGGGCTGTTGAAGTCTTGCCGCCGTACGAATGCGAAGGATTCGAGCAATGTTCCGTCATAGCGTCAGATCCCAAATATTGTATGGGATGCCGATACAAAAAATGCCTCCAAGTGGGAATGAACCCTTTCCGTAAGCTTTCTTCTTGACATTTCCGAAATATCTTCGTTTAGTAGTCGGTAGGATGCCAAGACCAGAGAATGTCGTCGCAAAAATTAGCTACAAACAGGATCTAATTCAGGTAATTTCCTCTACATTGTTAGAAATAAGATTCAGCGACACGTCGTGCCGATCCTTTCTCTTGGATATCATTTTGTGGCGCAAGCGACTTGTAACATGGGACCAACACGATTCGCCCGTTATTTTCTGAGTGTTGACACGTAATAATTTCCCTTTCACTAATAGAAAAATAGAGTATTTCAGTATCTCGATGAACCATAACATCTACGATCCCAAGTTCAGCTATTTCAATCTCAACGTCTCCTTGGGAGATGTCTTCATGAACTCAAAACTTTGCTATTCAAACGAGGATTCTAATGTTGGTTCCAACCTTATTTATTACATCTTGTTACCCAGGTATCCATGAAAACAGAAGCAGATGCCATTCCATACATCATAGCCCATGGTTACTGTAAATTCTTGGCTTCTTTTGCCAATTTTGCTTCGGCTGTTCCAGAGCTCCGATTCCTTTCTACTCCAGATAAGGTGCCGAATTCTAAAGGAAAAAAATTAACTAATCTTTTAGATGAGGTTGATCCAAAACAATCACTTTGAAGTAGCCATTCTGAGGACACTCTTCTACCATCATTGTGACCCTCCAACGGTAAGATCTGAGAAAGAAGCCCTGATGGTCCAGGAGGTGGCAGCCATTTCTAAAGGGTAAAAAACATTCTTTATCAAGCAAATTTTGTTCAGCCACACAATGATGTTGAAACATTTCCTAAAATTTTATAACAACCACGTACGTGACATCTTTACCGAGCTAAATTTGAGTCTAGAGGAAATGATTCTTCTTCGGCTGATTGCCATTTTCCTTCCGTGTTTGTTTCTTTCCCATTTAAATGGCAGATAATTCAGTTCCAACTATCTCAGACGCGGGAAATGACGTGATTCGAAGTGCACGGGGCAAATATACAAACATTTTCATCGAATACCAGAATGAGGTTTATTCTTACATGGGACCGGAGGAAAAACTTCGCCGGCTACGGAAGGTATTGAAATTCCTCATCAAACTGAAGGTAACTTCACTGATAAAAGTGTTTCAAGGAATTTAGGAATATGCCAATGAGATCAACCAGCTGTGGGCCCTACAAATTTTGAATAATGTCGACAATTTGACAGGAACATTGTCCTACGACCTCCACATTCGACATTTCAAAGACTAAACCACCTGTTTCCTCCCAGTAAAACAAACATTGTCTCAGGTTGTATTTTGTAGCGTCTGTACATCTTCCCGTGTTGACTTTTCTTCGAGTCACCCTTTTCCGATCAATCGAGAACACACTTCTCGCCTTTCTATGTTTCTTCTCTTCCCCTTTCGTCGCGTGATAATTGTGCTACTAGTTAATGTTTACCCGTGGAGGACAGTTTCAAGGGGGTCTGACGTCTCTTATCTGTTGTTCTCTCTGTCAGGTTTGCCAATACTCATGCCGACCTTTTTCTTATTGATTCATATCGACTTGATAACAATTTATTTTCAACAAAATACCTCTTCCTCTTGCTCTTATTTCCGGTGTTTTCTTATGCAAAACTTCTTTGTCTTGCTTATAAAAAATTAACTACTGTTCCAGTGTCAGATATATGGAATAATGGCCGATAAAGTAGATGAAATTCCTAGATTACCTAGACACAGGAAACCGAAAAATAAACCCATAGGTAAAGTACTCCATTACAGCTTTGAAATCATTCAATGGAGAATTTCTTCTTAAAATTTTTTCTTGTGTTTCAGATTCAAAATGGCGACAACAAACGCTTCCCGCGAAACGCCCGGTCTTGACAATAAACAACGTCTGCCCGTCTGTTATTGTATTAGGTCTAATCATATTTGGATTAGGTCTTCTCACATTCTTTGCTGTTGATCAATGTAAGTTTTTCCCTAATTTTTTATTTCCTTGTCCAGCTCTAGAAATAGTTACCCCGTATGCCGACTGCCTGACAGTTGACAGTACTCCGGCTAAAGTTTTATCAAGGCGAAATCTTCGACCTATTTGTAATGTACCGATTGTACTCGAGAACAACTTTACTGTAAGCCAACTTTCCCTATGAAATGTTGCAAAATTCAGGGAGGGACGGTCAGATTCTACTACCAGTTGGATAATTTCTATCAGAATTTTCGAACTTATACGACGTCGAGGAATGATCTCCAGCTGGAAGGAGATCTTTATCAGACAGCTGGCTGTGATCCTTATGATTGTGTCTTCGCTCCTGGATACACGAAGGATAATGCCAGCTGCAATGAGAAGTCTTACAAAGCGAAACACGCTTATCCTGTAGTTCCTTGTGGAGCAATTGCCAATTCAATGTTCAATGGTGGCGTTATAGTCTTTTACTTTTGAAACGATTTCAGATACATTCCAATTGTGGTATCATGCACCAAATGAGCCAAGTCCCATTTTGGTACCATTTTCTGTCGAAGGAGTCTTGTCAAAAGCCGAGAGGAAGAAGAAATTCAAGAATCCCAGTGATAATCCAAAAATACAAGGAAAATATCCTGGAAGTGGCTGTGACCAGTTTACAAATGTGGTTAGCCATTTTTTAAATTTATGTTTTGAATATGGTCCTAGGGAGCTGTGAAACCACAAAATTGGGAGGATTCCATTTGTGACTTGGGCCCATATAACGATACTGATGACAATGATGTCTATGGTACGGGCTGGGCTCTGACAAATATTGATTTCGAAGTTTGGATGAAGACAGCCGCCTTACCAAAGTTTAGAAAACCATACCGAACTCTGGATCAGAATGTGAGTCACGTCTTTTTCACTCTAATTTGTTCTTTCAGTACGATCCTTTCAAACCCTATAAGGGGTTACCAGCTGGAAATTACAGCCTCATTATTCAATACAGTAAGCTCCTTTAAATGAATTAGACTGTCATAATTTCCAGACTATAATGTCGATGAATTCAACATCAACAAGTCTTTTGTCATTACGAAGGAGAGTTGGATGGGCCCGAGGAATTTCTTTCTCCCTGTCATCTACATGATCACCGGCTGTTTCATCATATTCTCAATGACTATCCTCTTCATTATTGCCAAAGTTAAAGCGAGGTATAATAAGGAATCCACGTAACAAACGCCCTTGTAATCCCTCTTTTACTGGTAATTTTTGAATGGTGTTCCAGCTTTATGCGACCTTTTACATATCCCCGATCTCATTTGTTTACCCCGTGTGCAATATTTGATATTTTCTGTATCTTTATTACCATTAAATCTTTCTATTTTTTTGACTAGACGACTACAATATTGAAACACATAAGGCCCGCAACAACGCTCGTAACGATATCTCATCAGGGAAAACCACACACACACGCACATATAATAATCAAAAGAAAATGAGTATCAAACGGAAGAAAAATGCCAACGCTGCAAAGAAAACAGCCCAATTGTAGAGATTCGAATAGGGAGGAGAATTAGAGGAGATTGGGGAATGCCGCCCGCAAATGCACTGATTTCGTCGAATTACTCCATATTTGCCGATTTTTGGATTACTGGAAATTTATATGAAAATAGAAATGAAAAAGTTTTACCTTATCTGATGTTTTGCACTTCTTCTCGAGAGCCTCGAAAGTCTTCCTCCATCTCGGCATTCATGACAGTATGAATGAGTTGTCCGATACCATCTGACCAGCCTCGCCATCGAGAGGGGAAGAATTCCGCCATACTCATTCCGCTTTCGCCACATGCTTTTGACCTTCTTTTCAGGACTCTCCTGGAGAGTCAATTCCTCCAGGAAGTCTGCGTCAGGAGAAGAGCGGCTTCTATCCTCGACAAAGCTCTCAATTTCACTTCTCAACTTCGATAGCCACATCGTCGACCGTTCAGCGTGGATTTCTTCCGCAGTTCGACAAATTTGTGGTCGAGAAAGAAGTCTGCGATTTGGAGATGGCAGTCGGTAGGAGGCGGACAAGGAACGGGTCATGTCTCCCGGCTCTAGGAGCCATCTAAAAAAGAAAATAAAAAAGTTTAATCAAACGATGACTACCTGTCGTCGAGTCGTGGTTTCTGGAGGGATCGAGCCCTGCTTCTGGCTAGCGAAGCCCGGACTTCAGTTTTGATATCCGGTCGTCCGCATAGCTGCTCCCTAGAGCCATCCATTGCCTCGGTGAGACTTTGTGTGGCTCGCGTTATACGCCGAGGAATAGAATTTAGACTAAATCTTTTTTATAAATAGGTCGAGAGAAAGACAAACCAGCAGGAGACAGAGAAACTTTGGCTCATGACCCGATTGGAAACTGGAATCCGACTGGCACGAGGACTCTGATATGAGCTATTCAACATCGAGTCCATGGGAGACCGAGGGACAGAGAAAGCCCTTCTCTCAAAGAGAAGATATTCCCCCAAATCGACAGAATGGTCCAAGTTTTGGATAAACGGATGCCGAGAAGATATCCGATCGGCCCATAAATCTTCGTCGGTCGACACATCTGACTGTCGGTCCTAAACATCTCCCGGTTACTATTCATTTATTATTCCGTTTTCTCACCCTGCTCGAGTAATCGGCGCAGATTCCTTCGGATTCCGATGTCTCCGACGAGGAACAAGAGAACTTTGACTGAAATTATACTAATTACGGAGAAAAGACTGAAACTCACAGTAGTGATATTACGGAAAGCAATGGCTGGATCAAGGAGATGAGTGGGAATAGGCTGGGGGATAAAGAAATTAGGAGGAGTATATGCTGGTGTGTGTGACTTTAGAAGATGTGGATCTATTTTCCGACGAGACCTCTTGCTTTTGGATAAAGATTGGTTGATTGGCTTGTCAAAGAGCCAAGCGCGTTGCGGGCGAGCTCGTTTTTTGAACGAAATCTGAACATTTTTCCTGTTATTTCGGATAATATCGAAACTGACCGTAAACTAGAAGCTGAAGGGGAACGCAGCCGCGACCTCATCGAGGGGGTCTGTGCTGCGTCGATCGTGATGTCCTTCTCCTTGGGAATACCGCTAGTAGAAAACTAAAATGCTTGTTTTTGTGGATAGACAATAAATTGACTAACGTTAGACGAATCATAGTCTTTGACGCTGCTTTGAAGCCTTTCCAATCCGGAGAAGATTAAAACATTTTCCCCACAAAAGCGGAGAATATCCTCATTGAGGATCGGCTGCACCGGCTGGTAGCCGACGAGTGACGGTTTCGGCATTCTGGTCAATTGTCGCCTCGCTCGTGCCACAATATCCCTTTCATATGCAGCCACGGGTCGTCGTAATCCCGGATTCGATATCTGAAAATAGGCGAGTATAATAAGTTTTATGGAAATCGGAAACGGTCGGGGAATAGGAACAATAGAAGCACGTAGCAATATTGATAAGACCTTTCCTCGTCGCAGAAAAGCACGGCAATAAGTTATCCCACGCTATGCATAAATACGCAGAATACTCACCGGTCGTTTCTCGAATATTTCAGCTTTTGATGTGCCCGGCTCAGAAAAGCTGACGCCCGAATCACCGCCAATCGACCGCGTCAATACTGCCTGATCGTCGCCACCTGAACCAATATTTGTCATTTTAATACACAACCGCCACTTACCGAGAAGGATATTCTCAGTTGTGACCTGGGACTTTTCGGCGGACAGTGGCCGGGCACCTGGCAAATTCCACTGGGAATCGTCTTCTGACCAGGTCGCCCGCTCTTTGATCTTCTCCCTCAACGCAGGTGGCACAAAGTTGTCGACTATTAAAAGTCTAGAAACGGCAAAGGTTATCGGCTAGCAAAAAAGAGCATCTGCGGGATTACACACGGCCGCAAAGCGTGGAATAATGGCCCCCCGAGCAGAACACAACTGCTTGGGAGGTTGGTTGGCAAAATGCCAGTCAATGCGCAGCCTCTGATGAGATAACAACACGCTTTTAAAGGGAAGAGGAGGCTATATTGGTGTTTTTCTCAGGAAGGATCCATCTTGATACGTGGGACAAGGACATAAGGAGACCGCAGGATGGGCGTGACAAGACGGACACATTACTGTCTCCGGGATGATTCTCTCGGCCATTGTGTTCATTCTGTATGGGAACGGACACGTAACAGGCGGTAGGAGCCGGTTGCTTTTGAATGAAGGAAAACAGAACAAGCACGCATTATGCGCAACGGGGGAACTGAATAAATAGGCACGACGGTATATGGTGGACAAGGTGAACGGGCCCAAGGGATAGTCACATGCTGGCTGGCTCCAAATGGGGCTGGGTTTCAAAGAGAAGATCTTCTGCTCATTTGGACGAGCTAAAAAACGAGACAAACAACGAATAATTGAGACAGAAATAGCTGACAAAAACAGAAGGATATCGGGACAAAATCCAACGGGGGTTTATTATCCCTGAACCAAGGGGAAAATAGACGATCGAGAACGATCATTTGCTAATCGAATTAGCAAATTTAGGTTGCAAGAACTGGAAGCAGAGGAGGAAAAGATGGCAGACCTCCTCTTCGAAGCACAGAGAGTGAGTGAGTGCGCAATCGCGACATAATGATACTTGATGACCCAGATATTGCATTAGAGGTCGTAGGACACTTGGCAAGACTGATGGCAGCCTTTGAGGAGGAGGAGGAGACCGATAAAAGAGAGACATCGCAAGATGCCATGCGGTGGCAGTATCAAATTTCGAGGCGTGGTTTCGCCCGACAAAAAGTGTACTTACTTGAGTTTGAGCTCTTTGTTTATTTCGGAGACATCCCGCTCTAGTTCTCGTCTTTCTTGAGAGTGCATCATTGCCGTGTCATTCAGCTCTATTCGAACCTAAAACTCGAGATTATCCTACTAGGAAGTAACTGCCAACTTTTCTCAACTTCAATTTCAATTTGGCCAATTTCTTCGATTTGACTTCCACTTCCTGTTGAAGATTTGTAAAAGTTTGATGGATTTCGGCGGCGTCATCTTCCTGCTTCTCCAGCTGCTGTTGTACTTCACGTTCCCTTTTCTATAAAATGTGTGAAACCGTCGTCCAATGATTTCTACCTTCTGTTCGGCCAATTCTATCCGTCTTTTCTCCAACTCCATCTGTTGCTGTCTCGTCTGGTCGACCAGATCCACTCCTCCCAGAAGTTTCGACTCCATATCTTGGATTTTCTTCAGCACGCGTGCCTGATTCTTGCGTTCTCCTTCCAGTTGTCGTTGCCGTTCTTCTATACTGGCCATCAGCCGAGACCTTTCTTCAGCCACCAATGTCTCGTCTCTCATTATCTTCTGTTTGTCCGCTTCTAGTGACTTTTTTTCCTTCTTGTAATAATCTTCTCCTTTATCTGGAACACAGCATTTCAAAATAAGTTTGCCTCATTTACCAGTGTCTTTCTTTCCTTTTCTCTTTTCCAACATCGTCCGCAACCTGATAATTTCTTCTTGGAATTCCCTGAGCAACGCATCCTTTGGATCCTCGTTAATTCTCGGTTTGTTCTTGATATTCTTTGCTCTGTTTGCGTATCTCAATGTGCCCAATGTCTCCTCGTAGTTGTACGACGCCGGTCCCACACAGGCTACCATAACTGTTTTCGAGTTACCGCCAAGGGAATCTACAGGTCTCTTATCTTTTGTACTTTTGTTTTCCTTACCTTGTAAAAGTCTTGTCAATTTGCTGTCTCGATACGGAATGTGAGTGCTTCTACCGTCTACCAAGGCCGAAATAACATTACCCAGGGCAGAAAGGGACAGATTGATCTTTGTCGCTTCTTTGAATCTTTCACCGGTGGCTCCAGTCTTCGCTTGTCGTTCGGATCCGGCCAGATCAACCAGATTCAATTTACCAACTCGGATATGACCTTCTCCCTCGGCATCAAAATCACTGCATTCGACAGTTATCGTGAAAATGGCATGAGATCGACTCGAGTGCTCATTCATGTTCGTTCTTCTGAATAATTGGGAAACCTTATTGAAATCAAGGGAAGAGCTTACCCTACTGATCGATTGGCATTTCCAACGGCCATTACTCCGTGGATTTCTTCAACAGACTTTGTCAGAAACGAGGAGAGATCTTTGACGTACACACCAGCCTAAATAGAAATATGAAAATAAAAGATAAAGAGCGTGACTCACATCAGGTCGCTCTTTCAAATCAAGCCGAACATTTGGGTCTTTACTCAAAAGATCTCTTATTTCTTCCTGAAAAATATAAAATATAAAGAAAAGAGAACTGAACCTTATAAATCTCCATGTAACTGGCTCTCACGAGATACTGCTGATTTTTAGATTTCGCGATATGGTCGAAAATATGTTGAAAGCAATTAAATATAACACCTCTGTCGGAAGGAATTCCTAATATTTTATGGGTTAAATGAGTAAGTAAAATCGTAACACCTTCCATAGTATATGTTTTACCCGTTCCAGTTTGCCCGTATGCGAATATTGTACCATTAAACCCGTTGAGTACAGAATCGACTAGATCGCGAAATGTTTCATCATAGAGATCCGTTTGTTTTGAACTAAAAGGGGCTAAAATTAAAGAGGAAAAAAGGATACCTTTCATTATAGACGGCATCAAATGTGAAGTCTTTTGAAGGTTCATTCAGCTGAGCGGGATTCTTCAATTCGATGACTCCTCGCTCAGAAAAACAGTTCACTATACTGAAAGCTCTTTTTTTTATTCGCTGTTAAAATTCATTTCTACCTTTGATGTCCTTGTGAGATCTCTATCGAGCTCAGTGGACGACATCGTACAATGACCCGCACGGCTTCGGATTTTCCTCCGCCGCCAGCTGTTCTCGGTCGATTTTCGGTTACCATAATTTTCTGAAAACGGCGCATGATTTGATTAATTTCTGTCCCCCGAATTAGCTGTCCTTTGACGTCAAACAAACTACTGGCTTCGATATAACCAACAAAAACTGACCTATTATGTTCGGATGAGATGAAAAGGAGGATAGGACATGTTCGTGCTGATGAATTATTGAAGTAGCACGAAGAAGAGGCGGTTACGAAGAAAAAGAATCTCTGAAAAGAGAAAAAAAATTAGAAAGTATACAGAGGAAGGTCAAGATCAAAAGGACGAGGGGAAAGATAAAACAGAAATCAAGAAAAGTCTGTTTATTTTATGCGGGCTACTGGTGTTAACTTTGCAACCGGAGACTTTCCTCAACAACTTTCGAAAGTTTTTACAAGCGGAAGAAGAGAAATAATTGAAAGGGCAAAATGGGCAAAAACAGGAAATAGATCTCTTGATAATGGGAGGACTGTTTTCGGCCTCGAACTTTGGGGGACGAACAAGGCAAAATAACAGCAGGAGATTAGCGGAAATAATGGATTTGTACGAGGAGAAACAAGAGTACGACGACGTAATTCTTAAAATAACAAGGGAAAATGGCGGGAGAAGAAAGGCAAAAGAAAATGACCGAGAAAAGGCGCCAAATGAATCAGCTGGTGATAAAAGAGTGGACAACAAACAATTTCAGACGATAAACGGAAGAGGAGGCGGAGAACATTTCTCATATTTTCCATGGAAACGTGAGAATCGAAGCGAACTTGAAGGACATAAAGTCGAAGAACAGACGGCATTTCCGCCCACAATATTTATGAAAAAGAAGCAGACGAAAAGTAAAGTGGCAAGCTCGAAAGATTCCACCTGTTTGTCGAATAGAAATTGACGGCTTCTTTAAAAGTTTTCGAACTTTGCAACAATGAGAATGATGCGTAACATCTGTCGGACTTCTCGCCGGACCTATAATTGTCGGCTGAGCACACATACAACACCCAAGGAGGCCTGAAAATCAATAGCGGCATAAACGGGAGACGCGCTGCCACACGCGACGGGTCACAACATCCGGGAGACAGCAGCTGTTAGCCTCTTGGCCACACATGGGCTACTCATAACTGGACGACGGCGCGTCAGCGAGAAAAGAAAGAGCAAAAACGCTGCAAGTGTAATGTTTCACGTCGAAACAACAAGCGGTTGCAACACGATGGATGGCTCGGAATGATCTCAAGCGGGAAGCCGGTCAGACACAGGCTAGAGGCCAATTACCAGCGAGTGATGGCTATTCGATTGAAAGAAAACGGGCGGAATCGCATGTTCAGGTGATCCACAGCATGGGAGAAATTCTATTGAAATTCACTGGAGACTGTAAGAAGAAAGCAGCGTTCATTTTATAATTCCGATGGTTGGGCCACTTCGTTCAATGATAGGTGGTAATTCTCGTGGGCTTGGTGATCTACATTCAAACTTCCCGGCGTGCACTGCGTTCGTCCAAATAACTTATATGAATAAGGATTCCTCATTTGTAATCACAATTTTACTGTATAAATTTTGTCTTTCTTCTTTCTTCTACAGTAACGCGTGTTTCAGAGAATAAAAGAAAGAAGAAGAAGAAGAAGAAGTGTGGGAGCCTGTCTTTTTCAATTCTGTATAGCGGCGCTGAAATCTCCTACAATTCAAGGTGCTGGTGTACCCCAGAGTCTAATTCTCCATATTGCTTCTGTCATATTCGCTGGTCCATAAATTTCTGTCTGAAATTGTGCCAGATCCAATGCCATTGACGGAGCATGCTCCCATTTTATGTACTCATTCGGGTTACGTAGGCTGTTCTCATTGAATTGCTGCTTGTACAATCACTGCCTACATGCAATTCATTTGTAAGCTGTGTCAACAGGAATATAAGGTAGATAGGCATCACATCTTCCGCAGAAATTCATCCTCTCTGCTCGTGCTCTTCTTCTTTGTTGATTTGTTCGATCATTAAAGTCATTTATCACTCACCGCCACTGTTGCATTGGAGGCCAACAGGCTCTCTCTCTCTCACCTTTGACTCATTTTATTCCGACTTTTCTACTTCTTAATCTCGTCTCTCACGTCCTCCAGTTGTTTTTCCACTTAAAACAATTAGCCAGGCCCCGTTGAGGACTCAAGGGCAAGGACAGCTCACCTAATTAACACTACCAAAACGAGTGCATCCTTCTTTTTATCCTTGCCGCAAGTTTCTGTATGTCTTTTTTCATTTACTCGGCTTTTTTTGTAAAACAAACTGGATGTTTTTGAAACAGTAGCAGGCGAAAAATCTGGCGATCGCTGGTATTCGGGTAGCGAAAACGGGATCAAAATGATGAACTGCGGAAACAAATAGGTATTACCGTATTTTTTTTCTGTTCTTCGCGAAAACACTGCTCCCGTTTGATCATCTGATTTTGCATAATCGCTTACCGGTACATGAACCGAAAACGAACAGAGAAATAAGTGAACACTGCGACTTCGCACTTCTGTCCACCTCGTATGTGGCAGGTCTCCTTCATATTCGTGGCTCCAAAACATAGCCGCGATCTCTTCCATTCCCTGATAGTCGTCGATTCCTCTTTTGGCCCTCTTGCTCTCGTCTCCAAATCAATTGCAGCTAATAATATCCAAAATGGAAAAGTAGTTGTTTCCTTTTCCTTTTTATCAACCCGGAATGTTTGTGTTTTGTTGTCCTGAGCCTCCGTTCACGTGTCGACACAATGATTGAGTAGATAACGACGTTTTGGAGGATTCCCGGTCTATTGGCGAGCAGGTGATATTAAAAAGTTATGACTCCATCTAGGATCGGTCTGTCCTGGCTGGAATTAGTTCCATATTCAATTAGGTTGCCACCCATACTTCTCTTGTCAAAATTTCAACGGTCATTATTTCAAAGGCCATGTGTGAGACACAAGCCTCGCCTGGTCACAGGTCGTTAGATCCCGCTCTTTTATCCGCATCTTCTTCTTCCATCATTTCCGTCTAAAATTCAAAACCTCCCACTCAACTACGTCTTCTGCTGTGTTTGATAACCATTTCCTATCAGCTGACCTCCAAAAACAAGCTCTATATCTGGAGCTACCCATCTTCCTATCAACAACACCTCATTGTCTCCTACTCTGTCTACACAAAATCCTTCAGATGGTTCTAAACCTGCCTATTTTCACTGTGATAGCCTGTATGTCAATGGCCGTCTTTATGCTCATATTCAATGAGGATTTTAACAGTTCTATGTTTTTATTTTTAACGTCGCCGACCATTAGAACTAATCCATTGGATAGAAGGAAACCACAAGGAGAAGTCAAAGAAGGTAGAGCAATTGAGCTTACCAGAAAACCCCTTTTGTAGGAATTTTTCAATGTAATCTCCCAAAATACGACTCCTGGGACAAGGAGATCCTTTACGTAAGTATTCTTTCTTTCTTCCTACGTTCTTGTTTTCAGTGGTTTGAACCTCGAACAGGAGAAAAGGACAAATGCAATACAAATTTCAAAATGTTGAGTAAATTAGAGAAAGGGAAAATTGTTTCAACAGACAAAGATTATGACTGTTTTGGCAGGTAGGAGGACACTCTTATACCTTTGTAAAATATTTTCAGATGTATCACAAGAAAATCAGACTATAAAAATAATGTTGGTAAATTTAAAGAAAGTAATGAAACATTCGATTGTGACATAATCGAAGCACAATGTTTCTATAATAGATCAGATACAGCGTCGTATGCCATGCTTCATACCCAAGTTGTCCCATTGTAATTTATTCTATTTTTTGTGTAATCCGCTTTAGACCAAAGAAGAATATCACAGAAACAAAATTCCCTAAATATAATGTCTTTGTCATTCTCATTGACTCAATGGCTACAAGCCAAGCTGACAGGTAACTCTCGGTTCTTCAAACAACTTAAGTTTCACAGAAATATTCCGAAAACGATGAGATATTTCGAGAAGTCTCTGGAAGCTGTCACTTTCCCATATGTCAATAAAGTCGGACAAAACAGTCGTCCGAATGGGATGGTACTCTGGTTCGGTATATTTTCCTTGTTATTTTGTGTCGACGACATCTTTCTAGGTAAACAAATTGAAGAGGTCGATAAGACTGTGTTTGGAGAGAAAATATTGAAAGCAGACATCGGATGGAAGGAGTCCTGTAATGATTATTTGGACAATTACACATCCATTTTTAAACATTTCAATAATCAGGGATATTCTGTAAGTTTATTTCGGGTAGACAGGAACAATCCATTACAGACATTTCTGGCAGATGACTGGGCAAAAGGTGTACTGAATTGGCCAAATTGTTATGGATTTGACAAGCATCCAGCGGATCATCTGATGCAGTGAGTTTAGCTCGGCTGCCTGGAAAAACACAATTTACAGGCCATTTCAACTGGCAGTAGAAAACAAATCCAATAAATTGTTGCGTGGAAATTATACAGAGGCAAACTGCATCTATCAGCATAAAGACATCCTCAAGTACATGAATCAATTTATGGCGGCTTATATGGGTAAGAAAATTGGGATAGAAAACGGTAGAGATATTGCAGACAGACCAAAGTTTGCTTGGCTCTGGACAAGTTTGGAAAGCCATGACTATGAAAGTACCTCGGTGAAGTTGGACACGGATTTGTACGAGTACTTCATCCACAATAAGGAAACGGTAAGGTCCAAGACTTCTATTAATTTCTTCTTTCAGTTTGATAGGAGTTTCGTCATCCTTATGGGAGATCATGGACTTCGCTTCGGAAAAGTAGAGCAGGCATTTTTCTTACAAAACAAGCGGTATTTCCAGGTGACAAAGACAAAATTGGGTGCCCTGGATGTGAATAATCCGCTGCTGTCAATCTCGATCCCAAAAGATTTGAGAAATACTGACATGCCCTTCATTATGAGAGAAAACGCAAAGAAAATGCAAACTCACTTTGATACATGGGCCACACTTCTCGATATAGCTAAAGTAGCATTTCCCCGCATTTTTCCCATAGAACAGTTTAGTACCTGCCAAACACTGGACCAGAAAATTTAACTTACATTGACGACAAAGAGGAAAGGGGAGAATCTCTCATTCGAGCTCAGAAATTGCAAGATAGAAGCTGCAAAACATTGCCGATCCCTATGGCCTATTGTCTCTGCGATTTTAAAATGGAAAATATTTTGAAGTGTGTTTTAATCTAATGCACTTCGATCGGATATTTTCAGAACATCAACAGAAGCCAGCGAAGTCGGAAATGCTCTGATTACTTTCGTGAATCATCGCCTGAATTCAACTAATTCTACCGATCTCTGCAATCTCTGGACATTCTCAAATGTAAACAAACAACATAAATTTATATAAGGAATTTAGGTGACGACAATATCTGGATACTATCCAGTAAATGAAACAGGAGCCTACACAGTAGTCGCCGGAGTGAAAGAGCCGTTCGCCCAAGCACAATTCAGGGTAAGCGAGGGGTGGATCTTGTGCAGGAATGTTGCCGTCCGTAGTATTTTGTGACCAAGCAGTGCCAAAAAGTGTTCGCCTGTGCGATTCTCTGTCATTTTGTGACATCTTGTGCCCATTTTGGGCAAATGTGTGACAAGATATGCAATCAGCCAAATGGAGGTTATATTTCCATGCAGAAGATTGAGAGAGATCACAACACGGAATACTTCTGTCATCTGAAGAGAAACGGGAGTATTTCAGTTTACGATGATTTTTAGGCAGTGGTCCACCGCTCCAAGACGGGTCAATTCACAGTTGGCGGTGTGGATCGGGTAGACTCTTACGGAAAAAGAGGACGATGTGTTCGAGGAGAGCTGGCTCCACTTTGTGACTGTAAACAGCAACCAGCGAAAAGAGAAGGCGAAGAATACGACGCGGATTATTACTAATTTCACTTGAAACATGACATGTATAACTACGGGTCAGAAATATACAAAAGCTTTATCAAATCACATAAAGATATTCTACCGATGCTCGCACTATGTGTTTTACCAGAATAAGTGGGTTAAAACCCATGAGAATTGTAATTCCTTTGATGGGTCCTCATAGGAATTGTCCATTTCTACACGGTTTCCCCGCGGTTTTCTTGTTTTCTTTTCAAAAAACAATGGGAGATTAAAATATTTAAACGGAAAATGTTAATCCGAAACCCCAAAGAGGAGTATTCCATGAACGCCTTCTGATTCATCTTTCGTCAGTTCGTAAACAGAAAATAGTTGCTGTTTTTCCAAGAGCGTCAAGTTGTGCGCAAGTCTTCTCCGGTATGCCATTTTGTGATCTCAAGGGCGTCGAGTAGTGCCAAAAAGTGTTCGCGCCGTGCTTTTTTGGAACCATCTCTGCCATTTTGTGTCCATTTTGTCCAAATTTATGGTAGGATGCGCTGTAATTTGTAAATGTGGCTCCTTTGAGAACGGAGAGTTATCATAAGACGCGGGCTAACACATAAGGATACAATGATTTATTTGACGGCGGATATATGTACAAACACATTGATAGACGGAGACCTCATGGCTGGCTTGCAGTCAAGAATTGGGAAACATTTTCCGGATTGGTTTGAGATCGTGGCGGGATACGGTAGCCGGCCATATCCGGGCGCAGGTAGCTCTCCTTTCGAGTTGGATCCTCGTCCTGGAAACGGACACTTCCATTCCTTGCAGGTGTATTGAATGAACAAGTCGAATCTATAATTTATGATTATTATCCACTCATTTTCCCATTACCGAATCTCGTGCTGATCAAAGGAGCTTTGCTTTCTTTATTACGGAATGTAATCGTTGCCGATAATAACTTTGCGCTTCGCATCTCTTCGTCTGACGCCAGACAGCGAATTCCCAGAAGTTTACGCAATGACACTCGGAATCTCCTGCAATCAACTTCTGTGTAATTTGCTTTTAGTCTTTTGACTACCTGGACATGAGCATGTAAACCGCGAAGGAAATGGGATGAACAGTCATCATGATGATGTTGGCGCAAGCGCGGAGATACAGGTCGTGGAGGAAGTCCATGGATGTTGAATTCGGGGTAATGTAGGAAGAAAAATGGACCATCAGGATGAGAATGGTAGACGGCAGCCTGGAAATCTTTCTTACTTCCGATTTTTCTTTTTTTACCGTCCAACGAGGAACAAAATAATGATGACGGTCAGCATTACGGTAGTGTTCCTCGACGCCTTGTTAATTTTCTTATGTCGATTAATGGTAGACATCTGCCGATTGTCGTCAGCTCTGGAAATCTTATTATTGCTGGTAACGAGATCAAAACCGACATCGTGAATGTTTTGTCATTTGTCTTAACCGCTCGGATGAGGAGAATGGTGATGACAAAAAGTAAGACGGATGGAATCAGGGCAATTCCAATTCGGATGATGTCAAAAGCCTGAAGTATACATTTTTCGCTTTTTTTTGTGTTTCATACATCAGAGAGGAAACTGCCTCCAACAATTTGGGTTATGGTCGAATATCCAATGAAGCACCTGGCCACCCAAAAAGACTCCGACACCATTACCGGGCCGCTGTCAGTCATGTTCATTACCTCATTCTAAACTTTTGTTGTCTTTTATTGAGGTGCACGTACAGTGCTGATGCACATGTGGAAAATGAGCCGGACATCGAAAGAGTAATGGATGACCGAGAGAGCAACAGCCAACATGAAGATGAGTTTGGAATACATTCGGATCTTCTTCCGGGTACACCAACGGAACGAGTCCAAAGGGAACTGAATGGCGACAAATCTGAAGACGGGCATTGTCTCCTTATTCTTCTTGTCCTACCGTTGTACTCCGAGTAACAGGGTGAAGAGAGTAATCAAAGTGTTGAAGAAGAAGGGCAGAATTTCCATTGAGATCTTTTGCAAATTACAGAGGAATTCGCTTTGATTGTAGTCATCCATATGGCCCAGGTTGTAGTAGTAAATGGTAAAAGGGAGAGGAGAGACGGCCATGAAGACGGCACTGATAGCCATCCAGAGAAGTGGCTCAACCGACGCCCGTTTCTGAAACTATTCCGGGATTAGAGGGCATATCGAAGAAGTACACTTACCGACTTCTGCTCGTACAGTACCCATACAACAATGAGATGAGAGACGAGGACGACAAAGGAGAGGATCGGCAGGATACAACCGTAGATGATGGCCATGGCATCTTCATTCTCCTAAAAATTAAAGGTTAAAAAGATCAGGAGAGAATGCACCTGGTCATTGAATTGGATAAGAGAAGCAGAAATACACTGGTTGACGTAATGATCGAAATGAGTATACGGTGGACAGACCGGGGAACTGTTGCTGTACAGCTGAAATATCTCGATGTCTTCTGATATCTACAGTCAGTCTAAAAGGCTGTTGCCGTGCTCATTCCCTAGCCAATACCACAACATGCTTGACATCACATCACCGGTCAAATATTAGACTCTACTCTTGTTATTTTAATTGTTATTGATGTCACGACCAATGACTAATAAGTTGCCAAGCTATTGTCAACAATCGGCCCAATCAAACTCAATTTTCTAACTGTTTTTACCTGTTGATCGAGGAAACCGTAGATCTAATAGTATTGGATATGTGACATTTATAAAATGGTACTGACCTCCTGCTGCACACAGACCTCCAATTCCATCGAGTCGAGATGAGTCTTGTCGCCGACGAGAGGAGAGAACTGCTGGAAATGTCCGGCTAATGGACTGACAGATGTTTGATAGAAAAATAAAAGAGGAGGAGCACTTGGATAAACAAAAGATTTTTGAGAAAATTTCTGTGAGAAAATGTTGCAGACGAAAACATAAAGGACGGCGAGAAGAATAAAGAACAATTTCTAGTGGGTGGATAGACACAGGATTAACAAGAAATTAGTCGACCATGTTCATGGGATTTCTACTCCCATTTAGGGCATGAGACATCGCGGGAATCCCTTATTTTTACTACTGCTAATTCAAATTATGAGGACCAGGAAACGACTGCCAATACAAGGGTGTGGCAGGGATCGACAGCCCATATTCTCCTTTAATAGCAGAGCTTTCCTTCGATAACTGATTGTTTACTGTAATGGAGCAAGGAAACAGCAATTCAAAGTAGAAGCAGGTGGCGGAAGAATGTTTGGGATGTTTAGCCCAATAGTTCCTGTGAACTAATAATAAGAGGAGCGAATTGTCTACTTGACTCTGCCTCTCTGCTGTTCAGGTCGGTGAACAATGAAGGATACATCGCGATCTTTTAGTGATATTTGGCTGTTAATCTATCTCGGGAACAAGGGAGAGAGGCACAATGGAAAGAGTGAGTAATTCTATCCTGAAGTTAATTCATCAAAAGAGGCCAAAACCGAGTCAGCTGTGCAAAACGCGTTGGATGTACACGAGTAATACCTTCGGAGAATGTGACGGATCATCTCTAGTTTGACTTGCATCTGGGCAAAAGAATTCGAAAGGTGAAATTAAAAACGACAAATTCAGAAGATCGGGTTACGGTTGTCGTCTTTTCACCTAGGCAGTGACCTTTCTCTTTGTTTTAATTTTCCCCATAGGCGACTCAAAAAAAAACAGAGAATATGGAGGATATGGAAAACGGGTGAAAGTTGTTGACGGTCGTCATCTCGGACATTTCCAGGAACCAGGAAATGGCGAATAATTTTGGGGATGAGCTCGAATATACTCAGAAATGAGACCAATTATAATTGGACTAAAACGTTAGGTACATGTTCACATTCCTCATTCTAGGCAGTTGAGGCGAGTTTATTAAATCATAGGGACAAATTGCAGACACCTGGACATTTCCTAATCATTTTTACGTACGAGGCAGACGATGAGATTTGGTTCGTGACAAAAGCAAAGACAGGCTGAGGATGAAAGAGATGGGCATATTTTAAGTGTTTCCGAGTTTCTCTGGACTTCGACTGGACCATCTCCATCGACGGAGAGATCTGAATATTCTCCCCTGAGGGAAAAGTGAAAAGCGAGAACGTGGGCGTAATTATGTGGAGGTCTAGCAGAAAGAGGAACACACTAACTGCCAAAGGAGTTTAATTTGACTCGTCGAGAAAAGAACTTTTGGTCCCACCGGCCGCCGACCATCCTCACTTGGGTCTAATTGCCTAACATCAAAATCGCAAGTGACCCTTCACATCGAAATAGAAAACTTTTAAATGACGCGAGGAAATTAGTCTACCCCTTTTTTGAATAAACTTGGACAATAGTTCATAGTTAGAGGGTCCCGGGCGGAAATGAATGTGCCGAGTTAAATGACTTGGAACAGTTGGACTGCTCTTTGAAACACGCCTATTGAGGCAAAATGAATAAGCATTTTTTCAAAGGCAGAGATCAAAAAAGACGAAAATGAAGCCAGTTTTCAACCAGGAAGAGACTCGTTTCCGATTAAAAATCTTCTAACATTTCGTAGAAGTTGACGATTGAAGGAAATTAACGAAGGGAGATGGAGGGCAATGTTCAATGATGCTCTGGGACATAAGATTGAATAAAGGAGAAGTCTGGAGAGGAAAACACGACTGTCGGAGGACAATAGGACAAGATGTCTGAGCCATACAGAAGATGTTTCATCATTCCTTCTCAATTACTCGTATTTATACAAGATGGAACGTGATATATTCGCATCTTTCATCTGAGACAAATTTCTAGTTCATTGTAGAAAACAAAGAATCTGCTGAACTTCTCCCATATCGAAAGTTTGCTGGATATGTCTGATGATGCGGAAAATTAAATTAACAATGATTAGTTTTATAAGAAAGAAGAGTGGAACAACGTAAGCGTGAACAGGAAAAGGGTCATATTTGAACAGTAAATACAGTAGTTTGCACACTGATCTATAGCTCGAAAACAAATTGGCTGTTTCTGTTGGTGACATAGGACGTGATGATGTTGATGATGAGCTTATAAAGGAACCGGATATTTGGGAGAGATTAAAAATACAAAGAATTAATGTACGAGGAGGTTAGGAGAATGTCTGCCCGTTCACAGCAACTGATCAACATAATATTTTGGTTGCAATAATATTTCGTCGAATTAATTGGGAGATCAAATTGTTGCCCCATCTGGCTCCTCTGATGCATAAATTCAGACTAGAAATTATGCATGGTACTCGGATATTTATCGGATCAAAAGGCGAAAACGGAAAAGAGAACAACGACTGAACGAAACCGTTGCATTTTGGAAACGGATTTTATTTTTTATCCAGGTCACAGCAAAAGATGAACATCAGAAAGAGGATACTTGTCAGCAGAGGAAGATAATTGAATTTATCTGTTGCATAAGGCGAGAAAGTCTCAAGTGTTCTTCGAAACCTTAGAAGAAGGGAATCCCCTTCACTGCAGAAGGAAATGATTCTATAAATCTCAGAGTACCCTCGGCTTAAAAGGGCAGATACGACTTCCTTTGTGAGAAAAGGGAATGCTATTCTTGGTAAGATTACTTTCCCAAGGGCAGGTGTACGTCTTACGCAGGCAAACTACACTCTCGAGAGAGCAATTGGATCTCAAGGTGCAAATGAAATATCATCAGAATCTGATATGGAACAAGAACAAACTAATGGGAATACTGTAGACTATTTAATTAGACAATAACTGTAAGTGAGCACAGATTACCGACCTGTGTTTTCCCTCGGCGTTCTACTGGTAGTACACAATAAAATTGAAGGAATTTATTAGGACAACAGTGGCACTGCGCAATAATATTTTTAAAAAGGACAACAGTTCTAAGAACAGTCAACTTTTTATGGATACTACTTTCCCTGCAGAACAAAAAGAGTGGAAACTGTCAGGTGAACAGGGGCTAATGATGGACACGCGGATGGATAAAGGATGGTCGAATGGAAAAACAGAACTGGTGACCGACTGATTCGATAGTTCGAGGTGACCCTAAACTTTGACGCGTCAAACTCAGTACACTACAAACCAGGGAATGAGAAGTCGATTATCTCTTGTGGAATCCAGCAGCTTACAGGGAGGAGTCGGCTTACCCCCGATAAGGAGAGAACAGCTCGACGTCAAGTGCACAACACAAAACGTCAAGCGGATTTCCCCCACCTTTTACGAATGTCACCTCGTTTAGGGAGGGAGGTCATTGGAGTCAAGTTTATTTCTAGCTCTTTTTTTTGGCTGCGATGACTCGAGGGGATTAAGATCAGAGAACATGGCCGAGTACATGAAGTGTACAGACTAGAGAAAATGACCAGACACGCAATCCCATGCTTTTTATCATTAGAAATACTATTTGCTCAGTTCACATCCCTTTTCTAGACGTGAAATCTGATAGTGTAAAATGAGCACGCAAAGAACGCTTGCAAAAGGACTCCTGCAGTGATTTGGCTAATTTTTGAGAGATTAACTCCCACCCAAAAAGGAGTCGAAGTTCGATGAGAGAACATGAATAGAGATCAATTAGTGTAGGGCATGACAAAGAGTACTTTTTGAGTAGAAAAGAATAAACCATTTACGACAATAAGCAGATGAAAAAGGGCATGAAACTAGACCGGGAAGAAAGAAGACGAAAGATGTGGTAATGACGGGGCCAATGAGATCTTTATGAATTAAAGGAAGAGTAAACAGCCGGCTGGTTGAAATAGGGAAGACCCACGTATGCGTCACACGGTCCCTTTGAATGATGTCTCCCACTTTAATCCCTAACATTTCCCCCTTTAGACGGCGTTTACGTCGGCAGGAATGATGCCTGTTGTTGCCAGGTAGAGCTTGTTCTACGCCTGCTTAAAAAACAAAGGACATCTATGACTAAACCCGGCACCGAGGAGATTGGAAAGAAGCACTATTGGATAGGGAAAAGGGCACCAAGACACTCCTGGTCATTTGGTCACGAAATTTATACAACAAGGTCAATTATTTATTTATCAGACGAACGCAAGCAAATTCAAAGAAATGGAGCTTTGCACAGGGTGACCTTTTAAGCGGCAGCTGGGATCTTTGACACCTTTTGGATAGTACAAAAAGGATAAAATAGTTTATTATGTCATTCTCAATATACACATATAATTTGTCCCGAAGATGTCTCGTACGAGAGCTTCCCTTACTTTCCACAGATGGGAGCGCAAGTAGCTCCACAGCTTTGGAAACAGGCGGGAGTCGAGCAAGACGAGAAACAGTTATTGTTACATGAATTGCAATTGTTGTTGTTATTTCCGACGACAATTATCTGCAATATTCCTTTCATTTCCGTGTTAGTCAAGTACGTGCACAAAATGAGTTCAAATCTCCTCGGTCAATCCTGCCTAAATGTCATTAATTTATCGACACACACCTGGGGCTGTGAGTTTCCACACAAGTTGGAGCATTGGTTATTACAGCCCTGGTAGCAGAGAGGGGTCGAACAGCCACTGTAACATGAATTCTGGCAACTGTTACAAGTCTGCTGCTGGGGGACAATAATAATCGGCTGCTAAAATGGTTTCTGCTTTAGAGAAATGAATAGAAGAACTCACAGTACTTCCGCATTGGTTGTTGCAGCTGGGAGCACAAGAACTGTAACAGGAAGGAGTCGAGCAAGAGGATGTACACTGATTGTAACAAGTCGGATAGCAGGAAGAGCTCGACCCACAGCAGGAGTTCGAAATGGCTCCACAACATTGTCTCTTGGCACGAACAACTACGGTATCGACAGCATGACCATCCTGAAATCGACAATTTTATCGAAAATTCGTATTTCAACCTTGGGAAGTTCGGCAGATACGGTAGTTAGAAGGATGATGGAAGCAAGGAACGCGATCATGTTTTGTGATCTGATGGACCACAGGCGGGCCTTTTAAATGGACGCCCAAGAGCCAGTCGCTGCCCTTCGGGCAATGACTCATGGAGTCTGTAAACTTACGGAGTTGCAACAGGCCGGTTCCCGGGAGAAGGAGGTCCGACTGTCGTACGTGGGAATTTAGGAGATCTGATAGGGCAAACAGACCCCCTTCAGGACAATTTTATTTGTACGGTTTCCCCGGTTTTGATCAAGAAGGGTGGTCGATCTCTGTCGGTCAACTTATTATTGAAAATTTTGAAAAGAGTAACATAGATTCTTGTATACTTTGCTGCAGAGGTCGAAATGGGTACAAAACCTCATCAATAATCCCAAAAATCAAAAAATCACCTCGATCGCAGGGTTTTTTCTTCATATTTGGTCAAGAAGCTCAATTCAGGTTTGGTGCTTCTTGATCTCAAATATTTAACCTAATTCTTACTCATCTCTCTTTACCTTTTCGGTGCTATCGTACGGGAAACAAACAAACAAACAGCTAGCCCGGTCCGTCTTGTGCTCATTTGTGGCCCAAGGATTAGTACAAACAATCGTCGTCGACGTGAATTTCAAGCACAAATCACAAAATTTCATCGTGGCTCTCCTCGGAGAAGAACAAGAATAAAGAAAAGCTCAGCTAGTGTTCAGTGGAGATTGTTTGAGGGCACAAAACACATGTCAATACTGACATCATTCTCGGAAGGAATACGGTAACTTTTCGTTAGCGCCGCTATATTATCACACGAAGACTTGCCATCATTTTTTGTTCTTTTTTTTCACCCCCTTTTCCGGAAATCCTCTTTTGTTCTTCCGTCGATCTTGCGCAAGGTTTTGTAATATTGAATTAGATCGGATAATGAACCATTGAACAAAGATTTTCTAGACAAACCCATTCAATCTTCTGCTTGCCCCAACACCAATTTAGCTTCGCCTGCTTTGCCTCGCTGTTTAGCATCATCAGCCTCCTGTCTGCTAGCCAGTGTCCGCCTCAATAGATCAGCATCAGTCAAATTTTTTCAAGGAGCACTTCTTTTTGTTGTCTCTTTTGTTTCTACGAGGACATCTTCGGTCGGTGTGTGCCCAGAGCGAAGACATCAACATCGGCAGGCCCTCTAAAGGTGGCAACAAAGATCAAAATCAGCATTTTCTCTCAATTTCCGATGGCAAACATCCTCGTCGGACAATTCAACGCCAATCGGGGTTCAATTCTGAAAAGGAATACAGTACGACGGACAATCGTCGACCATCTATGACGGCACTTTCGATGATGTTTACTCGATTTCCGGCTGGGTGCAAATTTTTGCTCTGCTCGTTTGCACTCGAAAAAGGGTATCGTCCAGAGTTGGCCGAAATGAGAAACGCGGCACAAAATGCGGAAGGAAGGCGAAACGGAATGCCCCGTAAGGAACGCGGAACAACAAAATCGGGCGATGCAGAATTCCATGAGAAACGAGGAGTTGCAAAATCGCCAATTGATCAATCCCATTACCATGGATAAATACCCCAATTTTCATCGCTTGCTGACCATTACCATGGATAAAATCATACATTCTCATTACTTGCTGACCATTACCATGCAGAATTACGCCGAAATGAAGTCATCCCGTCCAAGTCAGGTAGGTATCGGCTCGAGTGAATTATGCTGACAATAGAGAAATCGATTAATTACAACGGATTGCCTCGTTAAACAGAAGTGAAACTTTTGGTGTGATAAGCCCTCGGCTAGAAACGGACTACGTGTGGAGATAACACGTCCTACTGGGCACACCAATGGGGATACCTTGTGTTATTTGGTTAAGTTTATTTTCATCAGGTTCTGATGTTGTCCTGTCTCAATAATCGTTTTGTTTTAGGAGTTTTTGCTTTAAATTATTACCTCGAAGGTCAGTCATATCCGGTCTCTGTTGAAGATGTGACTGATTTGTCACCAGATGAATTTGTAGCACTAGAAAATAAAATTCGACATGAATTTGAAGCAGCTCTTGGGAAGAATTTCAACGAATTCTTTGTAGAGAAATTTGAGTAAGTCGGTATGTTCTCAGAGAACATTTGTCTATGCTTATAGAGTTCATGGAGAATCTGGCCCACAACCAACAACCATATTCCTTGCTTATTTTGACAATACGCTAGAAAGAAATGAGATTCTCCAAAAAATAGAAGTGGCTCCCTCTCTACGAGTGTTTTATCTTTCCCAGATAGGCAAGTTCATTCTTGACCCGGTTATAAAACTCCACCCAGATATGGAATGTTTATAAAAAGTTTCAGATGAACTTCCCCAGAGATCACAAGTCGTCAAGTTTTCGGATGACGTGGCCGTTGATTCTTGCACAAATGGAGGAATTCTTCTACCCAACAGCACCTGTGCTTGTCAGCCATTCTACACCGGAGACCGATGTGAAATCATACAGTAAAAGAGCAGTATGTGGTGTTTAGAAGAATGTTTTAGATGTCTACATCAAGGAATAGTTGATAAAGGACAATGTTTCTGCCCTCCAGGAGTTTATTCCATGAATTGTGAACCAAGTAAGCGATAATTCTGAAAGTATTGCTTCCCTAGGATCCTGTCTACCACCGGTCCAGAATACTTTCGACATTTCCCAAAAGACATTCATGTTGGTTGTAAACACGAAAACTTCCCAAGCCTATGCTTTGAACTACCTTTTCACAAATATTGGATCAGTCCTCGATCAAATGAACAGCAATAGTTCGACAGCCTACTACAATTATATCTTGACAACATATGTCGCAGGCGGTAGGAATAGACATCTTCTTGAAAAAAACCCAGGTTGCAGATAATTTCGAGTATATGAAGACGAGTTATTTCGTCACGTCTACGGATCTAGTCAATTATTTGTTAGGTGTCGTCCATATAACAGACGGGGCAGCATTGCAGCCGACCAACAGAGCCATTCTACAGACACAATCCAGGTGATCCGCCTTTTCAGTAGATATTCATCTAGTTCTGGTAAAATGAAAGGATTTTCTAATATCTTCGTCTTCACGGATGCGTTGGATAGCGAGGCTCAGGACAACACTTTCATGTTGTCCGCCAATACCAGTGAAAATAATTTGATATTGAAAACCATCGCCTGGAGAAATAAGGTGCCTTTTTGGCCAATTCTTTTAGTTTTTTCAGATTGTATATTTACTGGGACAAGCAATGCAAGCCCCAATGGAACTAGGCGACAGATATGCCAGTTACCAGCGGGTGGTCCAATCCACTCTGGGAGATATCATTCCTTATAACATGCAAAACGTCATGGAAGTAGCCCAGGTAGGATTTATTTCCAGTTTTTTATCTGGTTATACAGGTTATCCGAACATTCATCCCAATTTATCAAAATGTGGAAGTTACCGCAGCCTGGTACACCAATCCAGCAAATGTGTCAGCTCCTTTATTTTCTGATTATTCTGGACAGACATTGTGGATTTTAGTAACGGCTGATCCCAGCGGAAATCGTAAATTATACGGAAATATTTTAACTTAGTTTAGTTCCAAATGTTGCTGTTGCTGGTAGCGACACCGTCTATCTCGGATGGAAATTCATGCTGCTCTCTGTACAGGGCACCTCCAATCTATCGATAAACACATCCGGCTCACCAGTTTCAACCAAAGTTTTTGTGAATTCCCTGCAGACGATCCTCATCTCTTTTATGTACAATATGACGTTCGACGTGGGGGACGCCTTTGCTTCTAAAGGTTTGACAGTTGCCCACATTAATTAAAGGAGAACCAAAGACATGACCGAACAAGCCACTGCAGCTTTAATTTCGTCTAATGGGCAAAATATTGAATTGGTTTGGGAAGACATTTCAAGCAGATCCATGCTCAGTTTCTTCACATTTTCCATGATTGGAGAATGCGCCTTTCCTTATGCTGCTCTGGGCAGCTTTATGAGCACACCTGGACCATTTCTGTAGACTTTTCCCACTATTTACCAGGTATTTAGGCAATTTGCGACTATTGACGACCAGTACCATCGAATAGTTCCTGGATATTTTGTCATTCAAGGTAACGACTTCGCCTCCTTCTGTAATGCTTTTAGACAAGCACAATCCTCCTCCATTTGTCTGCCTAAATGGAGGATCTAACACTTCACCCAATTCTTGCCAATGTCCCCAAAATTTAAAAGGAGATCATTGTGAAATTCCAATATGTCTGTATGGCGGTGTTGTGAACCCATTCCCTGGGAATGGTCTTGGTTTATGCAATTGCCCAGTTGGATATAGCGGTGATTTTTGTGAAAACAGTAAGAATTTGGTTCTTTTGTCCAAAGATAGAGACTTCAGTGTATTGCAGTAACCCATCACTTGACTCATTTGACAATACGGCAAGATCTTTTGGAATGGTTATGCAGACATCCATGTCACAATCTCAGGTCTTAATTGGCCTTTAATTGAAAACTTATCGCTTAGGGAGCCAGTTCGATTAATCAAGGACTTGGAGTTATGCTGAATATGCTTACTGGAAATGATTCTTTTAAAGAATACCTACTGACGACGTTTAACAGTCCAATACAAGGAGGTCTGTCCTAATTGCAAAGTTATCAAGCTCTTCTTTCTAGGTACAAGTAGTCCGGTTTATTCCACTTCAGTCTATTCTACGCCGGATGATTTTAAACAAGCTGTCAGCAATGTATCCTATCTGTCCGTTACCTCAATTTTTTCGCTAACCATGTCATTTCAGAGCAACAAAGGAAACCACCTTCGACTCATTCAGCGCCTTATTTTCTGCAATGATGAGAGCTACCAAAGATCGTTCCTCCTTCTTTCTCTTTGTCGACGCGTTGCCATCGGGAACACTCCAAGAAATGGATATCGCGTAAGGCTTTTTCCGTTGTCAAGAAGATGACAATAGTACAGATGGTATGCAATCACCCACCAACACGAAATAAGCATAATAATCACCGCTCCTTACAATATGCCGGAACTTTGCATCCCAGCAATGGATATCGGTCCTTATTTGACAATTGTGCAAATGACTGGTGGTGTAATCTACAACTTGTGCAGTAGTTATACTCCCAATGGATTGGATCCCATCGTTGAGGTATTTTAGTCTTATTTTTCTTTACTGATTCTCCAGTTCTTCCGAGGTTTTGGTGTTAGCCACCATCATACGGAGAATATTGCCGAGTACTTGTCCCCATCTTGTCGAGCGATGACAACGCTTTCTTTCTTTGTCGATGACCCGAAAGATGACGTTTTCTTGATTGTCAATAGCCGTAAGCTCTCTTTTATTTTATTAGAAAACTATCCCAGAGTCTACACAAAATTTCACTGTTGCTTTTTCGAACAACGACAATCCCGGATCATATCCCCTTGCTCCAATTAGCAACACACCATTTTTGTCTGTCTACAGTATTCCACTCAACGCGTTGAACACTAAAGGGTAAGGAATTCTTCGACTAGAATGAAGACGCTTCTAGCTATCAGCTGAATGTCAACGACGGGGCTAATACCGTCTATGGCGGATGTTTCTCCCGAATTGTCAGCAAGACGACGGTCGCCGTTTACATGAGTTTTTCAGCCGATCCCTCCAAAGATGCCCAGACGCGAACTCTTTCTTATGGTTAGTGTCAATTCATCCTGAACATCGACTTCTTTAGCTACTGAAACTTTCCCTGTAGTCCATGTCAGTACACCAATCGACGGCCCAGTCAGCATGACAGCTCTTAACAATAACGGCGATCTGCATTATTAGTCTGTTTCTTCACATTTTCCATAAAAATTTCCTCTTCAGCTCGCCGGATACGAAGCGAAATTCCAGTTGTCGATATGAGAGTTATTTCAGATTCCCGCTCATTTGTGATTCTCCCTACGGTACATTCATTATGGAGGTAAAAGAAGTTTATTTTCAAAATGAGATCATCCTTTACAGGTTAGAACATCTCCACCATCCGGTGGAATTATCCAACGATCTCGTCGAACAATGTGTTACATTGGACAGCAGACATGCCTCAATGGAGGCACTTGTAAGCTCCTTATTCTTTAATTCAAATTATATTCTAGTGCTCGACAACGGGAAATGTTACTGCCCTCCAGGGAAGTACCAGGGAAACTATTGTGAATATCCAATCTGTCAGAATGGAGCCGAACTCAATGAATATCAATGTATCTGCGGGGGAACTCGAGCTGGAAAATTCTGTGAATATGGTAGGTTTTGGGCATATGATGGAGTGAGGCAATTATAGAAACATGCAACAGTCTGAACTTTATGGAATCGGCAGATCCTAGGGAAACTGACTACAAACAGGTATCAGCTAAAATGAATGAGCTAGAGCAATGCCTAGATCACATTTGTATTGAATACAAATATCGATCAACTGCTAACCGCGACGTTTATCAGCTCCTGGATCCAGCAATACGTCAACGATGTCCAAACAGGAACACCAAAATTATACTCCTTGATCATTTTTGACGACCAGAGTAGGTTCATATCTTTCTGGTTACTACTATTTTTCAGGTGTCACCGACGTGGCCACCACCTCCGACAAAGATGTTTTCGTTGAAATTGTCCAGAAAACAATAGTGTCCACTCCCCGCCGATCGGCGACTTCTTCGAGATCTTTGGATGCCATCAACGAAGCTTTCAAAACTAACATTGATCCGCCCTCGATTATCTATCTTTTCACAGGGAATGACGCCTCCAGGACGAGTACATTGAACTCTCTGATTCGGCAAAGGATCGGAACACAGGTATTCACCTTTATTTTGTGCAATTATTTCCAGGTTAATATTATCTACACTCCACAGAACCAGCAATATCCCGGACAGCCTGGAGGGACATATGGAGCTTATTTGAGCGTGGCTGCTAGACAATCGGGTGGAAGGATCTGGCCGCTGACTCAGAATAGTCTCATAGCGGTTGGTTTCACGGGTTATGGTTATCGCTTAGTGTCAGCTGGAACCTCCACTATCCAAAACGGTACTGGAAAATGCGTTGGTCTTCGACGACGCACAGGCTGATTGTTCACAAGGAACGACCTTCTCTTTCATTATGGACAAGCTCTATTCCACCGCCTATTTTGACATTTCCGGACGTGACATTACCGTAGTGATCACCAACTCGACCGGTGACCGTGTTTCCGTAACTTTCGCCAATATCCTCCTCTCCGATTCGGCTCTACTTCTGCTGTCCTTTGGTTGGTGTTTAACTTTCAATGTTTCACTTTAAAAATTCAGATTCAGCGTCTAACAGGGGTGGCAGCTGGAATGCAACAGTGACAACGAGCTCGGGAAGTTGTTACCTTCAAGTGAGGACCGTCTCACCCGTCAGGGTTGTTCCCGGATTTACTTCTGATCAGAATAATGACTTTGTAAAAGAACTACCCTTCCTTCAATATGGTATTGGTTTTTTTGATCAAGGACGAATAAGTTTAGGTTCCAACAAGACAGCTTACATGACTTTCCGTCTAATTGACAATCAACAGGGAACCGACTCTGTTTCGATCCTGAACCGGGTGGATATTAGCTCGGGTGACTTCGACAGACCATGGAGCGGCCGACAAGCTCTTCAGAGTTTGAAGATTCGCCGCAGGGCGCAAGATGGATGTGCTAGCCAGTATGTCTCCGATTCTTGGAAGGTATACAGGTAAAAAAGTCAAGTAGATCATTTTAGCTGGACAAATCGTCTTTTCAAAAATTCGTTGTCTATGGATCAGACTCCAATGGAGGACAGTTCCAGCGGACATTTTTCTATTCCTTCAGCACTGGAGGTACACTTTGATTTTGTCGACAATTTTCCACTTTCAGATCAAACTTCGACCTGTTTCTCTGGGGGCACTCGCAACGCCAACGGCGAGTGTATCTGTGACGCGCAGCATAGTGGTGATTATTGTATGGACAGTGTCTGTCAAAATGGAGGCAGTTCCTCCTACGGCGTCTGTGTTTGTCCCAATGGTTACTATGGCTACTACTGCGAGCAATGTGAGCCCACAACCATACAGAAATTTACGGTAGATTCAGATATGACTTATGGAAATAATACGACTGTGGGACCAACTATGCGAACCACGACTTCTTCTATTGGAGGGTCTACCACGTTGTCGACTATCCGTCCAACCACGACCATAGGAACAACGTTGCTGTCGACAATCAGTTCAAGCCGTGGTAAATGGCCTTTTTTTGTTTTATGACTATTTTAGCTGGTACAACAACCACATCTGCCACTTCTACTGCTGCAGCCCAGACGACAACCCACAGTCTCGGCTCCTCAACTGTGACAATGTCCGCTACTGCTGGCACGTCTACTATGCCAACGACTTCAATTAGCGGATCGTCGACGATTTTGACAGTGGCTACAATGACAACGCAGACGACTCCTGTTATTTCAACAATTACGGGTAGTACACCAGCCGTACCAACTACAGGAGCATCAGTTGGTCAGACAACGGGAGTCAGCACTATTGGTACAAGCAGTCTCACTCCCTTGACAACAACTCCAGGTGAAGGATTTTATTAATTGTAAAGAAGAGATAACATTTTAGGTGCAAGTACGACAATGGCAGCTACAACGTTGCTGACGACACGAGTTACAACCAGTAAATATGGCAGACTTTAATCGAAACGATTTCTTTCAGAAACGACGACAACAACACCTTTTACTGGGTCAACAAGCCCTACACCAAGTGAGAATCCATTTTCTCGTCCAATTATTTTTAGCCCCAATGTGTGACCCTTTCACTACTCGATATATGGTCAGTCTGTTTCTCGATGCTACAAATATTTTACCCGATCCAGCGTCAGGAATCTATGCTCAGGTCATTAGATCATTTTCATTGAAGGTGAAAAAGTTTAGAGAGAACAGCCAATCGTTCAGTTATTAGCTCAGAAACTGGATCTCGGCAAAGGATTGGGTGGTAGTCGATTTGTTTTCAACGGTAGGCAGAAAGAAATGCAAAATGACAGCCAGTTTAGGAATCACGAGCAATTACACCTATTGTGGAAATGTGACGGACCAGGCGTATATCGCTACACAGGCAAATTGTCTCGGAGATTACGTCGATAATATCTATGACTTGGAAAAGTATGCTCTCTCGCTTACAATAAAATAAACATATGCAGAGCTCTTGCTGGCTACTTGACTCAAAACTACTGGCAACTTGGAGCCGGAGAAAGCCCCGCCATTGCCGTCATTTTCTCAGCAACACAGTCTGTCGATTTTCTATAGGAAGACCTCGTCTCTTACAGGATATTGAACGGCACCGCCGGCTCAAAATATTATATCGACCAACTGCAGCAGAAAGGCTATACGTTTTTGGGGATAGATGTCAGTACGGACGGATCTCTTATGGCGCCATTGACAGCATTAGTCGGGGCTCAAAATGTTTACAGGGCAGATGGCGCTGATTCGACTTCGAGCTGGTTGAGGAACAGAATATGCCAAATGTAAGTTTTACGATCTGGTGGGAAAAGCGTCTATCTTTCAGAAAACCCTTCTAAATGTCTCTCCTGTTTATTTCTTTTTGCAAACTTTGAATAACACATCGTATTCATGCATAAATATTCTAAAAGATTATGTGAAGGGTATAATATAAGGTATTTTGAACTTATCGTGGTTGGCACAAATTTCTGTTTCTGGTGGCTTGTTTTACAAAAAGTGGGAGAAACAGCAGTTGCACTTTGCACCTTTTTCGTACTTTCAGAACTTTTTCGTTTTGATAACATGTTATTTCATTATCTACAAGTGGCCAGACAGTCTCTCGGATATGTAAATTTTATAGACAAAGGTTCAAATGTGCAGCTCATTAATAACAGAAATTGTTGTCCGATCTTTGCTAGACACCTTTTTTATTCCAAAAGTTCAAGCACAGAGCTCAAAATGATTCGAGCCAAAAACAGCTGCGTGAGAAATCTGTGTTCGTCTCGGAAAAGAAACAAATCCCCGCGGGTGAGTTGTCTTTTTGTCCAAAGGCAATCAGTTTCCATAACGACTCCAATAAATAAGTTATCTCAAATGTCAAGCCAGGTGCCGGTGTAATTTACTCTCATTTCTTTGGCTTACCTCGGCTAGAGTTCCCCCTCCCCCGCTCGACGTTCTTCAATGTTGGCCAACTGTAGTGGGAGTCTATTCCTGATCAATACCGTAATCCATGATCCGGATGACGTGACTCTCACCAAGGGATATCTCGTCTCATTGATCTTTGAATCCCTGGTGATCTTTGCCGGTTCCCTCTACACTCTCTACTTTGCCTTCCTTGTGATTACTATCAAAGTCTGGCATGAGAATCTCCGCATGGTTATGCTTCCTTTCGTCTTAGGAACACTTTTCGGCAATTTTGGAAGATTACTTATTATGAAAGAGGAATTCTTTGTTTACAGAGACGGTCAGTTAATCGATTGCAGATGTAATGACTTTTTTCAGGCGTATGTACTCCCAGCCTGCACTTGGGCAGTTTCTGCACAATCTTCGCCAACTGTCTTACAATCCATACAATCCCGACGGTGCTTATCGAAAGGATCTTCGCCTACGTTTATTTAAATGTAAGTTATATCTCGAGATGTTGGAAGACAGGTTAGGTCTCTGGGTAGTAGATGGTTTTAGATTTCCGACTTTTTGCAAATAAATTGACTGTCCTTCAAAGCCAAAGAACATGAAATGTGTTAAAAATGTAGGCTACAATTCAGAGATCTACCAGAATAATTTATTCGAATGAGTAAGAAAATCTTTTAGGACTATGAGTCGAAAAAGAGGCGGAAGATTCCATTCTATACCATCACCATCGTGTTATTCTACACTCTTTTTCTGTCAATTAGCCTGTACACAACCAATCTCTCCGTCTGTTTTGGTGCTGTGTATGCGGCTATCGTCATCACAACATCTTCTTGTGTAAGTTCTGGGAGAACATTTGGAAATCGTGAAATTTTAGGGTTACATCTATTTGTGGTACCTGAATGACAAGAGCTACCGTAAGCTGGGAACGAGTTTGACTCCTCGAGGCTACAGCCTAAGTGGCAGATTTCAACTAATTGAAAATCTACGCATATTTTGGGTAAACTCTCCAAGTAGAAAATATTACCAGTGGAATTTCAGCTGGCTCGGAATATGTTCCTCGTCCTGATAGGCGAGGCCCTTCTGGTCATCAGCATCCGAATCATGACAGCTCTCACCGACTCGAATAGCAACATTTACCTGCAGCCTGTTATTACAATGTACGTTCTACCGTACTCTCTTTCGTAACTGATCGAATTATAGAATGCAGCTAATCGTGATAACAACATGCGTTCTAAGCTGCGAAAAGTGGAGAAATCACCTCATTCTACAATTGAATTTGAACGATTTTATTAGGCGAATAAGTCGGAGGAAGAAGATCCACACACCCCAGGAAATCTACTTCATCCAGTTGGATATGGCTTGGAATTAGCCGAGCATCTTGACTGCAAAAAAATTACCTTGTGTTGCATTACGGACACCAAATTTCACTTATTTTGAAAAGAATAAATATACTCGAAAGTGTTGAAGAATACCTGCCTGTCGACTGTTCAAAAATGTTAGTAGAAAGTGTCGCAGTGTCGTTAGATTCAGCATTTGCATCTCCGAAGAGATAGCCAGCAGAAATGCTTTGTCCAAGGGAAAACCGCTTTTGTGTCAAAGCTTTCGAACTTCTACGCTTTCTTTTAGTCGCGTTTATCATTCATATTCCTTTATTCTATTCCTCACGATGTGGTCACTTGGTTGGGTAGACCGTTTAAATTACAGTTGGACTCATAACTTTGTTATGATAGTGTGGATCCTCCTTGGAATTGTCTGGTAAGTTTTACTCCCATACTGGGAAATTTTTGTCTAGGTTATTCAAAGGAAGCACAACATGTAGTCATCCCAGCCGCTCAACTGTATCAGTCGACTCCTGTCTGAAGGATTTGTACTACGTGGGTCCTCATGACAAGTTTGATCCAAGACATCTGGCCAATTACGTGAGTTACACTATAGTTTCCATCGATATAAATTTAGAAAAAAGTTGACACCTACAAGGATATCAATTGGTTCAGTGTCTATGTCGCTTTAGTGTATCTTTCGCCTTTTGTTCTCTGGTTTTTTACCATAGGAGATGCAAAATGGCACAAACTCTCGAAGAAAATAAAACAACTCGACAAAGCAACAATTTCTTCTGATTTATTGGATGATGAGACGATCACCGACATGGCGGAAGAACTACTGGATATTCGATATTCTTTTCAAATCAATTATCCGGCTTCATTTTATCTCTTTCTTCGATTGGCAAATGCTGGCCTAACTCTCCTAGTTCTGTATACGATATCGTCTTTTGCTGAAGGAGATTTCTTTTGGCCTTTGGATGTAAGTTCATTTATCTTTGGCTACTATTCCCTTTTCAGTCATCGGCATCAACTTTGTTCCCATCCAAGACTACGTGCTATGAACGATCCTGGAGTTATCACACTCCTACAGAATTCACAACCTGTACCCATCCAATGGCCGGCTGGTATCACTTCGCTTTTGTCATTCAATGGTAAACTTGCTCCCTTTTTCTCTGTATTTCTCTGTTTAGGATATGGTTTGCTGTGGCTACAATTGTAAATTTTGTTGACCTTATTTCCACTTTCAACTATTGGAATAATCCCGAGAAATATGAAAGGGTCATCAGAGAATCGTTGGTTACAGAGAAAGAAGAAGTCGTGGATGATTTTCTCGAATCCATCGGAGAAGGTAGAGGACGCGGAAATGAGTATCAAAGTATTGTTTAGAAGGAATTCTACTCTTCACAATTTTATATCACAACTGCCAGTCGAATGTGGTTGACAGCCTTCTTGGCCATGTTCTGAAGGAATACAAGCTGCGCTCCACCAGCAATAATGCCGAAGACATGGTCTAGAAATGTTTACAACTTTGTTTTGTGTTGCTCAAATTCTTGTCTGACTAATTTTTGAAGTAAACAAACTCTTCTTCGACATCATTTTTACTTGGAACACTGTCTAGAGACGTCGACGTCTAACCAGCAATACTTGGCTATGCTACCAATATCAATTGTACGAGGTCAGATAACGCCAGCTGTAAAGTAGGCTGACCGAGTGACCCATTCGCTGACCGAAAGCAATAATCAGGCATCAAAGGAGTAAGCCGTGACCTCATGTCACATAGCCTGTCCTCTCATGGATCGGCATATTCGTTCGGTTTACGATAAACATGGTTGTTTTCGGTTATTCTTTCTCTTCTTGTACCGAGTCTTCCCATCGTACAGTTTTCAGACAAAAGGGAACTGTAGAAAAGTGGATGTTTTGAAGGCAACTGCTTTGCTTTATCTCCTCTGCTGCCCTTTTCATTTGTCTCCATATTTAAGCATTTTCCCCGCAGCAGAATGTTTACCGCCCACGCTGTGGACAATCTTAATTTTAGCTGGTCTCGTAATTTCGTGTTGACCGTCTGGATTGTTCTTGGAATTGCTTGGTAAGCTGCTTTTTTTTCAATGGTATTCAAATTATAGGTGGTTCAAGGGGAGTTCAACCTGCACTGCCCCTGACAAATCATCGGTGTCGTTCGATTCATGCGTTAGTAAATTATACAATGTGGGTTCCAGGAATATCAAGGATCTCAACCCGGCCGATTTGGATAAATATGTGAGTTGTAGTATTTCTTTATCCCAAAATAATTGTTTAGACAAAGATTGAAGCCTATGAGAGTACCAACTGGTTTCCCATCATTGTCTATTTCCTGTATTTGGTACCTCTGCCTTTTTGGCTTGCTGCTCTGGGCGATAAATGGTACAATCTCGCCATGGATATAAAAGCACTGCCGAGGCCGGCGAATCCTGATCTACTGTGCTTCGATGATAGGGAAACCCGCGGTGTTGGAAAAGAGCTGTTCGATTGGATCAAGAGCGGAAGCGGTACTCGCCTCAATTGTATCTATCTCATCATCCGACTGGCCAATGTCGGACTAACCTTCGCATTCTTGTATCTGATAACGTGGTTTATCGGTGGGAATTTCATCAAGCCTGATGTAAAACTTTTTATCCCTGTTTATTCTTTGTTTTAGCACTTCAAATTGTCCTACTTTCCATCAGAGACTGTATGTTATCGAGAATCTTGGGAGTATTCCCCAAGAGGAATTATTGGCTATATGGGGAAGAAGAAACAAGAATTCGCAATATGCACACATCCGATGGCCGACTGGTATTATTGGGCATTTCTCATTCAAATGTAAGTCGTTCCACTTTCTATAAATCCATTTCTTCAGAATGTGGTTCCTTTTTGTTGCAGCTGTAAACTGTTACCAACTCTTATTTGTCCTTTTCTGCTTAGATCGTGTCGCTCAATTTAAAGGTACCATCAGGAATTACTTGACTTTGGAGAAGCGAGAAGTAGTCGACGAATTCTTAAAATTCCTAAACAAAGGTGGGTAAAATGTCATCAACAACTAGATAATGTCTACAGATCGCATTCTAACATTCGCTATTATCAAGCACAACTGTGGAAACTACATTGCTCACAGTCTGATTCTCAATGTATTCAAGGAATACAAGCTCCATCAGATTATCCAAGCGAAAGCCGTGGAAGATATTGTGTAAATCTGTAATTCATTGTTTTCCATGGGTTCACATTGAGTCGATCTCTTCAATAAATTGTTATTACTTCCGTCCTTGAATTGATCTTTGGAAGACTCGCTTCGTAGTAGGTCACTACTGAGCTACTCACCCTTATTGAAGAATTGAAACAAAGACCAAAATGTCGCCTGAATGACCAACAACGTCTAAATGGGAAAGGATTAATTTTTTTTAAATGCCGTCCTGAATGGATGTTCCGTCATGCATCGCCCTATGTTCATGTCTCAAAAAAATCAGGAACTGAACAGTAGTTCGGACATACTCACTGCCGCTGACGCCCAATTGTATCCTTGTTGTGTGCCTCGTCTCTTAGAGTACTGGGATACAAGCACTCCTTGAGCAAAAGTTATCCCATAGGAATGCTCACCCGTCATATCGAATTATTTGCCGGTTTAACCGGAACAATCTTATTCTTATCCCCCTGATCTTGACCAAATCATCTCCGAAAATGGGCCGCTACAAGTATCTTCTGCTGGCGTACACCATTGTCACCTGTTATTTTGCCTTCAGCGTCAGTTCCGGCCTTTATGTAAGCTGTTTTCGAATTGTTATTTCGCCTATTTAGACGTGGTTCTTTCCCAGAGGCGGATTTCTGTTCGTCAGTACCATAGACATATTTCCCCGATGGTTTCAACAATGCCAAATTATCAATTTTGTCGGATGTTATGTTGTGACCATAACCATCGTCGACTTGTGTTTCGTCTACCGGCTCAGTTGCCTCAACGAGTACAAAGACCACTTTTGTTATTTTTATAAGGATTTCTAGAGCCAGTTCCTGCAAATCTAAGCTTCAATATTGTGTTATTGCTGCATTTGGAGTAATATTCTTTCTCAGTGTGACTATAATCTGTGGTGTTTTTATGGTCCCGTCGCCTGAGAATGATGTCCTTTTCCGAGAGGAAGTGTACGAAGCATTAGATATAGAAATACAAAAAGTTGGCTATATTGGCGGCCTTCTTACCGTATACTCCTACAGAGAAAGGAGAATAACAGAATTTCCAGATAAATGGGGAGCTGAATATGGGCATATTCTCCGTGGTTGGTGTTGTCGGCACGTTTGTCTCCCTTTCATTAGTCATAATAATTATTTGCTGGCATCAAATCCGGCAGAAACTGAGAATTTTTCGGCACACATCCAATGTTAATTATAGCTTTCATCGGAAATGTTATATTTTGCTCACTCTGCAGGTATGATGGCACCCCTTGTACCCTCATCTGGATCAGACCTGCATTCCCATTCTATTCAATATGGCCCCAGCTGGAGTCATAATTTTTCTGATGGTTCTCAAGCAGCCCATTGGATACGTTTCCCATTACTGTGCTATGGTTCTATGTTTTGCTCAAATATTGGATCCTCTATTTACGATTATCTTCATCACGGAGTACAAAAGATTTGTTTTAAAAATGATTCGCTCAGTTGGTTATGCCTTTTACGGATAGAAAATACAATTTCAGACATTTCTAAAGAAAAGGATAGGCAACCCGAGTGGATTTACCACCAGCAGCACTGGGCACATTTCAACGCAGACATGATAAGAAACCAAATAATCCTGTATTACTTTTTGTTGGTTTGATTCTGCTAGTAAATAAACAGCTTGTACTGAGTTTTCTGACAACATTCGAAAAACGAATCGATTGATTGTTTTATAATCAAAAGCTAAAAGAACACCAAGAAATCGGAGAGAGACTTCAGACTCAATCTTAGTATTGTCAACCGTTGAAGAGCACTGTGGTCCGACCATGACTAACAGACTTGTTCGCCGTCTTCAGAAAGAATATGACGCCACAACAACTAGAAAAACTGACTAAATTAATTTTCAATTAATTCATACAATTATTAAATGTTTCATTACAAGAAAATTACAATTTTTTCATATTCTTTTCAGAAGACTCTTTGACTGCGTTCCCAATAGTTCATCTTTCGCTGCTCTTTTCCAATCAATGTACTGTGTAAGATGAGCAACCTACGGTTAATCACTCGACCCCGAGCCATCCTGCCGTCTATACTGCTCCGTGTATCACTCCTGTTTCTCCATTAGTTTTATAGAAATAGCTATGGTTATGTAAATCGATGAGAAATGGGGGAGAAAATGATTCCGAAATCTTTTAAGAATCCAAGAGTCTTTCCTTTCCAATCATTCTAGAAAATTTTAAGCCCGGTGATGTATCTCAACTGGATAGACCATTTGAGCTATGTTTGGTCTATTGCAATCGTGTTCTGGACTTGGATCCTTCACGCAATCCAGGGGTAGTTTTCTTTATTTTTTCAATAATCTATTTCTCCTTTTACTCTAGGCTTCTAGGAGGTAGAATGCGTTGTGATGATCCCCGAGAAAGACTGTCTAACTCGGAAGGTGCCTGTTTTGATCATTTGTATACTCATGACTACGATCCGATCTATCCTGTGAGTCACATTCTCCTAAAGAATAGACAAAAAGTTTAGAATCGAAAGGTTGAAGCTTATTTGTTAACCCCATTGCATCTTTATGTGACTATCGCAGTGCGTTATGTACTTGGCCATTATTTGTCATATGTCAGTGAAAGGATTGTTGGACTGGACACAACAATCAAAATTCTGCAAGGATCGCAAGATTGGAAAAAGTGCCAAAAGGAAGAAGTTCGCCGAGCTGGAGAGTATTTGTTCAACAGAATGGAAGGATATTCCAGCACACGACTCACTAAATTCTACTATCTCATTAAATTGATGACGATATTCGGTTTTCTTTTTATCCTCTACGCAATGTCATCAATTCTCGGAGAGGAACTCTATTGGCCACTTCATGTAATTTGCTTTCCAGTAATATTTTACTGAGTTCTAACCCCTTGATGGTGTCCCCATCTTTCCCTCTACGACTACATGCCGTATCTCGTGGCATATCGTAGAAGATGAAAGAATTTTAGAAGAGCAGCTCGAAGCCTTCTGCGTACATCCAATGTCGTCTTCTTATAAATATGCTTTCGTGACACAATGGTATGATACTAACTTTTAATGCTGATCTAATTTTCAGGCTTTACTTTGTTACCGTTGCCATTCTCAATGTTGTTGAGTTTTTCTTGGCCATTGTTGGGCGGGGTTTACATATCCGGTATGAGAAGACGATCAAAAGACATCTGAAAGATGAGAAGAATGTGGCTGGTTTCATTAAATTACTTGGATCTGGTAAATGATCGCTGGATTTCAACACGCTTTTCAGACGGCGTCCTGTCCCTTTCCGTCGTCGAAGAACATTGCGGTCCGGCCGTAACAAAAAGACTTCTCCACGAACTACAGAAGAAATATGAAAATGCGCCATTTGTCGAAATTGCCTGAATTATCTTTTTCCGATATTCTTGTTCAACTCCAATAAATGTTTATTTCACCAAAACCAAACTCTTTCCATTCTACATGAAAGTCACATAAGCTCGCTGATAAAAAAAGGAAGTCAACAGGCCGTCCTGCCCTTTTGCGAGCACTTTGTGATCTTGTTGTTCCCATTTTGTGACTTCATTTTTGATCTCACGGCTTGCCAAACATTGTGTAACCTCTCCCATATGATTGCCGCCCCAATGTTTTCCGTTGGTTTTCAGTTGTCAGTCTTCATTTCCGGACATCTTTATTATTTCCTCTTCTTCATCTCTCAATTAGAAAGCGTCGCCTGTAATAAAACTCTCCTCAATCATGTTTAACTTCTGAAGTTCTCGAATTGCAGAATGATTTTCCTTTTACTTGCCCTTGGCTTCGTTACTTATCTCGTCTATTTTTATATGAAAGTAAAAAAACTTCCACCAGGTAAGATAGTCGGGCAGGCAATAATTATCGAATTAGGACCTCTACCCTTCCCGCTTGTTGGCAATTTGATCCAATTAGATTATGGAATAGCGAGAGGACGGCCGATGATCGAAGTGTTGAGAAGATGGCAAGAGAAATATGGAGATGTCTACACTCTTTGGATTGGACCACTTCCCACTGTCAATATTTGTGACCATCAGAAAGCACAAGAAGCCATGGTCAAGAAAGGAAGTATCTTTGCTGATCGACCTTTTATGTATTTGATGTGGGTTGTCAGAGGTAATCATTGCCAATTTACAAGGAAGTAAAGGACATGATCGATCTGCCCGGGAGAACCAAAGATTACCGCATGTGAAACCGCGGAACATGGGAAAGTAAACATAAAACAAATATTTCAGAAGGAAGAGGTGTAATTTGGTCAAATGGCCAACATTGGACGGAACAGAGACGATTTGCCCTTCACACGATGAGGAATTTTGGTCTTGGAAGAAATTTAATGGAAGAGAGAATTATGCTGGAAGTCGACTACAGGTAAATCCTCTTTCCATTTTTCTAAAGGAATATTTAGAATAAATGTATTGAACAAAGAAATAGAAGCAGCAGGCGGACATCTCCTTTTTGACCCTGTTCATCATTTCGACGTTACTGTTGGAAATATCATCAATCGAATACTGTTTGCTGAACGATTCACAAAAGAAAATGAAAAGAAATTCTTCGATATCAAGGAGAAAATGGACAAAATGATGGAGGAAATGTCAATTTACGATTTCTTTTTGGATAAATGGAACGAGAATATTCCGCCATTCAAAGCGAGACACAAGAAAATTATAGCGGGAGGAGAAGATCTGATGGATTTCCTGAAAGATCAAGTGACCATGAGGTGAGACAGAGGAGGCTATCAGTAGTGAAAAATTATAGGAGAGAGGAGATTCATAGTGGGAAGAGAACCGTCGGGGATGAGCCGGAGTGCTATGTGGACGCATTCTTCTCCCAAATGCAAAAGGAAGACACCAATAAAAATACTTTCAAGTAAAGATAATTTATGAAATTGAAGACGCTTTTCAGTGAGGAAGCGCTAATCATAACTCTGATGGATTTGTGGTTTGCCGGACAGGAAACGACAGCGACTACTCTTTACTGGGCATTCTCTTATCTCACACTCCACCCTCTGGTAAGAGTCACATTGATCATGAGATTCTGTTCAGATTATTTTCAAAGCACAAGAAGAATTGGACAAGGTTACTGGCAAGAACAGACCGCTGTCAATGGCCGACAAGCCCAATACTCCCTATCTATGTGCCGTCATATCGGAAATCCTTCGAATGTCTTCCATTGTAATTTTGAATTTGTGGAGAAACACAGCGGAAGACACTCAAGTCGGGGATTATCTCATAGAGGAAGGAACTGCAGTCACTGCCCAATTATCCCTGATTATGACGGATCCCAAACATTTCATCAGTCCTTATGAGGTAAGAAAAAAACTTGAAAGAAAAAGCTGTTTCAGTTTAACCCAGAACGTTTCTTGAACAACAATTTGGACCAGTTGTCTACCCCCTTTGGCATGGGCAAAAGGGCATGTTTGGGAGAATCATTGGCCAGAGCTGAACTTTATTTGGTTGGGCAACTCCAAGAATAGAACTTTGTTTAGATTCTTGGGAATCTTCTTCTTACGTACAATTTCATGGCCGATCCAAAGAATCTGCCACAAATGAGGGCTCATGGAGAACTGTCAAACATCCGGCGAGCGAACCCATACAAATTAATAATCAGCAAAAGAAATTGATATTAGGATTAGAATAAAGTTTAATTTAACCATGAGCATTTAGGGAGACGACTGGATTGTTTCCAGAACTAGCAGACGCTTCTGGAACGACTTCTACTTCTGCTGACCATGGAATACAGACGAGGATCTTTTTGAACAGTCGTTTTGTAAAAGTGCGATATGGCTTCATACAATAGAGGCAGAATATGGAATTAAATAAGGGATATCCGCCCACAATGAGAACCACTATCCATTCGACAACGATCGAATTGAGGATACTGTCCACCTCGAAAATAAGAGCGATCGCATAGACAGAAATCGGAATATTGATGGAGATGGCTGGCATCACAGCCTGAAAGGCCTTGACTTCTTTTCCGAAAATAGAACCACCTGTGTCAATAAAATATAAGTAAGAGTTTTCTGCATGTCAAACGTTGTTTGAGACATAGAGTTTCGAGATTCCATAACTTTACGGTAGACAATCCAATTGGCATAAGAATGAAAAATAGCACAAGCTACCAAAAAGAAGACAATGACGAACATTGATAGTTGCGTGGGAAGATGATCCAAATTAAAGGCGATTATTGGAGTATCAGGTGGAATATTGTCGTAGAGAAGTTGTCGACCATGCTGGATGCAATAATCTCGAAAATACTTTAGACCGAATTTGTGTCCGGTAGTCAAGGATACCTCTGGTGTTGCAGTTGAAATGTATAGCATAATAGTAACGAAAGATGAGACCAAAAAAATATCCAGAAGAGTATGACCAATGGCGCTGAAATAAAGCGCGTTACCAAAGAGAATGTGCACAAAAGGTTTATTACAATGTCAGGCTCTCGGCTCTGTCTATCCACTTGTCTATTTTATAGAAGACAAAAATTCTATAGAAACAACAGTCATTGACAGACAAAATAGTCATAGCTGCCGCAATACACGTACCGGCAAACTGAAATTAGCTTTAGATGTAAATATACGCAGATTTCCTACTGCAAATGGTCCGACGCCTTTTCCTAAAAATTTCAACAATCCGGCTACCGTAGCAGCCGGCAGTGGAAAAAGTAGATTCGGCAGAAAAAGCCAAGCAATTGCCGTAGAAAATAAAAAATCAGTGATCTAAAAGAGAAAATGGAGGATAGAAAACCAGGCAACTTACCGCCATTTTCAACATCCAATATCGAAATTTACCCATGGATTTAGGCGAATGTTTCCAAATGACATAAATCAGGAGAATATTGACAGCGGAGACTATACAACTCAAGAAACTGATGATGATGTGAGTGACAAAAGAATCGAACATACGCATCTCGACGGGAATAGAGGGTAAAAGCAACGAACTCTGAAAAACACTGAGTATTCTATTTGACTTGAATCATTTTAATTTATCTTTGTGTTTCAACCTTGAAGAGAAATGTCACAGGTGAAAATTAATGGCACAATTTGATATGCACTCTTCGCAACGAACTAAAGACAAAGAACCAATCTTTCAGAAAATGCGAATACGGCAGGTAAGTATATTTATTTATTATGTCATCGTAACTACAATATGGAAGGAACACTGATTATCTCTATGCCACCAGCCATCCCGTACAACGGCGGATATAATTCTGCCCTCTGTCCAAAGCAAGCAAGCTCTTGACATCTTCGGAAGACAATTTGAGATCGGCTACCTGAAATAGAAATTTCATAACGGTACCAAGAACTTGTAACCTTGAAATTTTCAATAATCCTTTGAGGATTGGCTGATTTTGGCACAATTCCAACACCCTGACTTGTGGCAAATGCAAGCAGAATCAGCTGAAAGTAGGTTCTTTGGATTAGAAAATGTGAATACCGGGATAGTCGTATCATATTTGGCAGCCAACTCGCGAACAACTTTGTCTTCAATCAGAACTGGGTCATGACGAGCCAGAGAAGAGAAAGCCTGAAAGAAAACTAAAAGTTTCTGGGACGATTACCTGTAAGAAGATGTTCTCCTTTCTACAATAGTCGTATAATTCTTGACGGACGAAATGGGGATGGTACTCGACTTGGTTGACAGAAGGCATCGACTAAACAGATTTATTTCTTTACGGAATTCACTCACCTTTCCATAATTTTTTATCTCTTCCAAATGTTTGATCTCATAATTCGAGACACCAATTGAACGGATCATTCCTTCTTCTGGAACTAGGAATAGCTAAAATTGGGCAGATTTCACCTTGGAGCTTTTCCAGAGCCAAGTATGTTTGCTTACGGAGTCTATTATTTCTGGGGTCGCTGTCGTCTAGTGATTCTGGCCTTGGATAATGGATCAGAACCAGGTCAAGATAACTAAAATCAATTCTTTACAATTTTTAAAGTCCCCACTCTGTTTGAAGAGCTTCCAAGGACGCGGTGACCTGCCTTCGGGCTCCTTCTTGGGGTTTCTCTGCACAGGGAGGGAATTTTGTGATGATAAAGATATCTTCTCTTTTTAGATTAAATTTTGGTAAAAATTCCTAAATAGAGAAAATGAGAAAAGGCGCAATTGCCGTTACCGTTAGCGCTTGTCCCAATTCCGGCTCATTGCCATAGCCACGAGCTGTATCAAACATTCGATAACCAGCAGAAAGAGCAGCCTCAACTGCTGGTTTCATCTAAAACGATATTTTTAAATTAAATTAGAACTTACGGTATCTCCAGTAATTTTACAGGTTCCAAGACCAACAAGTGGAATGTAATGGCCAGAATTTAATTTAACAAATCCTCCAGCAACATTTTCCATGGTTATTTCTAGAAAGGAAAACGAAAAATGAACAGGAAAAGCAGCTGGAATATAGAAATATTCAAACGGAAAAGAAATTGGCAACCGAGCGCGATTGTGTTCCACAGACGGCGGAAAGGCCAAAGATATGAGACAACTGAAGGCCGAGAGGGCCCATTCGATGAGGTCCCTGATTTCATTAGTAAATATTACAATTGCAAATAAAGATGGACAGACAAGTTTGCATTTGAAAGGACGGCAGAAACAGAACAAAAGAGCTGACAACCGTCTGACTCAAAAAATTACAGCGATGTGTCTGGGACTGTCTTTGAAATAAAAATAGCACTGCATTATCTTTATTAAACCACAAATCTAACAGAAACCACAAGACCTGGGGCATTGGTCTCTCATGAGAGTTCTGTAGTCGGTGTTGGTACAATAGGCAGTCATAAGAGGACAGTCAGACACTCCGGTGTTCGGGTTGACCTTATCAACACAGCTCAGAATCGGACACTTTCCACAGATCTTGGCACATTGATCCAACATCAATTTTATTCACTGAAGGCAGCACAACGAAAATGGTAAATAGTGGAGAGGCCACGTAGTCGTCGATTCAAAGTAGATCCATAGGGGCGAAAAGCAGTTATGATAGCATTTGTACAACTGGCGCCAAATCGCCTGCGAAATCTGCCATGTTTGAAAAAGTCGCGGAGTTTTTTGAGGACAGAAAATCGTATTTAAATTATCGGTTAACTTTAGCCGGTAGGGATAGAGCAAGAGAGAACAGGAAGAAGTTGAGAACTTTTTGTTTTCCCATATTTTGCCACAAACGGTCTGATTCGCACTCCGCATGCACTGGTTCAATGTTCTCGTTGCTACTCTCACATACTTTCCGTTTGAATCCTTATTTACTTCGTCTGGCTGCTACGACGTGCACAATACTGCCATATTATTCGGACATCATAGCATGTATATCCGTCTAGTGGAACAGTTCTCCAGTGTTACTGGCACAATTCTCAACCTCGTTCTTATTCCCCTGATTATCACCCAATCATCTCCTAAAATGGGGCGCTATAAGTATCTTCTTCTGTCATATACCGCTGTTGCCTGTTATTTTGCATTCTGTGTCAGTACAAATCTTTATGTGAGTCGTTTTCTCGGCTTTGGTCATTTCTTTTTCCTCTAGACATGGTATCTTCCTCAAAATGGTTTTCTCTTTCTCGGCACGGTGTATCTGATTCCCAGATGGATACAATCTTTCCAACTGGTTACCTTAGCCGGCAGTTATGTCATAACTGTAACAATAATTAATTTGAGTTTCATTTACCGGCTAAACAGCCTCAATGAGTAAGCGAAACAGATGATGATGGTTCTCTTTTTCAGCAGTCCGTCTACCAAAGCTAAATTTTGTTATTATGCCGTATTTTTATTTGGAATAGCTAATTTCTTTGGATTTATCACTATCGTTGGCGTTTTCATGGCTCCGTCACCCAAAACGGACGCTCTTTTCTATAAGGAAGTCTACAATCAAGTTGGCATTGTTTTGTATAATGTGACCTACGCAGGGTGTATCTTTACAGTATGCATTTTTTTACATTTAAATGAATGTTTTAGATTGATGATCAGCTGAATCCCAGTCTAATTGTCTTGTTCATCATGACAGGTTCCTTTATTGGCATTTCAGCTCTGATATCGATAACTTGTTGGTACCGGATCCGACATAGTTTGAGAATTTACCGCCAGACATCTAATGCCAACTATAAATGTTATGTCCTTGCTATCGGTACACAACAGATCCTTCTACGAGGAGAATGAGAGCAACCGGAACAGTAGATGAGATAAAAATATTTATCTCTCAAAACAATCACAATAATATAAAAACAGGAAAAATAGAATACGACCACACAGGTCGGGCTCAGAATCTGGACTCTCTAAAAGTGCGCGTCACAAGGGAAATGTACAATGTACGTAATCAGGGGGAACGCGCCAAATACAAAACGAGAAAAGAAAAAGAATCTTGGATATTTGCATATCCAACATCTCCCCCCTTAAAAGAAAAGAAACAACACAACGGAAAAACAAAATGAAATCAAACTTGGTAACGTTGAGGTGGTTTCCGTTGTCGTTGGCTTCGTCTTGGTGCTTCTTCTTGTCGTGGAGGTGGTGGACGTGGCTCAGCTTCTCTTCTTGGCGATGGCATCCGTGGAGCTTGGGCTTGCATTGGTGATGACGGGGCAGACACGAAGTTGTCTTCTTGGCCTTGGCGATCTGCTCCTGGTTCGGGCATCGTTGTCGCTTTTGGAACAATGGGCAACACGTTGAAAGTGTGCAACATGGTGTTGAGCCATGTGGATTCCTTGTAGACCTCATTGCTCGCTCTTTTACGGAGTAAATTTGCATGAGCATGGGTTGTTCCTCGATCAATTTCGATTAGGTAATTGAGCTTGCCTTTGACTTCTGTAATCCATCCCGGAACCCAATCAGAATGATTGCCTCTGTGCTTTTTATACCAGATGGCATCTCCTACTTCAAATTGTTTTTCTACCACGCCATGTTTCTTGTCGAACTGGCTTTTCATTTGCGGATCCGATTCACTCAATCCGGTGTCCTTTGACGGAAGCATAAGGGACAATGTGGTACGTAGTTTTCGACCAACAAAAACTTCAGCTGGCGACTTCCCATCGAGACTCGTCGACGGAGTCGATCGATACGCCAATAAAAATTTGTCGAGTGTGTCTTGTGTCACTCGGCATCCCTCCCCGACGATCTTTTTGAAGCCTCGCTTCAAAGAGTCGACAAAACGTTCCGCTCTTCCATTGCTTTGCGGATGATAGGGTGCAGTTCTGATGTGTCGTATGCCCATTGTGTCACACATCAGCTTGAATTCCTTTGAAACAAATTGTGTGCCATTATCAGATACGATTACTTCTGGCAAACCATTTCGGGCGAATATTGATGTCAATATTGCTACAGTAGCGGGAGAGGAGATCGACTTGGTTTGGGCTACCTCTGGCCAACGGGATAAGGAGTCAACTATTACAAGATAATAGTTTCCATCGACAGGACCTGCATAGTCTATGTGGATCCGTTCCCAGACTCTCGACGGAGTTGGCCATGGCTGCAACGGAGCTTTGATGTCCATTTTAGCAGCTTTCTGACAATTATTGCAGCTTTGAACAAATTTTTCGATTTCTTCGTCGATCTTCGGCCAGTAGCAAAAATTCCTTGCTAACTGTTTCATCCGGACGATGCCTGGATGGCCAGAGTGCAATTCTCGAAGCACTTTTAGTCGACAATCGCTTGGGATGACGACTCTTTCTCCTAGCAGAAGACATCCTTGAACTATAGACAGTTCTTTTTGCCGTTCAAAATAAGGACATGTTGCCTTTTCCAATTTATTTTTACTTTTCGGCCAATTACTTTTCAATACGAATTGAAAAACCTTTTGCAGAATTTTATCTTGTGCCGTCTCATGAGCGATATCCTTCGCCATCAGCGGTAAATTTCTTATAGCATTTTCGAAGCAATAATTAACACTCAATTCTATCTGAGCTATTACAACATCTTCGTTTTCTAATGGAACCTTCGACATTAGTCGAGACAAAGCGTCAGCATTTCCAAAATCGGCAGTTTTGACATGCTCAATTTCAAAATTGTAACCTAGAAGAACTAGACCCCAACGGAGCAACCTGTTTGCACTGTAGGCTGGTAATCCCGTTTTCTTTCCATAAATTGCCAACAAAGGCTTGTGGTCTGTCTTCAATATGAATCTTCGTCCATAAATATACTTGTGAAATCGTTTCACAGCGGTTACTAAAGCTAGAGCTTCTTTTTCGATCTGTGGATAATTTTTCTCGGCCGGTGTCAGCGCCTGAGAAATATGATGGATTGGCTTTTCGTCGCCATTTGGGAATCTGTGGTAGATTACGGCTCCGACGCCATAATCACAAGCATCTGCTGAGATAATCAGCGGTAGATTTGGATTATAATGGGTCAAATTTAAATCAGAGGACAGCAATTTGATCAGAGAGTCAAATGCTTGCTGATGTCCTTTATTCCAATCCCATTTTGCATCCTTGTGGGTCAATTTATCCAATATTCCACGAAATTGTTTTATATTCGGTAAAAAATTCCCATAATAGCTTATCATGCCTAGAAATGACTTCAATTGGTTGACATTTTGTGGTTCTTTCATATTTACTATCGCAGAGATTTTCTCTGGATCGGGCTTTCTTCCATTTCGGTCGACAATGTACCCAAGAAATTTGATTTGGTTCTGGTGAAAGGAACACTTCTCCATCCTTACTCTGAATCCATATTCAGCAATTCTTTCAAATAATGCAAGGAGATTATGGTCGTGCTCTTCTTTGGACTTTCCAGTTACCAAAACGTCATCCAGATATGTCGCTACACCATCCAACCCTGAGCACATCTTTGCCATGATAGATTGGAAGATGGCGGGTGCAGATTTGATGCCAAATGGTAATCTATTGTAGCGAAACAGCCCTTTATGCGTGTTTATTACCACTAATTCTTTAGATTCGTCATCTAATTCCACTTGTAAATAAGCATCGCTGAAATCTATTTGAGAAAACACCGTTCCTCCATTGAGATTCGCGAAAATGTCATCTGGCAGAGGAAGTGGAAATTCGTTGTCGAGCAATGCGTCGTTCAGACCCGTGCTGAAATCAGCACACACACGAATTCCTTTGCCTTTCTTATCCACGGCTACTATTGGAGCTGCCCATTTTGCATACGTTATGGGTTCAATTACTCCCAGATCTAATAGTCTGTCAATTTCTTTTTCGACAGCTTCTTTTGCTTCGTACGGAACTTTCCTTGCTGGGCGATATTTCGGCATTGCCTCGGGGGCTAATTTCAGATTTGCCTTCTCTTTTGTACAAGTTCCTAGTCCTGATTCGAAAACTTGTGGAAATTTTTCGATCAATTGTTCTTTGACGTCTCTCTTCGAGTCAATTTTGTTTATTTGTAACGCGTACCCAATTCTGTGCAATCCCTGCTGGACTTCTTTCGACTTGCTCATCCAGTCAAGTCCTAGTAAATTGTCTCCATTTACTACATATGCCATCCCTTTATGTTCATTTGTTTCTCCGGCAATTGAGAATGAACAGGATAGTTTACCTTCACACGGTAATAATGTGTTATTTGCCGCGAACAGCGACTTTCCAGCAGGTTCCAGCGTTGGTTTTCCTAATTCTTTCCAACTTTCCAGATTTATGAGCGTGACATCTGCTCCAGTATCTGCTTGAAACACTATTGGCGTCCCATTTACCATCACGTCCGAATATAATCGTATGGCTTTTACAGATCGTTTCGTCTGTTCAATTTCTGTGCAGGTTTTGTGCTCTCCAGCCACCTGACGAACATGGGAACTCCTTTTGAATTGGGATTTATTTTGAGCTTTGCCATTGTTTTTCTTCTTGAAACATTGTTCAAGTTTATGCCCAGTCTTTTGGCAAAACGAGCAGTACAATTTCGAGCGACACTCTTGTTTGGTGTGCCCTTTCTTTCCACAACCATAGCAGACTATTTGAGCCTTTTTATGATCCTTGTCTGCTTTATTCACTTGGCTAATGGTCTTTCCCTGGCCTTTGGCTACCAATTGACCATCCTTTGTATAATTCCTGAGCTTCTTGAGCTCTTTTATAATTTCCTGCAACTTCAAAGTTCCTTTACTCTCTTTTAATTTGTCCGCATGGGAAAATAAGTAAGGAAGGTACTCCTGGTCTTCACGACCTTTTAATCCAACTAGGAAACGCAGTATTTTCAACCCTTCTAGATCAATATCTTTCATGTATTTGTGAAATCTTTCATTCACTCTGTCACCGTATGTTTGATCATCTTCGTATGGCTCCTTGTCCATTTCTTCAGTCCAACAAAGGTACTGTTTGGTAAAGATGGAGGTCGCAACCTCAAAAATGTCTTTCAGGTTGGCCACAACATCTTCATAAGCGAGTTCCGATGGTGTCTTTGGTAAAATGTGACTCAAGAAGCGTTGATAAGCTTCTGAATCCAAATTTTCCAAGAGTAGACGGATTTTCGATTTGTCATCCAATGTGCAACCATCGATTAGAATTATTGGGGAGTATCTGTCGTACCAGTCGACGAACGAGATCTCCGTATCAGGCTTATACGAGAATGTTGGAATCCTCTTTGCCAGTTCACCAATAAGACGAGACATTTGGGTATTACTCGGAGCGTGGTCCGGAATCCCATTTTTATTAACCTCGATGACTTTCAGTCTTTCATCTTGACGAAGGAGCAGCTCTTGCATGGTTTGCAAGGCCTTTGCAATGTCCTGTAGCGGATCGTTTTCTGCTTCAGGCATACTCATAATGAAGAATCGATCAAAAATTTATTCTCTGATAAATTTCGTCGCTTGAAGTGATCTTAGTAGATGAGATTGATCTAAATTTTATCCTTCGATAAATTTAGTCAGTGGGAAGTGATCTAATTCTATTCGCTGATAAAATTAGTCCCCACAAATAAGATCTTTCGGTTCGAGTGGAGCAATACGACGATTACTCAAAGCTTCGGATCGTTCTGTCAATAACTTCCTAAGCACACTCCTAGTTGTTGTAATAGTTAATTCGCTGATCAACTATTCTGAAGTCCGCTAGGTAGTATAGAAGATTCCGCGATCAACTACTCCTAGAACTAGTAATCCTATTGGGAAGAAGTTACTAGTTGGAATCCTGGCGTCGCCACTTGTTATGTCCTTGCTATCGGTACACAACAGATCCTTCTACGAGGAGAATGAGAGCAACCGGAACAGTAGATGAGATAAAAATATTTATCTCTCAAAACAATCACAATAATATAAAAACAGGAAAAATAGAATACGACCACACAGGTCGGGCTCAGAATCTGGACTCTCTAAAAGTGCGCGTCACAAGGGAAATGTACAATGTACGTAATCAGGGGGAACGCGCCAAATACAAAACGAGAAAAGAAAAAGAATCTTGGATATTTGCATATCCAACAATAAATTTCACCGTAAATGGTGTATCCTCCTTACATTACAGGTACGATTTCGTCTACCATCAGCTGTATCCATCAGACGTGTTGCCCTATCCTGTTCAATCTGTTCCCAGTCGGCGCCATTATCTTCCTATCGCTTCTCAATGCACCCATAGGAGATCTTCCCCATTATTGTGCAATGATTTTCTCCTTTGCTCAAGTATTCGACCCTCTATTTACGATGATATTTATCACCGAGTATAGACGATTCATTTTGAAAATCGTTCAGATGGTTTGTTATTTATCCCATGAGAACTTATCACATGTGTAGGTGTACCGAAAACCTACGATAGTCGGGGCACCGGGAATTTTCCTGGGTCGTACCTCGACCAGTTCCAGACAAGCCTAATAATTCAACTTCAACGTAAACTTCATAAAAAGAAAAAGCTGTGGCCGAGGCAACTACATAAACATGGCGGCAATGCGTGGCATTTAAAAAATCCCATTTTTTCTGGCCGGATTGACGGCAGAGCTGGTAGGAATGAGGAAGAGAAATGAGGATTACGTAGAGACATCGATTCAGCTTCCAAATTTTCTTGATAAGTGAATAATTGGATGTGTGCATTATGACTGTAATGATGAATGAATGTTTGAAGACACGACCAGATTTGTTTTTTGCAGAATGTATCCATTTAGGATAAACGTGCAATAATGTTAGGCCCAAATATTTGCAGACATTGTTTTCCGAAAGACATGGAATACGGTATTTTGTAGTCTTTTCCTTTACGGAACACAGAACATATGGACTTTTCCATATTATTGGCAATCAAACTAGGCTACACTGCTTATCATCACGTGTATTTACCCATTCAAACGTGTATTTCTCCACTTGCCCTCATTTCCAACATGGCCCTCCACGGTAGACAGCAGGTCCTCACACCAGAGCAACTCAATCACTACAAGGAAAATGGATACATAGTTGTGAAAGGGTGCGTTCCACAGGCAGACCTCCAGCGATATCACGCCCGTTTCATGGTATGTTTGTATTTTATTAAACAAGGGGTTTTAGGATATTTGCAATGGGGCGAAACCATCTGTCACATCCAGTCTTGTCAGAGATATTACCATCGCCAAGAAGAATATTGCCGGCGAGCAAGATATCACCAAACTTCAGGATTTTTATGATGATCCTGCTCTCTTCAACTATTGCGAACATCCTAATGTGAGACCCCCTTGGTCATGGAAGCAAAAAAGGAGTTCAGGTTGTCAAAGTCGTACAGGAACTTGTTGGTGGGGATAACATCGTGGCAATGCATACAATGCTCATCAACAAACCACCAGATAATGGTCAGAGATCGTGGGCTATTTAAAATTTTGTTTAGGAAAACTGACTTCACGGCATCCTCTCCACCAGGACCAACACTATTTCCCATTCGAGCCAGCAGACGGCGTCGTATGTGCCTGGACAGCCATGGAAAAAGTGCGAATGTTCTTGGAGAATTTAGAGAATGGTTTCAGATCAACAGAGCCAATGGCTGCTTGGTAGTCGTCCCTGGTACCCATAAAGGCCCGGTCCATCCTCACAGTTATCCAGAATGGGAGGTGAGAGAATACTTCTTCTTCAGAAAAATGATTTAGGGCGGCGTGAACAGAGCCTATCACGGTATCCAGAATTACACGCCACCAGACAGTCGTGTCCATGTTGAAATGGAAGCCGGAGACACTGTCTTCTTCCATCCGATTCTGATTCACGGCTCCGGAGCAAACAGAACTTCCGGTGAGATCGTCAAGACAGTAGAGATAAGGTCATTCCAGGTTATCGTAAGGCAATATCGTGCCATTATGCCAATGACGATGTCTGTCGATATGTTGAAAACGAACGCTTTGCCTCTGATGTGGGTATTCAGGAAGAAAAAGACCTTATCATTTTTAGGAGACATTGAAAGACGTCGTGGAGATGAGCAAGATTATTATTAGAAAGAAAGCCAAGGTGGAAGATGTTGAGCTGGAATATGAGGTAGAGACTAAGAAGTATTCAAAAGAATCGCAGTTTTCAGGATATTTGGCGTGTAAGAGCTAGAGCTGTTTTGGGTACCAAGTCACATCTTTGAATCCGTTTGTCAAGAAGACAGAAATGTGTATATTTTTGAAAAATTGTAACTATTGAATAAAACTGTACTGTTGCTAAAACGAAAAAAAAACCGCCAGGAAAGCCTTTTCTGGAACATGCCATCATTCTGGTTGACAAAAACATTGAAAAGCGTCTAATTAAAAAAAAGCAACAATGGAACGTCGCAGTGTCAAAGTTGCAGCCCGCTCCCGCGCTGGCTTGCTTATCGTGCTCCTTGGCGATAATGGTCTTCGCACAATGGCTGTAGTAAGCTGTCTACTATTCTCGCTGTTTCTGTTTTAATCCTCTTTTTTTGGCACCACGCCTTTCTATCGTCTTTTCTTCTTTGCTCGTCCACAGAACAGTCTCCCATTTTTAGGCATGGCTTGGGACGAAGAAGAAGCCGAGGATCACCCCATCAAAATACCATCTAATGTGGGTGCTTTTTGCTTTTCAATGTAGTATGCTTTTTAGGGCGTCGACCACTATGATCCTTATGCCGAAAATTCATCGACTGAACAAATTGTCAGTAAAGAAGATGGAGCTGCTCCGACTGGAACGCCGCCCAAAGACAAAGTAAGAATACCAGCCGAACAAATGAAAAGCTTTAGTTTGGAATTGTGTACACGATCATTTTGTTAAACGGGATTGGTGTATTGCTACCATGGAATATGTTCATCACAATTGCACCAGAGGTCAGTATCCATCTGATAAAAGTGCTCCACGCGCCCTTTTGACATCAAAAGAAAATTGATAACAGCTTGATTTATGGGCCCAATGGCAGAGTTTCCCTTTCATTTCTGGCTACCATTTTTATCCACTTTTACTGAAACATTGACTAGGCAGTAACCACACATGTTGCCATGCTATCTTCATTTTTTCGCTTAGTTCTGGGTTATCAGTCATGACCCACGTGGCGTAATCACCATCTCCCATGGATTAAAAGTCTGCAAAAGGCCAATTCTCCCGTAATCAAAGAAATCTTGGGGTGGAGAAAGGATGATTATATTACGGATAGGCCAAAGTTAATCTGATGACCTATCCGTACCCTTTAATCAACGCGTGACATCACAGGAATTGTCACCCTTTTCTAATAATATCAGCATTGGATAAAAGGAAACGGATCAAATGAACTAAGAATTGCTTTTAGTATTATGACGATTACTGGTTCCATTTTGGGCCGAATAGAACTCAAGACAAGTACGGGAAGAATTTCATGACTTCACTGGGAATCACCTCACAAATTCCGAATTTTATTATGGGACTGGTCAGCGCTTCTCAAATTATTAGGTACGGGGATTTTATTTATTTCTAATAATTGTAAAGAGGTCCAATTCTCTGGAGAGTGATGGGATCTCTGACGGTCAACAGTCTCCTGATTACCGCCATCCTCATCCTTGTTATAGTCCAAGATCCATCGCCGGATGGTATGCTTCCCAAAAACAGAGGATTCAATTTTTCAGCTGAGCATTGGTTCTACATCGTGTCATTGATCATTGTTCTCCTTATGAACGCTTCAAACGGATTGTACCAGGTTCACCAGACGGAATGATCCCTGTGATTCGACCGAATTTAGAATTCCATGTTCGGATTAGCTGCAGATTTTCCTGGAAAATTTATTAATGCATTAGTTTTTGGCAATAACATTTGCGGAACGTTCACCAGTGTATTGGCTATTGTGACTACGTTGGGTACGTTTAACTACAAATAATCAGGAGTATATGAGAGCAATAAGTTGACAGCAACATTTCAGCCTTTCCAAATGATACCAAAACGGTGGCTCTTCTCTACTTCTCAATTTCGCTGGCGGTTGTTGTTCTCTGCCTTTTCTCTGTGGTAATTGTAACTAGATTTGTGAGTATCCCGTCAGGAAGTCCACTACTTCTTTAGGAATTGTTCAAATATTATGTGAGCCTCGGAGAAGCTCAAAGAAAGGCAGAAAATACTGTAAGACCAAGCAGTTTTGCCGAAGTTTGGGATATGATTGTAAACCAATATTGGGCTGCTTTCAAATACGTAAGTTGTCTCCATCCACGAAATAATTTATCGTTTTTTAGTGTTGGGTACAATTTCTAAACGTCTTCTTGACCTTCTTTGTGAGTTTGGCTATCTTCCCTACCGTACTGGTTGGAATGCCAATACCCGACGCATATAAAAATGCCGACGGAAGTACAACTACATTTGGTTCGATTTTTTTAAAACTAGATAGCCTTTGGTTTAGGAAGTATCTACTATGATCTGGCAGTCTTCCTCAATTTCAATCTGATGGCAGCTATTGGCAATTTCGTGGCCGGTTTTATCCGAATCGTATAGCTCTTTTTAAGTTGGCACAGTTTGATTTCAGCCAGCGAAGCTTCTGATTATTCCCGTAGTCCTTCGACTTCTGTTTATTCCCTTCTTTATGTTCTGTAATTATGATCTTGGCTACCGTACGCTCCACGTAATCTTTACAAATCCTTGGTGGTGGATCATCGCCAACACGGTCATGTCTTTCACATCCGGTTACTTTAGCTCCTTGGGAATGATGTATGCTCCTGGGTAAGTTAAATTTATTCACAAATTTAATGGATATTAATTACAGATCCGCACCACCTCATCTGCAAAAAGTAGCTGGACAAATAGCGGCGTTATGTCTGGTTGGGGGTAAGTACACAAATTTTTGGATATACAGTAATATTTTTAAAGGTATAATGGCTGGAGTCGGCTTCACCCCGGCGATAACGAGTATGGTTGAACATATCCACTAAAGGAATTGTATCTGTTTGTATATAAAGATCTTTAAAATATTGGAGTAGGAGCTGTATGACGGCCGGTACTCGTGTCGTGGATTTTGTTACTGCCATTTTGGTTAGTCTTCTTGAAAAACATCCGACGGAGTTCGTATTGGATCGATTTGTTCATCAGGAGATACACAAATGCGGGAATCCCTAGGCAATTTTTAATATTTTATGCGGGATGTGTTACCATGTCCAGCTTGCCAACTCATATGTCCGAGGAGAATCAACCATTTGGGAGTCGAGAAGAATTGCATGTAGACGTAGATCAAGGCGGCTATCAAATTGGCCATACAAATAGCCGTTGACTGGATGATTATCTGAAAGGTATTGTCATTTAAATGGAATTTTCCGATATCTCTTGAACGCTTTTTGACCAGACAGAAGATTCTTCTTGTTCTCATTCAAGATTAACCCACACCCACAATTTCAAAAGAGAGTACAGAGTATTATAGAGTACGGCCCTTTTATTTCTCTTGTAACACGAGTACCCGGAAGAGAGATCTCTGGAGATTTACCAAGAAATGAAGTTTTTGATATTTACATAAACTTCAGGTAGCACGTACACTAATCTCATTACAGTAACCAACTGAGTAGAAAATAGCTAGAAATACCCAGAATCTTTTGATGTAATAATTTCGCCATGTAAATGTTGCTTACCGAAATTTGTCCTTTGCTAATTCCTCGTCCGCTTCCGGCTCCACCTTCATCCCATTTCTTCATCAAAACAGCCACAACGAAAGTGTAAAGAATACAAGTTCCGACAACAATTAGGAGATTGTTGGCGGTGTGAGGATAGTTGTAAAACTGCTATTTAACGGAATTATTTGCAAGTTATTCCGATACACTTACTGCCTCTCCATCCTCGACTACGATAATGAACGGGTCAAAAAACCAGGCTGTCATGAAAGAGTTGAAGAGTAGCGGCGGAGTGAAAAGGAAGAAATAAAGAGAATAAAAGAAGGGAATCAAAAGAACGAGGTAGGTCTTATTGCCACCGAATATCGTATTCATTACATGCGGCTTCCACAGATCGATCAACCGATTCAATACCAACACGAAACAAGTGATACATGCACCACACCAGAGACCTAAAATCTTGTAAATAAGCCTCAAAATATTAGGGAAATACCTAAGCCAATAGCTCCGAAAACGAAGATTGTCTCCGGATTTGTACAGTACCAGGCACCAACGATCCAAAAATATCCGGTAAGGATGGAATTTACTCCGATGGCTAACATGTCGTACGCTCCTATAGAACTCTAATTAAAGGGAAAATTAGCTGGCAGACCTAGAATAATCATGATTTTGTAGCAGGAATGACGACGTAGATCTCGGTGGAGCATGGCCATCATGGCAAGAACATAGCAGACCTGTACACAAATTGTTAAAAGGTTCTATCTATTGCTAACCTCTGCAACAAGCCCATAAGTTATAAAAATTGCGCCAACATATGGATTCTTATATCCACGAGATTCCAAATCTTCTTCTGTGTAATTGTAAGGTCTAAACAGTAGTTTTTTTTTCTGTACCAATCGCTACAAGACAATGGGAAAATAGAAACTCCTTACCGGCAGTCATATCGAGGAATATTCTGAGCGCCTCCATAATGGAAATATCCCTCCATCCTGCACCAATACGGTAGATTAAAGTAAGCCAGAAGAATGAGGACGCCGCTTTATATCCCTGGATTACCATTGTTTGTTATATGTCGAGATAAAATATCATATTTGAGACTGCCCGAGGAATCTCTCCTGGAATGACTAATCAACGGATTAGAGAGGACTCCCGGGATCGGTCGGATCACATACAAATGGGGGTGGCTGAATAAATGTACAAGAACACAAGTTCTGATGATCGTATCAGTATGATAACGAAAAACCGAAATTCTTGAAAGGGCCTGCTCTAATCCGAGGGAAAAGTATGTCTACCGAAGGAAATAACATTCCTTGGTTTGTACTCGCATCAATACCGAAGTGAATAATAATTGATCGATGGTTTAGCCAAAGACTTTTGCTGAAATACTTCTATTTCTTGTGGGAAGTAATTGAAAAAAAAAACAATTATGAATAAAAAGAGGGGATTGGAACGTAATTAATAAGGAAAAGAATTAAAATTAATAATAAGAAGAGTAAAAAGAGAAGGACGTCCTCGTAGAGAATCAAGAATGACCCTACAATAACAGATCGGGTCAAGCAGTTTTGTAGTCCGTTTGAGGGCATCAGAAAACTTCTATGAAGAAGAACCACCGACAGCACCTAACAGTCTTCCTGCAAAAATCCTCTGATTATAAGGCAAAATATTACTCTCACTCATTCTGGGATCAGCGTTGATGGCCGACATAGCACGGTCAAGATTTCGTCGGTCAACATCAGCGGTTATTTCACTCTGCTTACAAGTGCCATTGCTGAAATATTTTCGTTTCTGACTTTATGTGCAACTACACATATTACTCAGGATGCTCAAAGAATTTTTTTGAAACGAACCTGAAGTGTGTTTGAGTAATATTGGGCTGCTTACAGACGTAACACATAGTGCCGCCACATCGGCAAGTCATGAAATTACAACCACCATCTTTGCCAATTCGAAGTGAACACTTTGGACAAATTACCATCTGGGTGAGAGACAACTTCTCATTGCTAAAAATATAACACAGTCGATGGAATCTCTCACATTTCGTCGTTAAGGCGCTGTGTCTGCCGTTCTTCGCGGCGCCGGGGATCCACTTGATCACAGGTTTTTCCGGCGTGTTGCATAAAGCTTACCTTACAGATTCTACAACAAATATCATGAGTTGGATCTCGTCATACCTGCAAAATTGAGCCATGCATCTTGGGGTTTGACAGGAAAAGAACTGCATCCTCTGGAGATCCGGAAGGAAGGCGCCAAAACCACAATCTTCTTTGCAGCTGAAAGCTATATTATGAAAATCAGGGATAATTTGAATACAATTCTATTCCTTCAATATCTTGAAGTGCTTCATCAGTCATCCGCTTGTCCAGTCGAGCCGCTGTTTCTCGATTTGTCAGGACGCGATTGACTGGTGCCCATAGAAGGATACGTTTGCAATTTTCTTGGCCACACGGGAAGCCAGTTCCATGATCGCCAAGTCTTCCATCCAACTTATTGCTTTCGCAATAACGACGAACGCAGTCTTGACAGAGAAAATGGATTTCTGTGAAAAAAAGACTTTGTTTAGTAGTCAAAATGGCTTGGAATACCTGGATCCGCCTGACTGTGAAGTGGCACACAGCCGATCATATCTCTCTCGTCCCAAGTTTCTAGGCAGCCTAGACAATCGTAAGCGTATCCCCTCGTATTTCGACCAAAAAGATGTTCATTTCCAATGGCCCCTTTGAGACGTCTAACTCGCGTGGCTGAGTGAGCATGTTTTTGATGAAAAAAGGCACTTACATTGAAAAAGTTCTAACTTCAAAACTGCAGACGTACTGTCCAGTCTTTTTCCATTCAGGGCTTGAATGCAATATTGGGCATCTGCTGCGTCCCTGTAGGAAATTGTTCCACGCCCCTGCAAACCGACAGTTAAAGGATAATCAGTACGTTTTTCACCTCAGATTTACCATCTGGATAACGATAGATCCTCGCGCTGGCAATCTTTCTTTTCGTTTTTCTCTCAACAATCTCTATCAGCTGATCTTTATTGTATCTATGAATGTTTAGTTCCTGTACGGCATGCATTACGTACTTTTTGTCTATTCCCTGCAGATATACGACATTTCTGACGATTGTCTTGCTCTTATCAGTGTTCCGTTCTCCCGTAACAATTGGACTGGATAGAGGTTTTTGTTCTGTTTGTCTTTCTTCTGATTCATAAAAAAGATCTTACCCTCTCTCTCCAAATAATATTGCACCGTCAGCTTTTTCTTATCATGGAGCGGAAATGTCTTTTGGTGATAGCGAGCCACAAATTCTTGTGCATCGGTAGCGGTATTGAAGGTTACCTTAGCCGAAGACTAAAACAATTATCAGTGTATAAAAAAGGGGATACATGGCTTGGAAACATGGTAACCAGGCGACGTCCTTTGTTTCCCATGGCTATTTTTTGATGTCCAATTAATGAAATCAAGTAATCGTCATTGCAACTGCAAATAAATTGATTTACGGACAAAATCAGTCTCGCTTTTCAAATAGTCCTTTAATCAGGATACTTTTGGAAACGGCAGCGGCTGCTTGTCGCACTCGTCGAGCCACCTCTTCGTCGTATTTTGGACCATTCGCTAAATAAATTTTCGATTCAAAAAAGTTCTCGGCCACACCTTTTTTATCTGCATAATATTTAATGGTCAGTCTATTGTTGTATCCCTGAAGCGGTTTATTGTTATTTTCTTCAATGAATCGCCGGGCTTCGGCGATGGACGTCAGAATAACTCGAGCTGAACGCTAAATTGAGTTTTGCAGGAGATTCCTGATAAAACGTACGTAGCCATTTTTTGCTGGAAATATTTGAACCAGTGGTTGGTCGGATCTTCCTCGGACAATGTTCCCACCGACAAAGAATAAGATATGACCGAGACAGATACTGAAACTGTATCCTATAAGGACGATGCCTGCTTACTCTGCTGGTAATCCTTGAATAAGGATACTATTGCTTGGCTTTACCGTGGCGGAAGTCGTTTGGGATTCTGTAATAAATAAATAGCAAAATGGAAAAAAATATCCAAGAAATCGTACCGTTTTTGACTTTTTCTTCTTTCCAATAGCAAACGGTTAATTTATTAGTGCTTCGTGGCGGACATTCCTTATTCCACCGGTTCAGATAGAAAGTTGCCTTTTCAATACTGACGTAGCTTATTTTACAATTTCTCTAGAAGCTGATTTTATGGATAAACAGACACTCCCACGTATTTCTGATTATCTTTGATAGGAAAAAACGAGATAAGTGGCTGCTCTTCATCTCCTCTTGCAATGTGCTTTACACTCATAAACGACAAGATGTAATTATTGTCGGCCCTGAAAGTATGTGAGGCACATGAATAAATATGTGCCTTACCGTAATGGCAATCCTTTAAAGAGTAAACTATTCGACGGTGGTATATCCCGCAATGACGAAGTTGAGCTGTTGGAAGACATTCGACGAGAAGTACGCGGAGCAAGCATCCTGGGACGACGAAATTGAGCGAACTGAGAAAGAAGAAAGAAAACTGGGAGAAATGTTCTTTTATCACTCGGGGTGAGAAATTGAAGTATGGACGCAGATAAACATTGTGAACATTTGGCAAGCCATTAATAGGTTCGGCTGTGTGCAACGTGTTCTTTCGTCTCCCGCATGAGTCACATCGAACCATGGTGTTATAAACATTTCATTGCTCTTTAACTTACCTATACAATAGTTATGGATGTAGTATGTCTTTCTATTTTGAAACAATATTTTTCGATCTTGGTGTATCGCTATGCTTAACCCATTTCTTCCCACAATTTCCCGGAAAAAATTTCAATGAATATTTTTTTTACGAGAAACACGGGTATTGTATCTAAAAATAACAAATCCGGCATTAGTTTAGCCAGTTTCCTCGGTTTCCCACCATTTTATCGAGGTATTGCAGAAGTGAAGATTTTGACGGGCTGGATTCCCTTCGTGATAAAAGCTTTCATATCTTTTGAAAGAAACGTGCTATTGCTAAACGGTTTTTTGTAACATGTAGCTAACTGTTTGAGCTACTAAATGATTGCTTAATCTTCTGTCTAGAGCTAGTTTCCGAGTTTTTATGGGCGTTTGAAGTGAGCGCCTCAGAGCAAAAACATGGGTAACGAGGGAAATCGAAAATTCTGATAACGGATTCGTGTTTTTAACCCTAAATACCCCTAGAAAAGTGTCTGCCCCGAAAAAAATTTTCCCGACTTTTTTTTCGAAAATCACCAAAGGGGGACCAAGGCAAAAAACGTACAAAAAAGTACGCGTGAGAACAAACGGGTTAATTCCATCGTCAGAAGATCCGACTGAGCCAAAGAGGGTTGCACAAGACGAAAAGTACGCAATCAAATTTCGGCTAACGTCACCTCAATAAAAAATTGGCAAAAGGTAAGAGAGAAGTAGGAGTACGATCATGGGAAAAACTTGTGTGAAATTCGAAATTTATTTAGTGAGCCAAATGGAAGCTGAAATCATGGCTAACTTAGCAAGATTAACTAAACATAGCAACAAGGCTGGAAAACCAGGAGATCCAGGATAACTTGTCTCTATTAGTCATTAGTCTCTATCTCGTTGCAATCACCATCACAGGCCCACTTGATCACAGCTTCTTTCAATGTGATCCACGAAAGAAACTTTACATATCCTGTGGGCGGATTATCAACGGATTTCGTGCTTGATTACCTGCAGAATTGAGCCATGCAAACGGGATTTTGACATGCAAAAAACTGTTGCAACAAAGGGTCAGGTAGTATTGCGCCAAAATCACAGTCGACTTCTTTACAGCTATATGAGTTTGTATGTTGGGAGGAAGAAGCGCTTACTATTCAATTTCGTCAAAATCACGAAGAGCCAAGTGTGTCATTCTTTTGTCTAGGCGAGTAGCCGTTTCTAAATTGGTTAGGATGCGATTGACAGAAGCCCATAAGAGAATTCTTCGACAATCTTCTTGTCCACACGGTAGCCCAGTCCCGTAGTCGCCAAGTTTTCCTACCGCTTTCTTTCCATCGCAATATCTACGAACACAAGCTTGACACATAAAATGGGTTTCTATAAAAGAAAAGGGTTTATCAAATGACAACTCTACCTGGATCGGCTTGACGGTCGATTGGTACACAGCCGAGCATATCTCTCTCGTCCCAATATTCGAAACACGCGACGCAACCATAAGCGTAACCTTTGCTGTTAGGAGTAAAGAGATGAGCATTTCCTATGGCTTCCTTTAGCCGTCTAAATTTTGTAGCTGGAAGACAGTTCTATTAAAACAGAAAATATAGACCTTACATTCAAAAAGACCCAATTTCAAGGGCACATCATTAGTGTCAAGTTTTATACCATTCAGATTATCAACACAAATCTCAGCTTCTTCTGCATCTCTATAAATAACCAACCCCCGTCCCTAAAAACGTCCTTTTAAAAAGAATTTCGTGTAAACCTGGGAAGTTCCATTATCATATAGTCTGTCACAAAAAAAGACGACATTTTTAAAGGTCTAACCAAGGAAACTAAATTAATTTTTTTCTCTATACTGTGACTTCCAGGCTTTATAACTTCTATTGCAACTTGCATATCACATTTTTCTGAGCATTTTGATATATAAATGAGTGTCTAACTCACCAGAAAAGTATTATTGGTCAAAGTGTGAGTATTTCTGCCCGAATTGAGCAGTAAGAATTTTGTAAAGTTGAAAGGTCTTTTATATATCAAAAAAATCAGAAAAATCTGATATGATTTATGCAATAAAAATCAGAAAGATTGGAAGTCACATAATAAAGAAAAAAATTAATTGAGTTTGGTTTTTGAACCAGTTAGACCTTTAAAAATGTCGTCTTTTTTTGTGACAGACTATAGCGGTAGATCTTCGTTTTGGCTATCTTCCCGCCTGTCTTCTCTTCCAATATTCTTGTCAACTTCTCTTCTGTATATCTTTAAAAGCGGAATTAAACCAATTCGAGATGCTAACTTTCTGTTGATTCCTTGAATGTAAACAACATTTCTGACGATGGTCTTTGCCTTATCAGTGTGCCTTTCCCCCGTAACGATTGGCTTCGAAAGTGGCTTTTGCTCTAAATGTATTTTCCACTGATAAGAGAAGGCGCACCTTCTTTCTCCAAATAGAATTGAACTGTCAATTTCTTATTACCAGCAACGGTAGTATTATGATAGTTTGAAATAAATTTCTGGGCATCAGTAATAGTTTTAAAAGTGACCTTTGCAGAAGACTGGTAAAGGCTGTAATCTTGGAAAAGATGCGCTTACATGTCCTGGGAATATGGTGACCAGAAGACGTCCTTTTTGGCTCTTAGCTATTTTCTCCTGACCGATCAAAGATATCAAATACTCTTCATTTGAACTAAAGTTTCCTTTCCACTAAAAGAAATTCCTTCACTTTTGCAGTAATCCTTTGATAATGACACTTTTACTTCCAGCAACAGTTGCTCGTCTCACTTTATTAGCTACGTAATCTTCATATTTCGGGCCGCTACCTGAATAACCATCTGGGCGTTTAATCGAAGTGACTAGACCTGTCTCGACGTGGTAGTCAATTGTCAAGTTGTGGCCGTATCCCGGCAGAGGCTTGCCATTTTTATTTTCGATTAATTGACGTGCTGCTGCTATTGATGTTAAAATAACTCGAGCAGAACGCTAAATTGAATGTTTATAGATAATTCTGATCGTTTGTACATAGCCAGTTTTGACTGGAAGAATTTGAATAAGAGGCTGGCTGGACTTTGCCTTGGCGACATTCCTGCCGACGAAGGCACAGAGATGGGCAGCGGTAATACTGAAAACTTTACAACAAGTAAACAGTCAAACTTTTCAGGTAATCCGTGTATGATAATACAATTACTGGCCTTTTTTGAATTATCATTTTGTTTGATCGATGCGCTATTATCTGGAATAAGTGAATGCACTTGATAGCTGACAAGAAAATACCATTTTTGCGGGTATCCTGCCAATAACACACAATCAGCTTTTGTGTACTTCGAGGCGGGCATACTTTGTCCCATTGTTTCAGACACATACCCGCCCTTACAATACTGATAAAAGTTACCTTACAATTTGTCTAAAGGCGTATTTTTGCAAAAAAAAAAGTAATCTCCCACGTATTTATGATTGCTTTTGATCGGAAAAACCGTGATGAGTGGCTGACCTCCCTCTCCTTTGGCAATATGTGTTGCATTTAGAAGAGATAAAATGTATTCGACATCCGTCCTGAAATGATTTAAATAACCAGAAAAAACTTGAGCAACCATATGGGCAATCCTTTAAACAAGAGCGTATTCGACGGAGAAACCTCAACAGAAGTAGACGTTGTGCTTGTATATGGCACGCTGCTCGAATTTTGAGGGACAGACATGCTTGTATTATTAGAAAAAAAAATAGGGAAAAGTGAAGGAGATGTAACACAAACGGTGAGATATTGGGCAAATGGTTTGCCGCAAAGCACTGCTCTCTCAAAATCAGTACACTCTTTTCCCTTGAGATAGCAGGGGACATGATTCACAACAAGAGAACCACATGAAGCAAAATTTCGATTTTTATTTGGATTGTTTATCATTGCTACTTATTTAATTTTGTAAAACGTCATATTGAAAATTTGTCTCCGATTTGATATGTGTTGCAATTATAAGGGCGAGTATGACCAAATGAAACGTGTTATGTGAAGAAGTTGATATTTGAATAATTAGAGAGCTGTCCTTGTTGACGTAAGTGAGAAACAGACGGGTTGAATTAACCTGCACTGATCCGTCTTCGGGACTGTAGCTATACTGGATTTTAGTCATAACTGTTGTAGAACTTACGTTGCGACTTGGTCATCATCGTATTGAATGGAAAAAGAAGCTTGATCTCCTGCGACAGAGACACCGAATGAATACATTTGGGTGCCTAAATATCTGCTGCAAGATGTTCAAAAATACTGTGACCTTGGAAAAGGTATGAAGTTCCATAGTTGGTAGGAAGTAGCTGCAGTTCCCTATTATTAAACATGTCTACTAAAAAGGAAATTACAGTGTCATCGTGGCTCACAGTCGTAGATTTCTTTGAAATCTAAATTTGCACCGCCATTGTACAACACAAATGTATATAGCAGCTTGTTGAAAACGTGTTCCAATATAAGATCTGTTTTTCCTTCTCTAAAATCGCGGACCGCTGTTTCTAAGAAAACTTTCTACTTACTTGAATGAGTAAATCAAGTTATGCCTGTCCTCACTCGGTATTCCTTCGAAAACATCAACTATTGCACTTTTCTGGAATACGCATCAAAGAATGAAACTTATTGAGTCATACTGTCACGACAAGTTCTTTAGCGAAAAAAGCCCTGGGTACAAATTGTTCCAGTGCCGTATTTCTGGCGCTGACGGTTAATGCGAATGGTTTATCCAGAGCGCCAAGAGAGAAAGGCCCCATAGTAGCCGACAAAAACTGATATCCCTGGTACTTTTCGTCTGCAAGAGGGCGTATTTCTTTTTCCGCGGTGTCAACTACCGGCTCCGTCCATAAACATCATTACACAGGCTGTCATCGGTCCCATCCAGACGACAAATATGTCGTGCTTGAATGTTATTTGCATATCTTTGATATTTGTGCCGATAGTATTTGACCTTAAAATAGTTCTACAAGAATCATCATTCTAAAATACTAACGTGCCATTCAGACGTTGTGACGTAGCATTTCCCTCGAAAATGTAAAGTTCTGCCAACCTGTTGACGGCAGGACAGATGCATTGGAAGAGTATCTGTATATCGTTTTGGGAAGAAATTTAAAACGAAGTACCGACATTTTTGCAGAAATTAGAAGGAAACCAGCTGGTTCTTCAATAGGATAAAAAACGGGCGATTCTTTCCCGAGATCAATTGCAGTTGCAGCCGAAAATTGAACTGCAGAAAGTTTCTTTTGGTATTTATGGCACTTACGTTGCAGTCTTGACGCTTGCAATCCCACGAAACGAGCTGCTTGATTTACACCGTTATCATCTCGATTCTCACTTGTACAATGCACTCGTAGATGGAGAAGTGGAGGAGGATAGGTCCGATTCTCATGGAAATCGGGTTTCGTGGGACCACTGAAAACGTTGAAGAGATTGCGATTGTAGACTAACTTATAAATTTTCCCTAGCGAGTCTTCCGTTTCATACCAGCAGTCATAGAAATTTGTAACGGTTAAATTAATCGCAATAAAGGAATCATTTGATACCATAAACTAAAGAAAAATATCAATGATGTTGTCGGATAAACTTACCTTCCACTCACAAACTGTATTCAAAGAAAAATACATCTCTTCTATTGTGAAATTATTTTTGTTTAGATCGACGAGGGTGGTACAGTTTTTCATTGAAAATGAATATGGGACAAATAGAAGGAAAATGACTATGCGCATGCGTGCTACTATCGAATGAGCCGAAATCATACACCGACAGGTGATTTTTAGAGAGCGTTTCATAAGTTCAACCGGATGAAGAACCAAATCTACATGAGGAAAAGCTGTTTAGATTAGCTGTAGATTGCCGTTTACCCTAAAATTCCCTACCGACCTTTTTTTTCCTGATTAATATAATGGGATTTCAAATCGAAATTTTAAAAATAAGTTGGTATAAATTTTGATTACTCCCAGGTGGTTTTCTCCGAACCCCCGATTTCCGCTATCACAATTTATTTCACCAGCCTATGGACACGTTTCTTATGCCTACTCCGCCGGGTCCCAGTACGGCAGATCTTCTTCCTCCTGGAGTCGGCGACTTCGACTTGGAAGCGTGTTTTACAAATTTTAAAAATGAGTGTGTCCAATCGGAGACATCTACCTATTGGACGGCTAGTTATTTCTATGTTTGCTTTCTTTTCATAGCTTTATTTTTGAATATATTCATCGTCGCGTTATTGATTCGAGGGATCTATGAATTCAAAAAGGTATGAGTTGTCCCTCGAATCAAACCCTGTTTTAGATGGTATTTTACTGGCTGGCCTTCCAACTTTTGGCCGCCAATGTTCTCTACTGTATGGGTCAACTCATCAATCGTGATACTTTGATTATTTTTGCCAAGGCATCAAGATTTGATAAAGGCAAGTCCTTGGTGTTCTGACAACTTCCCGACGTCGAGTATGATGTTCCCAATTTGATATTTTAGCATATCTATCTGACCCGTACAATACCCTACACAATATGAGCAAATGTATTATCAACTTCTACACACAGCTCCTTCCGTTTGGAATAATCTCCTTGGCTCTACACAGATTTGGCATATTTGTCCTAAAGGGAGAAAGGATTTCAGAACGGTGAGAACAGTCCTTGCTGCAGGATTCCTGTTTTAGTCATTTTATGACAGCTGTCACAGTCGTAATATATCTCCTGGTAATATCAATGACAGCCATTTTGACGATGTTTAACTGTCTGTATCATTTTGAGGCTATCATGAGTGTTGGAATTATTAGTACAGGTTCTGGTGTCTACACTTTCAAGTGCGGATCTTCTGACAGCCCAACAGAATTTGATGGCTGGATACAAAAGGTTCGCTCCTTGTTTGAAGTAGAAATCTCTTTCAGATATTTGAAATCGAGCAGGTGGTCATTCCCTGCCTCGACATTTTGATCTACATAATCATCATAGTCCACTTGATTGTTACCAAAGGTCTTCGTCTTTCTCAGAAAGCCTCCTACTTCCTCCTTATTCCACCTTTTACTCTCTTCGCCATCGTAGAAGCAAGAAAACTTTTTATATTGAAGAACCTCCATTTTCAGGTCTCTTCTTTAATAGGAACTTTCATAATGACGACCCAAATGACAATAAATTCTGCCTTGGTTGCAAAGCGAATAATTAATATTGTATCTCGTTTTTAAAGTTTAGATGATGTCATTTCCAGGTAGACATGATTGCAGCGTCGCTGATTCCAATTATATTCTTCGCGACGAATAAAGAAGTCCGTCAGGTGATCCCGTATTTTAGAAAGAAGCGGACAGTTATTCCTAATCTCCTCTTTTTACCAGCGTCGCAAAATCTTGGCAGTCTTCCGAGATCGTAAGAAACACTTGATGTCTTTGGATGTTCTCATTTTAGAGCCAGACGGAGATCCGAATTCTTGTCGCATGCAAGTGGAGTTCAACAACAATCGCATCCTTAAGAAATTCGGTAGTAAATATATTTTTTGAGTCTCAATGAAATATGCCAAGATAATCTGTATCCGTTGATTTTTTCGTCCTGTTTCTGTCCGTTATCCATGTTCTTACCAATGAGTTGATCAAACTGTATCCTATTTTTAAATGTCAACATTTCCTGTAGGCGAAACATCTGCTACAAAAATCAGCTCATTTCATTTCTCACAGTTCGCCGCCGCCGATGAAACTTGGGCACCCCATATATATAATAGTTTGCGCTGATGAAGCTGAAAAAAACACAAATTTTCGCATTTTTCTGATACTTGCAATCAATTCAGCATGGTCTTCTGCATTTCCGATAATTTTTTCAGCTAGCAAGAATGTGTTATTGTAAAGATACGAGTTTTGGTCATCTTTAATGAGATTTCATGTGCCCACATCGGCGAGTTGTGTTCTAATGCAAGATTGTGTTCTAGATAGCACTCAATGCAAAAAAGATCTTTCAGAAGATCACGATAACTCACAGGTGTTTTAACAAATTTTCCTCTATTGCACAGCTTTTCATTCTATGTCCCATGGCTGTAGCGACACGTCCTCCGCGTGTAGAGCAAAGAGCAGAAGTTGGACTTTTCGATTTTGAAAGCTGCTTCACACATTTTAAAAATGAATGCGCCCAAGCGGAGTCATCGGCATATTTGACAGCCAACTATTTTTATGTCTGTTTTCTAATCATAGCCATGATTTTAAATGGGCTTGTCATTCTTTTGTATGTACGAGGTATCCATGAATTTAAAAAGGTTCGATCATGCCGCACTGCAAAATCATAATTCAGATGATATTCTACTGGCTAACTTTCCAGTTATTGACAGCTAATATGCTCTATTGTATGGGTCAATTGATCGATCGGGACACCCTGGTCATCTTCGCAACTGCGTCTCGATTTGATAAAGGTACTCTCTTTTGTTTGACATTTACTTAGTCAATTGGGAGATCCTGCATATATGTAGCCTTTCAGCTTTCCTTTCTAACACCTATAACCTGCTACACGATGTGAGCAAATGGATTACCAACTTTTACACACAACTTCTACCACTTGGAATAATCTCCTTGGCTTTGCACAGATTTGCCGTGTTCATTTTGGCTGAACGTGGAATTAGAGAGCGGTATGAATCCAAATAATTGAGTCAATCGATTGCAGCCCTTTCATGATACTTGTAACAATTGTCAGCTATCTTCTGGCGATTCCTATGACTGTTATTTTGTCCATTTTTGACTGTATGTACCATTTTGAGACCCAAACGAGTAATACGACAGAAAGAAGCTCCGGCTTTTATCACTTTAAATGCGGTTTAACAGATTCAAACTATTGGGGGAGCTGGATTCAGAAGGTTTGTTTCTCAATTTAATCAATGCGTCTATAGATTTTCGAGCTTGAGCAGGTGGTCATACCTTGTCTCGATTTGCTGATATATTTAATTATCATAGTGTATTTAATAGTCATCAGAGGATTCCACCTGTCACAAAGGGCCTCGTACTTCCTGCTCATCCCATCATTTACACTTTTCATTGTGGTTGAGGTAGGAATTGGCTTCCATCAGAGTACTTGTTTGTTCGCAGACGTCTTCAATAGCAGGATCTTTCATTTTGACCACAAAGATGGGAATAAGTTCAGTCTTGGTTGCGAAACGGATCATAAATATTGTAATGTTATTATCTTCTAGCCTAAACATTGTCATCTTCCAGGTGGATATGGTCGCAGCATCGCTTGTTCCAGTTATAATTCTCGCGACGAATAAAGAAGTAAGACAGATGTTGCGCACAAGGAAACGAACGATCACACCTCATCTACACTTCCTGCCATCATCACAGAATTCTGGTTGTTTGGCGAAATCGTAAAGAATCCCCAAAATCTCCCATTTACATTTTAGGCGAAACTCGGAAATGATGTCAACTGCAACCACAATGCAACACGTACAACCACACCGACAGAAAAACAGAAAGAAACCACTCGAACATGCAGATAGATCATTTAAATAAAATTTGTACCGTTCCCATTTAGGAGACAATACATTTTTTAAAGAATAAAAGATTAATATCAAAGTAGACAAGTTCCGGGCACAGCAGGTGCTCCAACTTCGATATTTTCAGTTACCCACGTTTTGCTTTCGTTGGTCCGCCATGCAAGCTCCCCCAACGACAACTCCTCGAAATCAACTTCCACTAGGACAGGCAACTTTTGATATGGAATTATGCTATAAATCTCTACAAGATGAGTGTGGTGAAGCCGAGTCGCCTGAATATTGGGCATTCAGTTACATTTTCCTCTGTTGCCTTTTTATAGCTTTTTCTTTAAATCTATTGGTCATTTGCTTGTATCTAAAAGGACATCACGAGTTTAAAAAGGTTTTTCGCCTGCACAAATCCTGTACAAAAGTTTAGATGGCGTTCTATTGGCTGATGTTGCAGTTATTGGCTGCCAATTTGTTCTTTTGTATCGGCCAATTGATTAGTCGAGACACTCTTGTTCTCTTCTCCGGATCATCACAATTCGATCGAGGTAGACATCTGCCCAGCTTCTAATACCGCTTACAGTCTTTCTCATCGGAACTTACGAGCGTATGCATGCTGTCAGCAAGTTTATAAGCAATTTATATACCCAACTGTTACCTCTTGGGATAATAGCACTGGGACTTCACCGGTTCGGCATATTTGTGTTGAAAGAATCCCGGATTTCAGAAGGGTCAGGCCTTTTCTTTTTTTAACAATTTATAGAAAAATTAAAGGCAGTTTATGACCACTGTAGTTGTCTTACTATGGCTAATAATTATTCCAATGACAATAATGCTGACCACATATGATTGTCTGTATCATTTCATAAGTCAAAAAAGCAGCGACAGATCCATACCAACAATTGGTTCCTTCAATTTTACTTGCGGTTCTTTTGAACATCCAACCGTCTTCGAGAATTGGATTAGAAAAGTTGGATCTTTTCTTTTTTCCACATTTATCCACTGTAGATATTTGAAATTGAGCAGCTGGCGATCCCTTGCCTCGATCTTTTGATCTATATAATTATTATAGTACATTTGGTTGTTACAAAAGGTCTCCGCCTTTCCCAGAAAGCTTCCTACTTCCTCCTTATCCCACCGGTTTCTATTTTCTTCGCCGTCGAGGTTATGCTCATCCGGAATTTTACTCAATACTATACAGGGCTCGTCTATAATAGGAACATTCGTTCTAACTGCAACAATGGAGATGAAATCAGCTTTGCTCGCAAAAAGGATCATAAATATTGTAAAGTTTCTTGGAGTTCCCTGAACTCTATTTGCAGCTGGACATGGTCACAGCGTCACTGATCCCAACAATCGTTTTCGTCACAAATAAAGAAGTCCGACAAATGATACCATGCTTAAAGAAACGGACGGTTGTACCCCATTTACCTTTCCTGCCACACTCTCATCAAATGGGAAGCTCAGGAAGAATGTAAGAAAAGTTAATCTAGAGAATCAGCACGTTTTCAGGAGCAGACGGAAATCAGATGTCATGTCGCATGTTAGCGGCATTCAAATGCAGTCTCTTCACCATTAGAATAAAACAACGAAGAAAGAAAAATGAGAAATCACAATAAACACTGTTATCTTCCCATGACACTGATTGGAGAGAACTAAAAATCATTTCATCAGACCTGGACTACGCAATTTCCCTAAAAATCGTTTCATTAGCGCCGTGGACTCCATGGATTTTCCTAGAAATCGTGTCGTTTGTCTGTTAGTTTCATTCTTTTATTTTAGTATTAAGTTTATGGCGAGTATATGTGACCACTGAAAGAAAGTGGTGTAGAAACTGGAAGACTTCAGATCGATGGTGACCTTCCCAAGAGAAGAAACAGATGGGAGTAGAAGGATAGTTGAGTTGAATTGTATTATTCCGTCTCTTGGGTCGTATCTGAAATAAAAGACAAAGTGCTCGTTACTCCTTTTTGCCTGTTTACTTGTTTTGAATAGAGTCGAATTGTATTGTAAATACTGCGCCTATGCCTTCGGCGGCCAGAGTGAAGTAAGTCATTTTGGTGCCTTAATAAAAAAAGGAGTATTATTCAGTCCATATACCTTCGAACAGAAAAGATGTGTGGAATCTGTCAGGTGTGAGGATTAGTTGTCGATTGGTGTATTTGTCAACTGTGAGAACCAGCTGCGATTATTGAAGTTACTCACGATTGAAGATTTCAGTGAAGTATATTGTCGCACTGCCATTATACAAGACAAAAGTGTAGAAAAGATTATTAAAAACTAAAGGATACGTAATGTTGTAGTTGTCTGATCTGCAATATACTCCAAAATTAGAATAATAGGAGGCCTGCCTCACAGTGTACAGTAGATTTGATGTATCGGGTGCTCCTTTGTAAATCAACAACACTGAATTTGTCTAAATGTAGAAATGTGCCAAAGTAGGTGATTACGGAATACCGGTAGGGATACTTCTTCGAGATAATATGCCTTCAATGAGAAATAACTGGCTCCATGCAAGGTAACCGTTACGGCAGAGGGCCCACGTCCAGCAGACAAACGCATCGGATCCGATGGTGCGTACATAAATTCATATTTTCCATATTTATCGTAATCTATAGAACGATTTAGTTGAATTGTATGAACAATACCAGATTCTTTGATAAACATCATAACACAAGGTTTTACTTGGCTGGTCCAAATGAGGAAAATATCATGGCTACATGGAGTCGGTGTGGTAAAATTGTCGATTCTAGAACCTCCTTACAATTGTTCATTTTGAGTGTAACTGACTTTCCAATGATATTCGGTGAAACGGCCGTTCCATTAAAAACGTACATGTTGTCTGTTTGACCTCCAATATCGCAGATGTATTGAAAAATTACCTAATTATGGATAAACATGGCCAGATGGGAAATACCGTCGTCTTTATCGGCACCCACACTACTCTGGGATATATTTCGATAGCATAAAGGAGGGGTGACTCCTTCTCTACGTCCAATATTGTTGGCGTTAAAAATGCTACTATAAAATGGCTTGTAAGAGAATTGGACTAAAACTGACATTTTATCCGTGATACCGATATTTTCTCAATGATACACTGTTCGTCATTGCCTTCGTGGTTTTTATTGGTTTCTGTGAAATATAACCGGATATAGAAGACAGGAGGCGGTTCATCGGCCCTCGTCGAGTAAGAATAACCAATTAGGCTGTCGGGACCTCTGCATACAGCCAATTAAATGGAAGTTACACCCTACATGTCCGTCTCTCCGAGAGAATTTTCCAGTTGGTACCAACAATTGTAGAAACCTGCTACTGATAGCGATAAAAAGAAATAGGAATCACTCGACATAGTAAACTAAAAAAGCATAGAGTGACAAAATTGTTTACCTTCCATTCACAACTTTGATTCAAATTATAGACTTTATTTTCTATAGTAAAATTATTCTTATCCAAATTTATGACCTTATTTGGGCATGTTTCTCCTGTTGAAACAAAGGAAGGCAAGATAATAAAGGCGGCTAAAAAGTACATGGACAGACGAGCGTCGAAAGGAGATGATGAATATTCTGTGCAGGTGATTTCTCTCGAAAAGTTTCTGACTATACAGCTCAATGTTGTCAACTTTTTCTAGACAAAGATCCTCGTTATTATTCAAACAACGAGACAAAAAAAACAAACAATAAAACGACAAAAGAAAGCGAATCAGAAGAAGCTGAGGATAAATTGATGGTAATAATCCCATTGGCAGCAAAAGACATGCTCAGATCCGTTGAATTGTGTTGTATCGGTCCATCTCTTGGATCATAACTCAAAAATTATTATTACACAGGGTAATTTCAGTCCCTACGAAAAAATACTGTGGTCGATTTCTATTCCAAAACTTGATCCGGGACCTTCGGCTGAGATATTGAAATATGTTGGCTTGCTGCCTAAAGGGACTTAATTTTGACGTGTCGACAGTATACCTTGAAATAAACCGTAGGTTATATAGCCACTGCCAGCTAGACGTAATTCTCGATCGTTATATTTGTCAGCTAAAGTGTCAAATGATCGACTGTGTACTCACTATTGTATGTTTCAGTCATTTGTAGCGTCGCACTCCCATTGTACAAGACGAATGTGTAGAGTAGGCCGTTAAAAATCAACGGATAGGTGACATTTGTGGTGTCACTTCTGCTCCAAAATAATATCCTGTGTAATTTTATGCTTACTTTATGCTGTACAAGAGGTTTTCCTGTTCTATTGTGGGCGCTCCTTTAAAAATATTCAATGTAGCTCCGGGCTGAAACCTCATGCTGCGCAAATGTGACTGGTTGTCAACTTACTGGAAGCACAACATCTTCCAGGAAAAATGTTTGCAACATAAAGGACTCGTAAGCCACGTTACGAGAGTTGACAGTAATAGCGTCAGGTTTGGTTTCCGCCGAAAGCTGCTTGGGTTCAGTTGGAGGGAATAAAAGTTCGTATTTCTCGTACTTTTTGTATTCTGAAAGATAACTCTACCTTGGGACGCTTCCAAACTTGCCTTCACCGTCAATAAATAACATGACACAAGATTTCGGCTTTCGAATCCAGGCGAGATTGATGTCGTAGTTGAATTCTGTCATTGTGGTATAATTAATCGCTCTAAATTTTCAACGATAGCTTTCCAAGTAAATTACAATCCAATAAGGGTGAGAGTAGAATCTGTTCCATTGAAAACGTAGATTTCTCCCAGACGATGTTCTAATCCACAGAAATATTGAAACATTACCGATGTCTTCACTGGAACTCGAATTAGGTCGTAGGAACGGTCAGTGGTGTAGAGGATGTGCGGCTCTTTTGCTATGACCAGTATTGTCGCCGTCGAGAACTCCACTGAAAACGAAAAAATACAGCGAGTCGATGGCACTTGCGTTTCCATTTTGTCACAGATAATTCTTTTATTCGGGCTTGCTCATTTTCTCCTTTGGGATTGATGTTACTCTCTGTGAAGTATAGCCGTAAATATAATACGGATGGTGGTTCCGTGTATGACTCGATGTCACCTACAGGACCCCTGAAAGTAGAAATTCTTTTGGATTCGATGTCACTTACTCAATCACTTTCCCAAAAGAATTTTCCATTTCATACCAGCATTCATAAAAATTATTTTGAGTCAGACGCATCTCAAAAAAAGAATCACCGGATGTAACGAACTGCAAAAACTGGAAATCGCCTCAAAAGTTTAGGAATTACCTTCCATTCGCAGGTTTGATTTAAAAAGAAGACAGTCTCATTTATTATGAAATTGCCCTTATCCAGGTCAATTACTTGATCTACACACTTTTCGGCTGATGAAATTAATTGCGGAAATAGGAAAAATATGACAAGAAAATGCATATGTCTCAATGGTTAGAGGCGAGCCATGTGTGATGATTGCAGGTGATTTTTCCCGGTGGTTATTTTATAATCCGTCATGGCTGTTCCTACACGTCCTCATAATTCTACTATTAATGCTAGTTATGACAATATCAATTTCGATTTGGAAACATGCTACAAGGAATTTAAAAAAGATTGTCTTGAGGCAGAAAGTCCAATTTATTGGACAGCCAGCTATGTCTTCGTCTCTACCGTATTCATAACTCTGATACTGAATCTACTGGCTATTTATCTGTTTATACGAACTTATGAGAAGTTCAAGAAGGTGTGCTTTTCTTCTTTCTATTGACAATCATTTCAGATGCTTTTCTACTGGCTCACGTTGCAGCTATTGATAGCCAATATCATTTATTGCATAGGACTGTTGATCAGGCGGGATACTCTTGTCATCTTCGGCGGCCATTCCCAATTTGACGCAATCTTTTTGACAGACGGCTTCAATCTACTTCGCAGCATCAGTAAATGTATAACCAATTTTTATACCCAACTATTGCCACTTGGAATACTGACCCTGGCTCTCCACAGATTCGGCATATTCGTTTTGAGTGGATCTCGAATATCGGAAGGGTAGGGAGACTTCACTTTATTGAACGGCCTAATTCAGTTATTTTATTACAACTGTAATCGTCATCCTCTGGTTTCTGGTAATTTTAATGACTCTCTCCTTATCCTTTTTCGATTGTCTGTATAATTTTAAAACTGTGCAAGGGAGATTCACCAATCAAGTAGGCGGAGATTCCATAAGACATGTTGGCAGTTATGAATTTTCCTGTGGATCAGTTGACAGTCAATCTGACCTTAAGATCTGGATAAAGAGAGTCAGTTCTTCGTATTTCGTGGTTCCAATAATTCAAATTCAGATATTTGAGGGAGAACAGCTGGTTGTACCTTGTCTAGACATTTTGATCTACATAATTATTGTTCTACACTTGGTAATAACAAGAGGATGTTCTCTATCCCAAAAAGCTTCACATTTTCTTCTTATCCCGACATTTCTGCTCTTCATCGTTGTTGAGGTAATTGTATGACATTAATTTTAAAGTTAAAATGTTCAGGGCTCCTCGTTTCTGGGTATTTTCCTGTTGACATCCAAAATGGACGTGTCTTTTGCTCTCGTCGCCGGTCGAATTACCAATACTGTACTCAATTAAATTCTTTTTCAAATAATCCTGTACTTGCAGGTGGATATGATGGCAGCTTCGTTGATTCCAATAATTGTCTTTGCGACGAATAAAGAAATACAGCAGATGTTGCGCTGTTGTGAGGGAAGGGAACGCACAGTCACAGCCAACGTCAAGCAAGTCGTTCCTTCATCCTCTCAAGCCCGAAATCCGACGTAAATAATACGAAAAAGTACAGGAACTTGTTATTTTTAGGGGAGGACAACTGGTGAGATCAAACACATCGCATGGCATCGTCAGTCCACAACACATCCGCCATCAATAGACTTATCTTCTGGTACTTGCTCTCGAATGATTTGTCGTCGTCGTCAAAATTATGTCGGGTACAATTGTTTTAGGCTTCCGGCAACATAATATCGCAATAAATTTCTGCCTTATCTTGCTGAAAGAGAACAATATTTCATAAAAAATCTGTCCACCTGTTCATAGTCAAGTAGAGGAAAGGATTCAGCCCGCAGTACAAGATCCAGTACGAATTGATGACAAAATATGTTTCTTTCGTCGGCGGAGCAACGAGATCATAATGATGCCAGGCGGAGATCAAAAGAGTCAGGTTGCAGAAGAGAATCAACGATTGGATAAGAATTCTCTTTTCTTGATTATTTGTCCGGGGACTCGACGAATGCTTCAATTTCTTTAACTGTAAATTTAATTAATTTTGAAGTCAGGTATGATCTCACATAGACAATTTCCCAGATAACGAGGAGGTAGAGAATGAAAGAAATGATTATAGAGGCAATCGATACGAAATATTCAATGTTTTCCATAAGTGAACTGGCAGCATCTTCGCCGTAACCCCAACTGTAGCTGAAACATTTATTTATGGTATTGCAAACAACTCGTCCTTACTCAGCTGGGTAAAATGTGACCGTTCCAAAGAACAACAGTCCAGCGTAGAATAAGGCGGTATAAATCCATCCGATGACCAAGAACACCTAAAGTTTACCACATTTTATACTCCATTTTTATCATACTCTGAGAGGTAGCGGCAATGCAAAGTCGCTGTTTATTCGATGAACTACGATGTACAGGCGTTGGGCCGCGATGACGACGGTTGCTGGGAAAAGACCAACCCACGCCGAGTTCAACGAAGCTCCCAGAAACTGAAGCGGACATTAAAATTGAAGAGAGATGGAATCTACCCAGCAGATGTACGGCCCCTCGTCGCATATTTGTGGGTTAAGAACAAGGACGCCAGCAGTCCAATGGAAGCACAGTTGAAGACAGTCAAAGAAGCCTAAATTGACGAAAAGTTTGTATGATCCAATCTTTTTGAAATCTTTGTCTGTTAGAAAGATCTGAAAAGGTAGGATAAAAAACGAGTCTTTTTCTCTAACCCACGTAGAGAAGAAGGAAGTAAACAGGAATAATTAGGGCTGTGAGAAAAACGTAAGTTCCTGATACGAGCAGATCTTCGGTAGTACTGTTGTCAAACATTTTCTGAAATGTTTTCTGTAATAGACAGTATGCTACAATAAAAATAAAGTTAGTAATTACTGAAGATAAAGCTGTCGAAGAATGGGTTACAAAGGAAACACAGGTAATCGGAAGAAACTGGGCGACCGAAAAAGAAAAAGTATCAGGCAATTTCCATTTGGAAATGAATAATCTACGCAAAAAGTTGGAATACAAGGAAAAACGTGATATGGACATAAACGTTGAATTCTCTTTGAAATACGTCTCGTTCCATGAAATGGAAATGAGAAAGTCACACCTTTTCGATGTTTCAATGCAGTGCTCCGTGAGAACTCCCTCAGAGGAACAAAATGACTCATATTCAGGGTAAAACCAGCTTCCTTTGTCTTTCTGGATGTATAATTTTCCATTTTATAATTTTATAAAAGCGATGGATGCAAGCTGGCGGCTGGACACACAGAAAACATAAGGCCGGGGATGGTCACATTTTCAACGGTCGGCTGTATTATGCCACGATTTACACTAACTCAGCTATGTCTAATTATTGGTGTGTTCCTTTCTGTTTTCTTCTAATTTTACTCCCAGGATCTATTGTCTTCCTCTTACAAATAATTATGATTCGAATAGATACTAAAAATATGCTGGAAAATACGGAGAAATTAACTGAAAACATCCGAATGTGAGAGCGTATTCTATGATAAAATTACCAGTTTAGATTTGTCCAAATGGAAGAGTTTAAATCCTCTCAAAACCTGAGGGAAATGCCACAGAAATTTGAACCGAAGCAGAATCTCAAAGAAATGTCGCCGCAGATGATAATGGATCCACCTGTAGTCCATGCGATGCCTCCAATGATCCCTCTGCCGACACTTTCCTACAACAATTTAATTGATAAGAAGACATTACCAAAAAGCAGCAGCGGATTGTTGATAACTTCCAGACTTTTTGGGATAACTTCTAGAGCTGGATTAGGTCTGTTTACGGGACGGATTGAAGATTCCCGAGACAACTTTAGGCAACCAATTATTTGAGTTGTGCTCCTTGTTGGGAATTGCCTCCCAAATTAAACGAACCCCTTTTATCAATGTCGCCTCAACAGATCTCATGTCCATCATAACTCAGAATATTTTACCCCGCTATCCACTGTTACTCGAACAATTCAATCTACGATTTCATTATGTGAGTATTCCTCTTTTTCTGGATAAAATTTATCATTTCAGCAAGGTTACGAGTCGATAACTTTCAATGCTCCAATGTGTTGTAAATATGACAATGTTTCTCGTTTGAAAGGCCTAGAATATCAGACAGTTTACCTAGACGGAGTATGGCTTCAGGTACCCAGGATAATCATATTTAATTGGAGGTTTAGAGTTACAAATATTTCTACCACTTGAGGTCAGAGATTAGAGAATGGCTCACACCTCATCCATTTATTGCCCAGACAGCAAAAGACCTTGTACCAGCAAATTTACGCCACCACCATTCTGTGTAACTTAACTTTTTTGACGGCAAAGAGATGTTATTGAGTATTTGCGTGCATACCAGAAGAGGGGATTTTGTAACTGATGGTTACCACAAACCGTCAGACGAAAGATTCACCCTGACTGCTACCAAATATCTCATCCACAAGAGTAGTTTTCCTAATAAAAATATAGCAAAGAATTTTAGACAAGTTGAAGAGAAAGAAGAGTTCTGTCCTAGTTATGGGAAATGACCCTCTATGGTCTAGTCTTCTCTTCATGGGTAAGGTCTACCCATCTATTTCATTTCTTCAGATGTTCCAAATGCCAAAGTAATATCCAACTCGAACCCTGAACAAGACTTTTCCATTTCTCAACAATTCTGCGACATTGTCCTCATAACAGGTCTCCCGCTTGATCTCCTCCCCCATAATCTTATGTTTAGCTCCTTCGTCGACATTTGGTTTTTGGTTAGCTTTTCTGGCAAAAGAAGGTGCTTCCGTATATTATCGTGACATTTTTGAGACAAGAGAAATGGTTGGTTTTTGAGTTTATGCAAAGAATGATTTCAGGTTCTTCGAGAATTTTATCCGAATGATTTCTTCCCACCAAATTGGATTAAAATGACTTTTTCTGATGAGAAAATATCCGTATAAATTTGTTTTGAATTTAATTTGAATAGATTAAATTTATGTGATCGGAGGATCGAATAGCTAGAGAAAAAAAGAGGCTCATTAGAGCTGATAGACAAGTTATCCATGTTTTCCAAGATGTACAGATAAACATCGGCCACTTACAAACTTCAAAGATTACAGAAACCCTTCGCCATTTAAATAAAATTTATTTTCTTGACAATCTACGAAGTCTGCTTCCGTCATCCATGGGGGTGTATTTTTGTTCGGTAAACTGCTCTGGATAAATAGACAGCTTCATGGTCACTGATGGCATTAAACCAACGGGAAAAACAACTGCAACTAAACATCCGGACAGCATACTGTAGCCTCTGAATATTTCTGGAATCAGTGAGCATCGTAGTTTTCTTTTTTAATCCAGACATGTAGACATTTTTGTTCTTTTACACGTCATTTCAGTCAAAAGAACAGACAATTCACCGTCACAATTGCTATAAATGATCCATTGAAGAGGGCGACGGAGCTGATAATTTGTGTCATCGGGTACTGCGTATGACAGCGAGTGAAGACAAGAGAAAGGATTAAAAGTAGACACTTCCTGGAAGAAGTCATTACATCGGATTAGTCTACAAGGTGTTCTCTCCTTTTGCACTTTTGCCTCTTTTCGCGGTTATTTTCTGGTCTCCCTTCTGATGAGACCAGAGCACGTCTAATTAGCAGCTTTGCCATTTCATTAGCCAGTAATCCTCGGTGGTTACCTGCTGCGGTCAATTTCCCTCCTAGCCTGTTGTTCATATGCTAATCCGGTACAGCTGGACAATCCCTTTCTTACGGGGTATCTGTTTTTTTGAGCTGGTACCGACGTCTTTTCGTTTAATTCATTTTTCACGAATTTATATTCTGACAGTTTTTATTCAGGGGCAGTTTGTCATGAAGATTTGTAACGTCTGTGGGGCATCTGGAGCATCTTTCCATTACCAGGGGCTAGTATGCCAGTAAGTTTACATCTTTTCTCCGTGTAACTGTCTACCAAATTGCAGTAGTTGTCGAGTCTTCTTTGTGAGATCCATTCGTCGTGGAGGCGATCTCCCCTGTCGGTCAGGCGATTTCAACTGCTCCATTGTCCCTGGTAATTTCTGCCTGTGAATCTCAAGGGAATTCCCATAATTTTTTTAGCATTTCGAGCAAATTGTTCCGGTTGTCGACTGAAGAAATGCCTAGAGATAAAAATGCGGGGACACGGTAAATACAACTTTACAGATCGAATAATTTTCCAGAAGTTGGCAAGTTTGGAAACACCGAAAGAGCCGTGGTTCGCTATCTTTCAAAACGAGACTATAACCGGAACTTCGTAAGCTTGTGTGACCATTTGATGAATGGATAGTTATAGAAAGAAATCACAGACAATACGGGTCCATTAGGAGTGAAAATGATTCCCCAATTACGTCCGGATAACATTCACTATTTTATAAAACAGATGATTCAATTTGAAAGGCAAGAAGACTGCGGTATGCAAATGGATATTTAGACAGATAACCAACTTGGATCAAAGTCTGCCTACGGGGAGTATGGTTAACCCAAATCTGTCGTTGGCTGAACTATTGACTGCACCGGGGAAATGTGCTCCACGAAATACAGTAATACTCAAAAGTTTTTATTATAGCTTGTAGGCTGCTTGGAATACAAGTCTTGCTAGGAAATCTAGCGGCGAATACTCTCTTATCCATCTGTACAGTCGAATGTAGGTGAATCCCCATTAATCCATTCAAAAACGTAGGTGTGTTTTGGCTGCTGAATTCATATGCTCAATTCCTGAATTTCATGATTTACCCAGTTTGGACATGGTATTTTCATAACTTCTCGCGTTAATTTTTCCACAATTTCAGTTAAAAATAGCTCAATACCATATCACTCACACAGCTGCTCTGGATCACATGTTTTATCAATGGAATTTCGGCGTAGAATCATGTAACACAATTGCTAGAACAGATGATTTTGCAATGTCGGAGGATGACAAAAAGTGGTGAGTTGACAAAAATAGACAGACAGCGATATACCTAAGCCTAGTTGGAAGCAACGTTGCATCAGTTCTGCTGCACATTTTGTACCGGCTGAACAAATCTTCTCCGAAATTGGCATAAAACACGAGGAAATTATGCTACTCAAGCTAATTTTAGTCTTCTATACACGTAAGTATGATATTCCTGACGGAAAAATATTTATAATTTAGCCGGAAATCTGTCGCCAGAGGGTGAGAAGATTTGCAGAAGCGCAAGAGCAAAATATCAAAGTATGCTAATGGAGTATATTTTGGACATTTACCCGCAACTGACGAATGAACAGAAAGCTGGCCGATTGTCAAGAATTTTGGATGTATTTCAACGGTTGCGAGTTGTATCCGAGGATGCTGGGCAGAAATACGCGGTGATGATTATGAACAATGTCGGCGGAATGAGGAAACAATTGCCATTCGAGATGCGAGTCAAGAAATTCATCTAATGTTGTTTTTTTCCAAAAAAAACTATAATTTTACTGTAGTCTTTTTCTATGACAGGAAAACCACTCGGCCATTAGGTCATTCAACTGTCATATTTCGTTGCAGTATCTGATAAGACGATGATTGTCATCATCATCAAGGGAAACGTGCCGTAGTAGTGTATTGTTTCGCTGGTCAAGATGCGCAGTGTCTTCCTTCTTCTCTTTGGGATTTCCTCCATTTTTCCCTACAAAATTCTTTTCTTTTCTCCCACAATTAGTCGCAGCCATATGATCAGCAATGGTCGATATGCCGACGAATTGACCAGGGCTGGACACGATGTTATCATGTTTGAGCCGGACTATCTCAATATATTTGAAAAAGTCAAAGCAGCCGAGGTGGCAAAACGCTGGACAATGAAAGGATTCTCGAACGCTTTCCACGATCTTCTTTCGGGTATAATCAACAAATTTTCGGGAACAGAAAAGAATTTCAGGATTTTCTAATGATGTACTGGCCGATGCCTCTATATTTCAAGCTTCCTGGGATATGATTCGATATAATCAAGTTTTAACCGACTTCTGTAGACGTTAGTTTCCTCTTCTTATTGAAAGTCAAACGTCGTAGAAATGCTACGCACGGCAAAAACCTGTCACAATCAATGTTCTCTATGTCACTCGTCGTTGAAATTACTCTTTCCAGAGGTACTGGAAAACGATGAAATGATGGAAAAACTACGGACTGAAAAATTCGATGCTTATTTTGGAGAGCAGTTGGATCTCTGCGGCCATGGAATAGCACATGCACTGGGCATCAAATCGCAATTCTTGATCCACAGGTCTCTGAATCCCTATGTGCAATGATAAAACCTCTTTCAGTTGTCCGATGTATGAATACACGAACTGGTATGTGGGCCAGCCATCTCCATTGAGTTATGTTCCTGTTTACGGAGTGGACTCTAACCCTAGTGGTGGTTACCTCAATCGAGCTTACAACGTATTTTCTGGTAGCGTTGGATTCTTTGTGGGCTACTGGTCTCACACAAACACTGCCAAGCTATTCTGGGAGAAATTTGGGTAAATTGCCGTTATTTTCAAACCAGAGCTCTTGCAGACCAGAATTCCCTCACGTGGGAGAGATTGCAGCTGATTCTGATTTCATTTTTATTTCCACCGATGAATTCATTGATCTCCCGAGACCAGTTCTTCCAAATATGATAAATACTGGAGGGCTGGGACTTGCGGAAGTCACTAACAAACCTTTGGGAGAGGAATTCGAGAAGGAAATGCAAAAAGGAGAGAAGGGGGTCATTTACTTCTCCCTGGGAACAATTGTCAATACAACAAAAATGCCAGAAGTCATGGAAGCATTGGCAACTGTAGCTAAAGTAAGCGAGTGTCCTATACAGAATTAAAAGTTGTTTAGAACTTTCCCTCGTATCATTTCATAGCTCGGGCCGAGAAGGAAGATGCCCATTCGAGAAAAGTAGCTGCCGACGTTCCTAACTTGGCTATCTTCAGTTGGATACCACAGGCTGCTCTTCTGCTCCACCCAAGGCTGAAGTTATTTATGAGTCATGGCGGATACAACGGAATTATGGAAGCGGCCAGAGCCGGAGTGCCTCTTGTCACTATCCCCTGTCTTTTCGACCAGCCAAAGTAAGCACAAATGTCAGACGAAAAAAAAACTTTTCTTGTAGGAATAGCCGGGCAGTAGAAGCTCATGGTTGGGGTATCCACGTGCCCAAGAGCGCAATCAGACATGACCACCAAAGGATGGTCAACGCAGTCGGAGAAATTCTCCGAAATGATAGGTAATCTCTTTTTAGTGCTCACATTAATATTGTTTTGAAGATACAAACAAGCTGCCCTAAGAATCCAAAAACTCATAAAACAGAAGCCCTTCAATGCTACGGAACGACTAGTGAGAACTGTAGAGTTCGTCCTGGCTAACAATGGAGTAAAGGAGCTTTTGACCACTGGCAGACGAATGTCTATTACTCATTTGTATAATTTAGACATTATCATACCGTTTGCCGTTGTTGTAGTAGTAGCTTTTGTTATTATCTTCAAGCTTTTAGCTAGGTTACATCGGAAAGAGAGACATGTCAAGCAGAAGACCAATTGAATTAATAAAGATATGTAAAATCCAGGTTATTGCAAACAACCAACTTATTTTCTGTAATCTCATTTAAGTACAGTCCGAGTTGACATGCTCATTTTGTTGTGCTTCTTTATATTCGCAATTGATGGGGGGAGAGACGTTGGTTGTTTGCCTAAAATTAGTTATTTTTGCACAAAGACTCGACCTCTTCGTAATAGCTGCAAAACAGCGTTTCGATATTTTTTATGAGCCAGTATCATTGCCAAGACACCTGTCGGGTCGGAGAAAGATACGACAATAAATCCCAGATTGGAAACATTCTGCCAGACGGGTTGGAAATACAGAAGAAGGAGAAGTACACCGGCGGGGATAAGGTACAAACTGTAGTAGGATACTGTCTAAAAATACATGGCTTGCGAAGAAAGGCTGTAGCAACCTGAATGAGAAGGCCACGGACGAGGATTCGATGCATTTGAATTGCTTTAGTTGAAAAGATTTGTCTGCGCAACATAACCGAAACACGATAAACAAAAATGGCAATGAATACGATTACGCCGCAAAGTAGATAGAGGTAATAATAAATAGTATAGTAAAGAAGAGTGGTAAAATCCAATATAAGCAATGTTCCATGGATGGCGTGACTCGGAAGCAGCCCAAAAATTTCAGGATATTCCTGAAATGCAAGTTCGATAAAAGATCAGGTCATACTTTTTGGAACTCGTCTCTTGTTTTATTGGTGTCCAATGTTTGACAGTAGGCAGAATCCAAGGCAGTGGGAAGAAGGATATAACTGATGATAAAATAGGTTATAAGTACGCAACTTATCATGTTTCGAAAGGGCATTATCGCATGGCAACGGTAAAGGAAAAGAATCAAAGTAGTGCATCCGTTTGCTGTAAATGTGTCTAATCCTGTGAAATAGGAGTCAAACCGGATATCAGGCCGATGACTATCGAACCTTGGATACACGTAGACACTCCCATTTTGTACAACACTCCCAGAGGAAATCCTCCGGGGCCCGGAAGAGTGAACACGGGGATTGTACCAAACGACATTGACAGTTGGGTTATGTTACTCCTAAATTTTACAGTGAAGTGTACGTGGAAGCAACACACATGGTAATATTTATGGCCAAGAGATATTTGTAAGTTGAACCGTTTGAGGTCAAGCTCACACGCAGAACACACATCATACCGACAATGTAAATTAAAGTAGAAATAATGGTAATAATGTGGAGGATCCAGACATACCACTGAGGATCTGGGTCAAAATGATACAACCAATCCATGAGACTAAGATTCCCATGAGGCAGCAATGCGCAATGAAACTCGTGACAGGTGTGAAAAAACGAGAGGTCGCCCATTCCATTTTTTCACCTGTTCCGTACGTTTTTTATGAGTTATGGTTGTGAATAATTTATTGGCTCACATGGTTATCCTACAAATTACAACGTAAAAAATTATGAACTATTTGATGTTGCAAAAAATAGAAATTTCATTAGGATACAGGCACATCATTGGGTTTCGGTTTAGCATTCTTCTTCATGCTAGCAATTGGAACATGTATTGATACCGGCTTGTCTAAAAATATATGCTGATAGTTACAGAGATCACCGGACCTTTCTGAAATAGTCGCAGAACAGCCTTTCTAAATTTCTTATGAGCCAATATCATAGCCAAAACACCTGCCGGATCAGAGAGAGAAACGACAATAAGTGCAACATTTGTAGCACTGGGCAAAACGGCTTTGCCGTAAACAATTGAAAGAAGACCTATGGCAGGGATAATATACAAACTGTAGTAGACTAAAGTCTGTAAAAAGAAGTCAAAATGAATGGAAGTGACTGCCTGTATGAGAAGGCTGCGGACCAGTGTTCGATGCATTTTGACAGCCATTTCTGAGAATATCTGTCGACGTAGGAGAAAAGTAATCCTATAGACGAACATGGCTATGAATACGATAGCATTGACAAGTAAATATATGTAGAAATAAAAGGTATACTGTACGAGAATATTTAGCTCCAGTATAAATAATGTTCCTTGGATTGCGTGGCTGGGAAGTAGAGCAAAAATATGAGGACATTCCTGAAAATCAGCTGCTTCAAATCAAAGTAAGTTATATACTTTTTGGAAATCATCTCTCGTCTTATTTGTGTTCAATGTTTGACAGATACCAGTATTCAAAGCTACGGGAACAAGGATGGCAGCCGAGCTAAAGAAGATTACCAGGAAGATATTCATCGATCGCCGAAATGGTATAACAGCATGACAGCGGTAGTGAAAGAGCATCGCTGTTACTAGCCCATTTGCTGAAACTTTTAATGACTGAGTCAAATAGAAACCAAACCAGCTATCAAATTGATGACCATTGCAGTTTGGAAACAGGTAGATACTCCTAATTTGTACAGTATTCCCAGAGGATAACCGCCAGCACCGGGTAGTACGAAGAGAGGAATTGTAAAAACAGACATGGACAACTGGGTGATGTAACTCCTGAATTATACTGTGAAATATGCGAGAAAACAACGGACATGGTGGTATTTGCTGCTAGTAGATACTGATAATTTGAGCTGTTTGATGTGAGGCTGACGCGTAGAATGCATATCATTCCGACGATATAAATGGGAGTAGATATGATGGTTATTATATGGAGTGTCCATACATACCATTGAGGATCCGGATCGAAGCGATATAGCCAATCCATGAAAAAACAAGTCGACGTGTTGTAAAAAAATTACGAGTGACAGCTATAATCGACCGAGAAAATTTTACTAGAATGTCCGATTTCCACCTGTTTCGTACTCTTCCCTTATGACATGGCTGTTAATATTTCATTTTTGCGTAACTTTCCACATTAATTGAATATCATACAGGTTATTTACAGGGAGTATGCATTATCACATTGAGCATAATAATTAGGTTCTATCGAGTTTGCTGAGGTCACAGGGAGTTTTACACGTAAGTACGGTGCGGACAATGTCGTCCATCGATGGCTTCTGCTGATTTTGCTCGCTCTGAGAAAGCATCCTGAAAGATTTTTTAATTATCGGGGGAAATTGGAATAGCTTACTCTTCGAGAGCATCGGGCTGATCTTGGATGACTTTTTGGAAGCCAATTTTCTCAAGGAGAGTGGCAATACTGCAAAGGGCAGTGGGATCGGTGTTGGATGAGACACGAATCTGAAAAAAACCTCTGTAATATATTCAATCAAAAAGAAAATGAGTAACAAGTTTAGCGGTCTTTTTACTCCTGCCCTCCTACACGAATTGTAAATTCTAATCTTGATGTCAAAAAAGTCACCTGGGCGGTCATTGCTGACTCAATGGGATCATAGAGTTTTACGGAAACGTGACTGTGCCAATCAACTTCTCCGTCAAAAGCAGCAACAGGAACGGAACCCAGAAGGCGGATGTCAGAAAGGGAATCTGGAATTCTTTGTTCTAGTGGGGTAAAGATCATGGACTACCTTTGTTGAAAGCAAAAACAGCTTGGACATTCTGAACTTCCGCCAGTCGATTACAGAAATTCACATTAGTATTTCTCAGCTGTAGACGAGCCGAGACAGGAGCTCCCATGACACAGACACGTTCACCAGCAGAACTCACTAAACAGTAAATTGAGAAACGTTGAAAATATCGGACTTACAAAGCTTGGCCATTGTGAGAGCGGCACGGTCACAGCCAAGAATCAACGTCGAAGCCATTATCTCTTACTAGAAGAATTGATTTAGTTAGAAATTGAAGAAGAGAGCCCGAGGAAAAATAAATGTACGCAGTGCGATATAAATATGTGAGGATTCCGGTTCATGACGAAGATTGACGTCGTTTGTACAAAATTCAGATATTTTCTGAAGCGCTAATAAGCGGTGACGAAGAGAGGAGAACAAAGGAAGTGGGGATGTCTCCTGGGTATAAATAGAGGTGAGCCCCAGTGCGAGCGGTCGATGTTTGAGCGTCGTCGTGGGGGTTGTCTCTGGCTGTGTATTTGGGGGCTGGGCCGGTTGGTCGGTTCACGTGATCGGGAGCGGGGATGCCCGCTGGGTGCAATCGCACCGGCCACACATTAGACTGAGGGAAGTCCTAAGATCAAATAGTCAATCGTATAGTGGATGCATAGACGAGAAAAATTGAGGGAGGAACCGAGAGGATCCACAAGGCAGAAAACGATAAGAAAGTTGAGTTCTTTGACCGCCGATTCTTATCAAACGCTTTTGAGAAGTACACTTTTTTGGTTTACCGGACTGTCACGAAAAGCACGTGAATGGAGGCTTGTTCTCGGGGGGTTGGCTGCTTTAAAGAATGTCTGCGCGTCTTTGCCCAGCTGGCATATTGAAGGTTCTCTGCTATCGATAGGAGAAAGAACAACTTGCTGACCTCAGAAAACTCTTGAGGAGGGGTCAAAGTCCCAAAGATCGGCACGGAACAGGCACCCACAGAGAAGCAAATGCTGGAAAATTCTTCCCAGAATGTCTACATCGAGCTCTCGCAACCCTCACAAGAAGCGAATTAGAAAAAGCAACGTGGAAACACGAAAAGGAAAGGATGATCTTATTGAGAGCATAGGTATAACGAACAATTTTGATGGCAGTAGGAAAACATTTCCAGCCGACCATCAACCGGCGGGGTCTTCCGCCCAGATGCGCTTTGTCCTGTTTTCTAGCGTTGTGTATTCTTTTCTCTATTTTTTCCAGCTGGCCCTAGTACGCCCGTCCTTGCGATGTCTTTCCTATTCGATCAATTGGGTCTCTCCCGACCACGTGAATAAGCAGGGATGCCCGATAGGCCGGCAGATAGGCCAGCACCCGCTGTCAACACGTAAAGAGACGGGGAGGAAGAGGCGACGGATATAAAATAAAACGAAAAAAACATCAACATGATGTATGGACATTCTGACGAATGTTTTTGCAGTGAAATCATGAGACATACGAGGTGGAATGGTGAATACTATCAATATGGTGACAGCAGGAGAACTTGGTCCTGTTTTTGGGTGTAATTTTTTGACCTTGGAACCAGGCATTGTTTATTGACTAAAAATAATAGTAAAAAGGGCGTTTAAAGATTATTCTCGGCTCGGAATTCATCACTGAAGGCGAGCATGGTAATGATCAAATCCTGTCCAGTCTCTTCCAACACGTGTACCCTTCTCAGGACATTGTCATTGGCAAAGGGAACATTCTTCTTGGTTTCTTTGCCGTCCATAGATTGAATTGTGGCTTTGTTATCCTTCACAGAGACCAACTGAAAACATCCTCATTTTCGGGTCAAAGCGGGAAACAGACCTTGTAATCCTTGAGGAATTTTGTGAGCAGACGCATCTTCTCGGCTTTTTTGAACATGTCGCTGTTCTTCTTTCCAGTGAAGACATCTTCGCCTTCCAAATAGACGTCGAACTCGTTGACGACAACCTTTGTCAGCTAAAATCTGCATTGTCGGGACAAAAAAGAACCGTCACCTTAGTTGGCCTGCCGTTGAGCATAATGAAGACACCAGTTTGGAGTTCAGCAGCCTTCTTCCAATCTTTAGCGTCGCGGACCTTCTTTGCTTTCTTCTTTTCTTCTGTGGCCACAATTTCCTCTCGTTTTTCCTTTTCTTCAACAGCTTCATCAGCTTCTACTGCTTCTTTCTTCTCCTGTCTCTTTTTGGCCTTCTTATTTGTTTCCAGATTTTCCTTGTCGGCTCTTTTCTCCTTGTTCATTTGATTAGCTTTAGTGACAATCATCTCCGTCTCGGCTTCTTCCTCTTCCAATTCCTCACTTCTTTTGACAAATTCTTCATTCTTCTTTGGTTGGGTCTTCAGTTTCTTCAATTTCTTTGGAATGCTTTCCACCACTTTCTTCTCCTTCTTTGGAGATTCGGTTACAGTGTTGTCCATTTCTTCCGACGTCTTCATCTCGGGAGTAGTCTTTTTTGCCTTCTTTGTCACTCGGGCCTTCTTGGGTTTCTTTGTCGTGGTCTCAGTTATCTCCTCAACTTCTTCCTCTTCTGGGACAGCGGGGATTGCTGTTCTTGCCTTCTTCGCCTTTTTGGTAACAGGCTTTTCCGTTGTTTCGGTCTCTCCCGCCACTTCTTCATCAGAGGCAGTCGATGCCTTTGCCTTCTTCGATTTTTGAGTTGTCGACTTTTCTGTTTCTTCCTCCCAAGTGTCCTCCTCTTCCAACGCTGGGGGAGTCGTCGTTTTCATTTTCTTTGCTTTCCTAGTAATAGTGAATTCCTCGATTTCGCTGGAGAGGAGGTCATCTTCATCAGAAGCTTCTTTTCTTTTTTTGGGGGCAGCGAAAGTAAGGGCTACCAAAGTGGTAACCAGGAAAAAAGCAAATAACCGCATCTTGATCTGTAATAGAATTAGAACCAGAAGGGAATACAGTACCTGGACGAGACGGATCGTTCCCGATGTCTTGACCTCGTCCTTCCGCCCTTTTATACTTCTGGCATTCTCAAAGCGATCAGTACATTTCCCATAATATTAATGTCAGGAACACGATCGTGATCATGTAAGACAAAGCAGACAACAGGTGTGACTGCCAGATACAAATGCCCGTTATAAGGACCGGAACTATTGATGTCTGCCCATTTCTTATTTATCTGCCTTTGTAAATTCCTCTTCCTCACTGTAAATCCCAATAATTTTGATGTTTTCTAGGTAATGCGACTGCTAGTTGCCATTCTTCTGTTTGGACTAGTGGCTGTAGCTGTGGTCGCAGCAAAGAAGAAGGAAAATAATGCGGAATCGACAGAAATCGAGGACATAACAGCTGATTACAACGACACTGAACAAGAAGAAGATAAAAGTCTGACAACTCCAAAACCAAAGAAGAGAACTACACCTAAAAAGAAGAAGTTAGAGATATCAGAAGAAGTTGAGGAGGAAACGACGACAAGGAAACCTAAACAGACGAAAAAGAAGAAAACGACGACCAAAAAACCACTCCTGGATACGGCCGAAATTGATCGAGAAGAGGGTAAAATTGTCGAAGTTCTAGAAACAGAGGAAGAAACAACACGAAAACCTCCAAGAAAAGCCGACAAAGAAAAGGAACAATTGGATGAAGCCAAGGAAGCCACTCTCAAGAAGACAGAAGAGACGAAGAAGAGAAGCGAGAGTATCGAAGTCCGCGTTGCTACTGACATCGCCCGACTGGCGGCCAAAATTGAAAAAGAAGCTGAAGAAATTGTGAGAAGAGCACTGAAGGAAGACGCTAAGAAGAAGCTGGAGGAGAAAAAGAAGAAGGAAAAGAAGAAAAAGATGGACGATGACTTGGATCACTCAATTGAAAAGAGACGAGATCTCGAGTTGACCCAGACGGAGAAGAAAAAAGCGCAGAAGAAGTTGAAAGCCAACGAGAAAAAGGCAGAAGATCTCAAACCTCGGGATTTCATTATGCTGCACAAAAAACCGACTCAGGTAGGCGTGTCTTCGACGCAATAGAAAAAAAGATTTTCAGATTACTAAAGTTGAAATTGGTGAGGAGAGCGTCCATTTGGAAGGGCAAGAAGTTTTCAAGAGCAAGAAGGTCAAGACAATGGTCAAGAAGGACGAGATCTTCACCGTCTTAAAGAATGTAATCAGGGAATACAGGGTCAGTTTACAAGAGTTTTAAATTCAAAAAATGATCTTTAGCTAGTCAATATAAAGAAAAAAAAGGCCACTTTGATTTCTATGAATGGAAAAGAAGTCAAATTGGATGTTCCTTTCGCCAATGACGCCATTTTCAAGAAGATTTCTGATGCCGAAAAGGCAGGAAAGAGACTGATCATCTCGTTACTTTCCCTTGGAGGGGAAACTCTTATCGAAAACAATCACTAGCCATCTCACAGCAATCTGGTCCACCCATCAAAGATATTTGTTTGTTCATAAACGTTAACAGTTTTATTTTCCGCTTGTACGTAAAATACCGGTTTCTCAAATATCCGAACCGTTTCATTGAGCTCATGGGTTGCCCATTTTCCTGCCAGTCGGGCATTTGGCGTATTCCACCATTCGAATATTTCAGTCGGCTTGTCTTTGTACCATTCCTTGCCATAATCGGCCTGAATCATCAACTCTGGACTACACGTCACCCAAAATAAGTGCCCATAGAGATCCGCCCCACAGAATTCGTTATATCTGAAGGCCAGTTAAAAAAGAAGAAAAGCTTACACTGGATATGTGAAATGTACCCGTGTCCCGTCGTTGCCTGTTCCACCCATCCAATATTCCGCACCATTGTTGTACATCAGAAATAAATCTATCGTAAACCAGACCTCTGTCCCTTCAGGAACTATTGTCAGTTCGAAATTGTTGTTCGGCTGAAAGTCGACGGATAATTAGGGGTTGTATCATTGTCGTTAATCGTGTTGCGCGATTGTTTCACTTCCTTCCGGTTCAATAAAAGTTGTTTACAATTTATCTAACGGTTCTCTGCATATGAGAGGATAATTCCTGGTCACTGTATGGTTCGAAATTATTCGCAACAACATTTGAACTCAATGGGCATTGAAACGTTTTCCAAGTAGAGAAACAGTTGGTCACCAGTAATCGGCTTCTTTTGTTTTGGAGTTACCATCAGTTTTGATTTTGTACTTACCCGACCAAACTGTCGTGTCAGTCGGAAGCCGTGTTTCTTACTATAAAGTGCATCGAAAAGCTCAGGATTATAGTCTTCCGCCATGACAGACACATCCAAATCTCCCGTATGTGGAATAATTCCACATTCTCTATACCACCCTAAAATTTTTATAAACAGGAATTGATTATGCTTACCTAACAAGGTACCGAATACAATAAATGGATACATGTCCAGGGAGTAGAGAAGATTCTGTAAATTGACCAAGTATCTGACGGCTTCGCTTGGGTCAATATATGGCTCCTCGGTTCTGTTCATATCGATATCCCGACATCCGATTAACTTAGATCTTTTGGAGAAAATAAGAAATTGTGGAATATTGGCGGGTATCAGGACACCATCAACTTTTCGCCATTCTATTCTGAACAACAAATAACAAAATAAAAAGAGCCTTACACGGGGAAAGCTTGAACTGGATTATGCAATTGATCCACAGGGTAAAATTTGATATAATTACCATCAGACAAACTCTCATAAAGATACACGTCAAATTGAGATAATGCTTCGAGACCAAGATCATCCAATTTTTGACTAGCCGGAAGGCCTATGACTACTCTTTCTAAAAGCTGGAGAAGAGTGGAAATATTCAGAAAGCCTTACTAGGAACTATACAAAGATTAAATTGCATGCCCTTGAGCACAATTGGATCCAATAATACGGTACCCGTTGGAAACTTTAGCCCTCTTATTAGATCAGAACAGTTGCCCTAATCCGAGATCATGAGAGAAGAAAGGAAGACTTACACCTGACGAAGAGCTGGGAAAAGTGTAGAAACAAAATACAGCAGCTAGCCCTCCTATAAAGAGTTTACCACGTTTTGAAAGACTGATCATTTTTGTGACCTAAAAAATGGACATATGGTGGAAGAATGAGAGCCGCTGCAAAGAATGCAGCTGCTGCTATCGTTCCCATTAGATATTTCATCAGGATTGCGGTTACTTAGCAAAAAGTCATAACTACGGGCTGCCATAACTCAAAATGCAACGTAAACTGAACGGACATCTGGGAACCATGGAGGCTCTGCTAAGTTCAGTCTGGTTTCAACAGAGTTTCGATGACAGATGGGTTCCCTGACGAAGGATAACTAAAAGACGCTTGAGGTAAACAAAAATGCAAACTAGTGGTCGAAATAGCGGGATACTTTGCGGGGAACTGTTTATTTCAAGAGGAAGGAAAATGAGAGTAAGAAAGTGTTCTATTTTGAAGAATAGACAAAGGGAGTTCCCTTTGTTTTGTTTACTTAAACACGTGAGCCTATCATTTATCAAAATGGGACGCTACGGCGGGAGCTCCGATAAAGGAGAGACTGACAACACCCGTAAGCTGCAGAGCTTTTAAACCAACGAATTATGCTAAATTATACCGTACAAAAACCATTACGAAAACAAAAGCGATTCAACTTTTACGGGCATCAAAGTAGCTATCATTCATTTCCTGATTTCCTTCTTTCCTCCCTTCAGATTTTCCCTTCGTCTTTGAGTGTATTTTTATATTTATTCAATATGTAAATTTTTCGAAAATGTAATGGAAGTGGAATTTGAAGCGAAGTGTAAGTATTCAAGAGATCACAGAACCCTTTCACAGATCATTCTCCTGGAACAGATTACTTCAAAAGAGAAAGATCTTTTTACCTCGAACATTGATTCTTTGCGTGAACTGATGCATGACCGGCCATCATCAATTGACATCTGGGCCATACGGTGGGCAATATCTGCATTGTATCCAATCTAAAACTCATGAAATATACTATTTTTGCGAGGGATTAACCTTAATTTTCCTCATAACATCGCGAAGGAGGAATCTCCACAAGATAATGACGCTGTCAATTTCGTTATCGGGAAATTTCCGTGTAGAATTTAACTGTTTTCTGATGTTATAGATTGTGCACTCGAGAAACACCGACCAGTAATAACTTCTAAACATCTTGGGAATTTCCAAAAGATTAATCGAAATCTACCTACCTGAACTTCCCATAGACTTCGAGTTTCCCATGTCGACGTCCGAGATTGTCGAGAATTGGGTCCAGAGACTCCAAATTATCCAAAGAATTGATAGCTCCTTCTATAACCTGAAATCATTAAACATTTATAAGGAAACTATGGGAATATGGCAGACCTGTATAAAGCGGAGCGCCTGAAATGTGAATTCATTCTGTTTTCTGTCTGGTCGAGAATTATGGAAGTTCATCTTTGGGAACAGTTTCCTTGCCTCTGGACACTGAAATGATTCTTTTAATTATAAATGTTCAGCAACAGTATACCTGATTAAATATCATTTCATAAATGTCACATCCGATGGTCTGTTTGTTTGATTCCATAGTCCTCCAGGCTTTTCGAAGATGTTCTTTTTCAGAATTTGTAAAAGAGTACCATTCCATTTCAGAAGAAGCTGGAATTTATCGTCTTGTAGAAAAGAAGAAGCGATGCAAAAACAGAATTTGATTACTGAAAACGTGACAGAGCACTGCCTTTTTTGCAGCTCAACTCAGGCATTTCAAACAACAGCGGGAAATAGTTTCTTTTTGGATTGCTAATCCGGGAAGCGACAGTTGACGCCGTTTAGACGTTCTCTGTGGTTCTCAACTGGATGAGCGAATAATCTTTTTTCTGATCCTGAGATGAGTATCAAATGGAACTCCTCATTTCCAGAGCGAATTGTATTAAAGTGGACAATCCATGCAAAATTAGGTTCGTTTAAGTTGGTCTGGCTGGTTGCAGACAGAGAAAATGAGTCAAGCAAAGAAAGCTCTCTCTATGGGAGGCAGGGGGTAATTTTATAATGCCAGAATCCTGTGACCTTAAAGGACAACATGTTGTCTCAATTAAGACAAGAAAAACTTAAGGATAGCGTTAACTAAAAGAACTTTATTTCGGGCAAGACAGAAGCATCCAGACGATCAGAAGATGTCAAAAACATGGCTCGCCTTTGGGAGAGGTTTTAGTTAGATTAATTTAAAGGAATGCTCTCTGTTTAATGACCGGAGCGGCGGGAAGTGTGAATACAATTACTCGGACTTGGCCGGATTATCTGCTACTTTTGAAGCGGAAATGTGCGAGGAGGCTAATTGAATTTTTGATGGGAATCGAGGACTTAAAATGAAATTGTGATGCTCCCAAAGGCATTGTTTGGTAGAATGATAGATAGACTAAATTGTTTTGAGAAGCAAAGGAGAAGTGAGAGAAAATTGATGAATGAATAGCTTTGAACAGGCAAAGCAAAACAACGAAGAAGATACACTAAACCCTCTCCTAAAGGAATCTCTTTGTTCGAAAAAAAGACTCTCCAACGGAGACCCCCTTTTAAAGTCCAAAGAATTCAGGACTAATTCGATGGAAGGTCAACTTGCCCTAAAGGAAAACGACGTGAGAAATCCGAGGACTCTCCTCCTTAACCTTGGGGAATACGTGCAAATGCAGGGACTTTACCTTCTGAAGAAGCGCCGTCCGAGAAGCTCATGCTGGCTACACTGCTTCTCCTGCCTCTGCAAGAGGCGTGGAAAGATGTTGCCCCTCCACTCAATGACCGTGGCTAAGCCCAAAAGTTGCGCAGGGATTAGGCGGAAAAAGAATGCTTTTTGAAAAAAGGCACGCAGTCAAGCCGAGAAAAAGGGAGATCAAAAAGAAACGGAAGGAAATGCCTTCAGGAAACGGGCTGCTGCTAATCTCATGACTTAGATAGCTCGCAATTAAAGGAGTTCTCTGTCCTCTTCGATGGGATCAAATGTTATTTGTTCCCCCGTTATCTACGCATGTCCGAATGACGGCCAATGAGACTAAAATCAAATTTCTATCCACACATGGGAGCGGGAGAGAGGGAGAAAAAAAGACTGCTGGGAACACTGGGCCAACTCCTAAACGAGTTATCGCCAAGATCTCGTCTCTCTAAATAAGGTCCATCTAAACCCGATGAAATGTCTGGAACTCGAGGACACTGGTTTTTTGAACTTACAACTTTCATTAAAGAAGACTTTGGGACGATGATGAGCTAAGAATTTCTTGCGATATTTCCGGTACATCCGGCTGATGCTTTGAATTTACAAACCGTGTGAAATTGTGCGATTGTGAATATTCACAGGAAAATGTAACCAAATGGAGTGCAAAATAAAGGAGATTTTAAAGAAATGGGGGTAACCCCGGCGGTTACTGGCTTAACTGGGACTTGCGCGAAGCTCATCTCCGAACTTTCGTCTCCCAGTTTGGCAGTTGGACATTGGACTCGTCGATGTCGAATGAGCAGAGGGCACAAGGATCGGATGACAAGTGAAAACGAGGGATGAATTCCGACTGGAATGAGGGGACACAGGAAGAGTAGACACGACATGCTGTCCTTTTTATACATGCATACATACATTTGCCTTGTTTTGCAAAGAAAAGTAGACGAATGAGAGAAAAGGAGACTCACATTCCCAGGTGGATGTCTGCTGTCTCTTTAGGATTCGCCGATTGGGCTCTGCTTCTATTGACATCTTGAACTTTTCTTTAAGACACAATGTTTGCAGACAGAGGCGTTAGATGAATGTCTACCGAGGAAATGAAGTATCATCTGAGGCGGGAAATGAAGGGCCTCTTCCAGTTGGATGACCAACACATTTCGGTTAATTGAATACACGAGAAACAATAGGAGAAACACTTTTATTTGCAAATATATAGATAGAAATACATCTCTGTGTGGTCAGAAAACGCTTTTTTTCTCACAATGGCAGACCCGCAAAAGTATATCATATTTTGGGATACATGTTTTGAGATCGAGGATAGCTGGGGGGAGTTAAGGAGGTTAGGCAACGACGGAGCTGATCAGCAGCTCGCCCTGTCGGGACCAATCACAGCATATGTAATGGCGCAATAACATACGGTACTTCTCGGAGAAGAGCATGTACACGCAAATGTTGCACGAGGCATTGACAACCACCTGAAATTGCCTACTTTAAAGGGAATACTATACTCTCTTACCAAGAGGTTGTTGAACAGGACGAACGTCTGGTATGCCGGGCCGACGGCGTCCAGATTCTCCATAATGTTACAGACGAAGGCCAAGGTGTTACAGCTGATGAAGAGGAACACAATGGCGATGAGCATAATCGACGTCTGCCGTTCCTTTCTCTCGGCCTTTTTACAGAATTCATCATTCTCGTTCCCACACTGAAAAGGCCGGCTTAAAAAAAGAGTCAAGTAGAAGTTTTTGGCCGCCACTTGGCTGCCAGTTGTTCTTTGTGGGAGAGAATAATACTAAAATTACTTCCTGTGGCGGCACAAAAGGACAGCAGCAATTCGAGTCACAAAACATTTCTCTATTTTCAGAAGATCTTTCGAACTTGAGGATGGACAAGGAGTTCTCGTGTCACTTATCAACTTCTTGTCAAAACTAGTTTACAGCCAACTTTTAAAGATTGTGATCTTTATTTTCTGGCTCCTTGAACTTTGCTTTTCGAGCTAGGCTTAATTAAGCGCCTCGTGTCATACATTTTGACCCGAACCGCTGGGGCCGCTTGCAAAAATCAAAATCATCACATTTTGAGTGATTGCCAAGGATTGCGTGTCACGCGAGGATTGCAAATGAGGGACAGGAGAGTCAGTCAAAGGCAAGATTACACCGAATCATCGACCGATTTATCACCGGCAGGTGTGTTCCTAACGATATTTCTTTGTCAATTGACAGCTGTTACCTGAGAAACCATGTGCATTCGACGACTTCTCCTAACAGCTATCAATACCATCGAATTGAGCACAATCAACAGGGAGAATGGAATGGCATACATTACAATGGTATACGCCCAGCCGAAGAAGATATTCCTGAAACAGGGAGAGAGTTTGTGGGGCAGGAGATGTCAATGAACCTGTAAAGATCGGAAAGGCGAAGAGCTGTTGGTTGTAGGGAGGGCATGTAGTAGTTGATGTTGATACGGAAACAGACATTTGAGATATGGACCTGAAAATCAACACTTTTTAGACATAGGAGAACTTGTACCTCAAAGAAACGTGTCGTATTAAAGAGGATACTGAAAACGAGCAGGATCCCAATGAACATGATGACCCTTTTCTGGGACAGCCATTCCACGGACTTGTATGGATGGCAAACACCGATGTATCGATGGACTGATACTCCAACAGTCATGAATACACTGAATTGTCCTCAATTTAAAGGAGAATCACTTTAATTTACCTGATGGTCTGCGCCGTCAACATCAAACCGTACATGTAGGGAGCCATTGAATAACTAAAAAAAATAAATTGTTTCTGTATTTTCCCTATTTATCTTTCCTATATATTTCTACTCCAAGTCCTAAAAGTTTCTAAAACGGAAATTGCGTTTGAAGACGCCCAGTGATGATGGAAAACAAAGTAATTTATTCAGAATGTAAACATCGAAGTGAGATCACCCGAGCACTGATTTTTGACTGTTTGCTCCCGCTAAGAAACTTAGTTATCGTGCAGAAAACGAGAATAATAAAGAAAAAGAAGCCTACCTGAGGTAGTTCAATTGCCACCAAGTGAGGTATTCTCCCAATCGAGGAAGGCACAAAACAAAGAAGGCAGAAATTAAGATGAAAGTATCCGAAGTCGACAAAATGGCCAAGTACCTGAAATATCCGAGCTCATTAAAGAAGAAGTCGCTGACTCACCAATTAATTGAGGAGGATGACATAAGTCGGTGGGTGAATATCCTGACGGATGTCAAGTTGGCACAAAGTCCGAAGACAATAATCGGCAAGGCGACGAGGCCAAGGATTAGCCTTTCGGTGAATTCGTAGAATTGATACTCGTAATGGCATTCACAGGAAGTATTGAGGACGGTACAGGCAGCATCGCCCTCGACGAAAGCATCCGCCAATGTCGTTGTATTTTCCATGGTGTAGAAACTGAAACAGGAAAGTAAATGAGAGGAAAAGATCGCTGAAAATGGAGTCGACGAAATATGAGAATTTTTTCTGGGTAAAATGAAGAACAGGATCTTCCTGGACAAATGTTTCTACCGAGTTTAAAATGGCAAGTGATTATGGACGACCTTTAGACAAGATAAAAGGCAAATGAGCCGACTTCCTCTTGGTGTCAGAGGGTCGCATATGAGTCTTAGTCCGAATGAGCCCTACGGGATAATGAGCCACAATTAGGAGTTACTTAGGAGGACGCGTCACGCACGTATTTTCAGAATGAGCAGGGCGTTAACAAGGACGGATGCCTTCGTCAGAACAACTGTTCCAGCTGTGAATTGATATAGGAAATCAGACAAATTGTCGCCATTTTCAAAGGTTATTGTGCAGATTTTTGCAAAAGAACAGAATTTGTAAGTAGAAGGAAGGAGAGAGGTTTCTGACATATGAGAGGAACATGACGGGAAACATTTGCCCCTTCCGGTATCTGACTGCCCCAAAAGACTCGACCAATCATATGGGCCAAATGTTCCACAAAAAGTCGAGTGGCCAAGGAGGAAGGCCCTCGTTTATAGCCGATTAATCAGATAATACAAATCCCCGTGACTAACAACAACTGGCATACAAACAATAATGTTGTTCCTCTCCGGTCATTTTCTCCAATCAAAATGAATCATTTCCTAAAGTCGCGAAGTTACCAAGAATATCCCCCAGATTTTGCAGCTGGTTTTTGCATTTGTACCAGAATATTAGAAATGTATCAATGACGACATCCTGATCTCTCCAAATAGTTCTGTGTATCTTTCTTCTCAAAAGAACTTTTGGTACAGTTCTTATGTCATCGTGACATCTTGAATGACCCTCAAAATGAATGCTGATTGCCAGTTCCCCAAAGAACAATGACCAGGAATGGAAAATAAATAAAGATGAAAAAAAACTCGTAGTTTCTCTCTTGGGTTCAATGGGCAGAGAATTACGCGAAGAGGCCGCTCGAATTGAATTGTTAACAGCTGGAATTAGTTGGTAACATGAGAAAGAAGCGGTGAATCTTTTATTCTATGAACTTCAGAGGAGGGAAGTTCACAGGATTTAAGGCCAATTAATTCTGACATCCCACGTTGATGCAAATAAGCCGTATCTTCAAGGAAAAAGTGTTGGAAAATCTCAAGAAATCTGGGTGGCGGTATTCGATGTGTGCTATGGCGTTTACATAATTGCGTTGCATTGGTGCTCGAGTCCCCCCTCCTGAAAAGAGCACAACTTCCGTTTCTGCCGGGTGACTGGTAGAAAGAAGAAAAGTTAAAAGGAGTTCATGGTTTTTAGTCAGAGAGCGAGTTTAGAACGGCGTATTCGAGGAAAACGATGCGGTCCTTGGGGACACACTCAGTGGCAACGCTTGTTGGGGGGACAACACCCACTCTCCCTCCTCTTTTAAAGGATTATTATAGCCCCATTTTATATCCTCGTTGGTACGCAGTAACTCTTTCTATGAATTCTTTCAATTCACTACAATTAATCCGTGTCTATTTTCCGTATCACTAGGCGCGAAAAGACACAAATTCAGGGAAAACGAGGAAATTGCCCGTTTCTGCCAATAGATACCCTTATATTTACGGGACGGAAAGAGTCGAGGAAGGAAAACACAGTTTGGAGTCGTAGAAACTATTTTCTAATAGTTTTGTTTTCTACTCTGATATAAGGGAAAAAGGACAGGCGGCAATTCGAGATGACTTCAAAATGGACGGGAACTCTGTAAAAAATCAAAGATTATTTTATCTAAGAATATTTGGAGACAATTCGAAGAAAATAGGACAGGTGTCTCCAGGTCGATCTCGTTGATGTTGAGAATAAGAGAACCTGACGAATTAATCTACTCGGCCAGGTGCTCGGTTATTAATGGCGGATTTTCAAGAAAGACCTTTCGGCATCCATAGAAAAAAAGAAAAGACGCAGAATTTGACGGTGGAGGTCATTGGAAATGATTGTGCGTGGATGTGCAAAACAGAGCCATCGAAACAGCTTGGAAAAGTGCCTGGCAGCTGGCAATCCACGGACGGGAAAAGAGCGACTGAGGGGAGAAAAGAGGACGCGAGCTGACCAACCATCAGGAATTTCCCCTTTCTCCTTCAATATTTAGTATAGTTTGATTTAAATGGTAGAAGAAGATGCTCGAAAAATTGAAAGAGTTCGCTTTTATTTATCAGAAGGCCGTGGGCCAACAGCTGTGAAAACAGATCTCTTTGTATACCCTCTAAAAATTTAAACTTGTGCCAACGATTCAAAAAACACAAAAACATCTTCAAGGAAGCAAAGATTCTCATATTTTAAGGGCAAAAAAAGTATTGTAGCTCATGTATAAAAATAGATACAAGTAGTTCGAAGAAGTTTGAAACGGGAAAAAGTCGAATGGACCTCATTGGCTCTCGTTTAAACGAGTGCCATTGACCTTCGCCACTTTCTGCGAAATTCTATTTTTATTATGAACAACACCGGCAGAGATCGAGGGCCGACGTGGAATGCCAACACCAAAACCAATTGAATTTTACGCCTAGATTTCCGGTTTCAAGGTTGGATTTAGCCCAGAGGAGGCGGCAAACAACTTGCGGTCACATCATCTTAATTCCTCTGATGAAAGAAATCACAGCGCTGATTCATCGAGAAATGTTCGAGAAAAAAAGGAATTATTTCACAGCTGACATGAAATTGCAAGCACAAAAAAAGAAGGCGATGTAACTGACGGAAACCGGGTTCAAATGTCGCCGGACACGAGCACGTACGCGAATATTTGTAGTATTGAGCCATAGATTTAAATAGCCACAGGATATGACGAGCCAGCTCCTTATTAGCGGACTTTCTAAGGGGGGCAGAAGATATTTTTAAAATAGGAATTGATATTTTAAAGCTGACTTTTTAACAGAAGACATAAATTAGACGTCAGCTACCAGTCAGCTGCGTGACAAAAGACGGCGATAAAAGTTATTTTATAAAAATAAAGAGGGCGAGGATATTGTCGCTCTGGTTGCCCCCTCATTCTCACAGCTGTTCGCTAACAAATTAATCACGTTAAAACAAGCGGTGATGGGTTACGGGGGCAAGACTCGGAGATTCGAAAAGAAGAGAGATTTGGCATAAAAACAAAGAACGAGGAAGAAGACAACGACAACGATGGCGGAAAGGATTCTGACACGCAATTTTCAGAAAAAGAATTGGAAAACAAAAGAGAGAAGATAAAGGCAGAAGCAATTTCAAAGTACCTTTGAGGCGGAGGCCAAAGTGGCGACAATTGTCGGCAGAGCAGGAGGAGGCTCAAAATAACAGCTGATAGAAAAGAGATACGACCGGAGGATGGCGGTCAGGGAAGTGCCTCTTTTTACCGGAAGTGTGGCAGAATGAGGAAACTCCCCAAGAGAGGAATGACGTCGGCAAAAGGGCCAAGTAGCCTGGGAGAAGGGTATTAAACAATTGAAGAGATTTCCGGAGGAGGAGGGTTGTTTACGGGTTTCAGGTAGCCTCCCGGTTGAAATTCACTCGCTGCTTCTAAATAAACTTCGTTTTTTTCGTGTTCATGGATGAATGACCACTTCGAGGTTCAGCCTCTTGGAGAATTTAGGGGGCCTAAATTGTAAAACAAAAGACCGATTTCACGAGTGGTTGCACCTGCTCTTTTTAAGGAAAGGGGAGATCAGAGCTCGGTCGACAATCATCCTTTCTGCTGATCATTTGTCCCTGTGCTACTAAAAGTAAAGACATCCTATCTTCTATTCATTAACGGATGTCCCCGCTCATCTTTGGGGCGAGAAGAAATGCGACTGTTCAGAGAAAATAGACACATTCATGGAGGAGTCGATCAAAAATTTATGAAATGTCATTTTTGCAGCTGTTGGACCATTAGTCCAAGAAAAGTCAAACGAGCTTTAGACTCTGCAAAAAGGCTTCCCCGAAGTGGTCCTTATATTCAACACAAAAGAGAACAGACCGGATAACGTCATGCAGAAAAATAGCGGAAAATTAACCTGACATCACTGACTTTTCAACCTTGGAAATTTCGACCGGAATAAAATAGAAACGGTTCGCTGAACCTCAAGAATTAAGCGATTCAGAGAAAAACGAGAGTCTAGGTTATGATCAACAGATCCAGGGAACAAATACCGAAGAATTAAGAGAATTGGGATGAAATGAAAGGGCTAAAGAGCATTTCATGAAAATTTCATATTCTGGGAACTAAATTTTGGCCTATAGGAGGCGCCCAAAATTAGAAGTTTGAATATTAACGAAATTTGTCCCCTAGTGGTCCCCAAGGTCATTGACTATCCTCCCACCAGCAGCAGTCGACAATCACCGCCTACTGAAAAAGTGCTACTGAGGAAGGAAGAGGCGATTGTTGCAGACTAGACTGAACTAGAAAACAGAGGGAAGTGAGGAACGCGTGTAAATCACTGGCCAGTTGAAGAAGAGGTTAAAAGTCGGCTGATGGATGGCAGGGAGGAAAGGAAACGCGGCTCACTTATCAACAGGAAGCAGACAAGTTTTATTAGGACATTCCTTCTGATTTAAAGCAACAGCCAAAAATAAAGTAAAGAATGGAGATAATCGTCCTGGAAGACAGACTAATAGGAGAAAGCCCTTGGTCATCTGTGATCTCTGGATTTTTTAGAGGGCTCAAAATCTGTTACATGTGTGTGTTTCAACCAGACACAGCCGTTCTTTTTTCTTTCGAAGTTCATTCTTTTCAAAAGAAGAAAAATGAAGGACATAACTGGGGCGAGGTCTAATCCTTTCTGTGGAGACAAATAAATATGTTCAGGGACAGAAATATAAAAATAGTAAGGACAGGCGGATCCAAGAGAAAATCGGGGATTTTGACTGTCAATCAGAAGAAATGAGACAACCAGAAAAGAAAAACAAATTCCGGAACTTTTTTTGGGGAGGAGGACTATTCCCCAGTGAAATATTCATTATGATCGACGGTCAAATAAAAAAGTTTGCCTTTCCCCCTAAAAATTGTTATTCTTCCAGACTTGTGACCTTTTGCGGGCGGAAGTTTAGGCCCCCGATGAAAAATGCCATTTCATATGGAATAGACTTCGTCGCGGGAGCATTTTGTTGTATTTTTGAGAGAAACTTTGACGGATAAGGGCAGCTGGGATTAGAAAAGAAGAAGAAATAACGGATGGGTGACAAGCGAAGCTGACTCATGAACATATCTGGGGATTTGATGATCTCCCGTTCTCTCGAAGGAATTCTTCGGCGCGTCATTATTGGAATAAATTGCAGGAAGAAAACTATTCAAATAGAGTATGAAATGGAGGTGGGTCGGGGGCGAGCGAAAGACCATCTCCGAAATATCCCCAGGGCTCTCCAATCTTCGTAAAATAAGCGACCAATTGTTAGGGATAAAATCCAATTTTGGGCAAGTTCCTGTTGATCTCGAATAAATGAAAAGCCGCAACCTGTTTTTCCTTGTTCGCGGAGGAAAAAAAGAGGAAAAAGGGACGAGTCGTCGTTTATTTAAATGGACCACTCTAAACAACGAGGTCAATGTGTCTCAGACACATTTTCACCTCCGTATCTGCACTTGATCATATAAATTATTCTGTAGTTTAATTTATTGATAATCAGCGACCACGATGATCACAAAAGACAACAGTAAATAGAGGATTTGGCCAAAAACTAATTGTAGCGAATAGAACGAGTTAGGAAAAGCTGGACGCGGCACTCGACCGACCAAGTCAATGGAATTAAATTTAAATTGAGCTCATTTTCATCTATTTTACACCCAACCGGAATACTCCAAATTGGTCGAGGAAAAGAGCTGATAAAGGTGAAGAAATGACGGTTGCTGTTACAGAAAGTGAAGGGACTCCTTTAAAGATTAATGTATTTACCCAGAAATGGGTCAACGACATGAATAATTTGATATTTGAAGGCGTACGTCCATTAGTGGACGACCTTACTCATCTCAAATGAAAAAAGAACGAAAGAAGACATTGGTCTCAATTTCTGGTTGACTAATTCTAATGGTTTAACGAATGTGTGAAATTTGTCTTTAAATAGACTCGTCATTTGAGAGGAAGTACGCTCTTTGGTGGTATTTCCGATGTGTGCGGCCCTTCAGGTTTGCTGTGATGATGCCAACGGGAAAAACAAATCTTAAAAGGAGAAGGAGATGTTTCTATTCAAATGAATAGATGGGGAAGGTAACTGCGTGTTTGAAGAAATAAATGACCGACTCAAAACAAAAAGTACTCCCAAATTCCGGAAAAAAAAGAACAAAAAAGTTTTCGTACACGCCGAGGGACTGGTCCCGTTCTGGAGAGTCGAAGAGTCAGGTGATCGCCGTCTGAAGAGAGTTCTTTCTGTATAATCTAACTGGGGGTGTATAAGCTAAACGAGAAAAATTTGCATTGCAAGCATCTCTCTTCCCCCTCATCAAGAATAAAAAAAAAGAAGTAGTAGATCTCCCGTCGCCAGCCTATTCATAGTCTTCGACATTTTTCACACGAGAAGAGAAAATAATCGAAGACCGGAAGGACTTGACATTTCCCAAGGAGGAGATTTTGAGTCAACGATGTAATGAACCATACAAAAGCCAAAAATATCCACAAAGTTTCTTGGAAAGAGTCAAATACTGGAGTGCAAAATAAGAAGTCAACAAATTTACGTATGGTTGGATGGAATAAGGATAGAAAAAGGAGAAACAGACAGCTTTTGCAGACTACTTCCTCCAATATAACCACATTAAATTGAACTATTATTAATATTCTTAAGAATTCCGGGTAAATAGGCTTGAGATTGAAAGAGAGAGACGGGTCTAGGGAGAGGATTAGTGGAAGGAGTAATTCAGTTACGACGCTTGTTGTCGGATAACATTTTCCAGGGTCAAATCTTTCTATTAACCATTAAAAGATGAAAGAAAAACAACATAAGCCCAAGGAGCAGGAGGGGCGTGAGAATGGCATTTTTCGCGCCAACGTCACACCCTAAAAGCATTAGAAGAGGATTTCCGAGAATGTTGCTAAACTCTTGCATTGAGGGTGAGAAACAAAGCGAAAGGATTACTGTAATATGTCGTAGATCGGAGTGACCCCTGAAAGCTCTTTTCAGTGAGAAGGAAGTCTCGGCGAGAACAAGATTTGGAGATGTGCTCGACTCCCCTGGGAGAGTTGGTGTGACGAGCTGTCTTTCCAAAAATCTCCAACAACATTCTGGGGAGTCCGGCCAGTAGTTTGTTTTAAGGCGGAAATCATTAAGTCTAATCCACCTATTTTAACTGCCAAATGCTGTTGTCTCCACACAATTTCAACAATGGTCGCAAAAAAAGAACAGAAGAAGAGAAAGAAACGTGTCGCTGTGTCCAAGTTTTGACATCGAGATGAAGAATGAGCAGCCTGCAACTGGACTCGACTTTTTGAGGGTCCCCAAGGAGTGGGCTCTCCTCGACTTTCGGGGGTAATTAAGCCATGCCAACTTGTCGCTTTTCGGGGAAGTGGCCCGTTTGGCTTGTCAAATTTCGAAAAAATGCCCACCGGGAATTTTTCACATATCATGTTGGATGATCTGTTTGCAAGGAATGGGCAGCGATGTTTGCTCTTCTCCAATTTTAGAGAGATGTCGTCCGGAGATCTCTTGCCTGTCTCAAGTGGAACAACCTTATTGTTTAGAGGGGATTATCAGTCTTAAATAAGGGAGCAGGGGTTAAATGACGGGATCTATTTCTTGGAAGACGAGGAATGTTGTCCTTTTTGAGAACGGGGGAACCCTGTTTGTGTATCCAAGAGAGGCTTAACTACACGAGTAAACAGTAGACGCTTTCCCCAAGGGCATCATGTTTGACACTTTGGGGGATCACACAACAATTAGGTTCCTCATGACTTTGTCAAAAGGGGCGATTTCAGACGCCATCGTGTTTGGCTGGGGTTAAATTGGCGACGGGACTTTTCCTTTGAATCAGTTAGACACTCCCAAACCAAGAAAAAACATCAGAAATTATCAGAATTAGGCACACATGGAACAGAGAGAAGATCCATTAAAATTAGAAGACTAGTTCTGCGAGAATTTTCGGCTATTTAAAGATAACACGAAAAGGAAATTATGAGAATTAGGTGGTGACCTCCGGGGCGTCGTATTTCCCTAATAAACAGATTGTTCCCAAAAACAGAGCCACAGATGGGGGTGGCAGGGGAGAGGGAACCCAGGAAAACAGGAAGATGCTGTTAACCGATCGGTGGTGAAGTAATACGAGTCGGTTAAATATAGTAGAAGGAGGTGTTTTGAACTTATTTAAAATTTGGGCAAAAATGAATCACCTCGAGGAATCTCCTCAAATTAACATGCTTAGGATCTACCATGCGTCGTCGCAATTAATAGATTCTAAGATTTCCTGGAAGGCATCAATTTTCCCAGGAATAACCTTTCCGCGTTGGTCTCCGCTCTCTCACAAGATGATTTTTTCATCATGACGGAAATCGGCGGACCTTTAAATAGGCGGTAAGGTTCCATTAGAAAAAGAGAACACGAGGTTCGAACATCGCGCTTTGATCTTAATCCTTGAATTGAATTGACCCCCGTGTAAAACGAATTGCCGACTTGGCCAATAATCTGACTATCCCCCTAAAAAAAAACGGAAAAGCAGAAAGACAAAAGAAGAGAGATCAGATGTCATTAATCCTTGGCCATATGTTTGCGGGAATCCGAGTTCCTTGTGGCAATAGGAAACCTCACCGAAAAAAACTCAACTCACAATTGTTTCAGGTGACGTCGAAAATGTTTCCGTAGAACGAGCTTCATTTCTTCTGAAATAAATCAAAGTTTTTAATTGCAGCCAGTAAAAAAAGACTGGAAAAAGGAAGCCAAGAGGTAGATCCTAAGTATTTGAAGTGGGTTGTAGCACGAGAACACTCACATCAAATAAAATATTAGGGCTTCTCCCTTTTTTTCCTGCTAGGTTTTAAATCTCGGTGTTTTGATAGAGAGCGTAGGTGTTCCTTTAAATGTTAATGCGGTTAAAACTCTAGGTTAAAGAATAAGAAGAGTATTGTTGACTTCCTCCTACGCAAAGGAGCAGGTGAAATACATCCCGTTTTTAATGAGAAATTACATGAAATATTCAGGGTTCGTCAAATTGTTACGAGACGGGGAAAAGGCTCTCAATTTTATTTAACCGGGACGGCAGAAAAATTACAAGAAAACGGAATAGAAAAGATCGAATTGGCGCGAATGAGAGTAGCGAGTAATAGGTAGAACTGGCGGCTATTTTATGATGATTAATCGGAAGTCGACGAGTATCAGTAGGTATTGGCAGGAGGATAATACTCTCTGTAAGGGGATGGAAACTGCTTTGAGAGTAGCGCCTTGCCCCCTAAGCAATTTGTCATGGTTTGTGAGGAGAGAATGGATAGCAAAATTAGACCACACACAGACGAGAAAACATCCCAGCCCCAACAAACTTTTTATTTCAAATAGAAAAAAGACGGGGGTCAGAGAGTTTATTAGAAATGGATTGACCAGTGTCACCACGTGCAAAGTGTAGAAAAATGTTTGAAGAATGAGATTTTCGGAGACGAGTTCATCCATTTCCGCAATCAAGGGGCCCTCCAAGAGGATTACGTCTCCGCCGTGGGGCTTTGACTTTTGAGGTCCTTGTTGACACGAGTCGCGTAGTCGACGATGCTCTCTCCAGTTGCATCCGCCACTTTTTTTCGACGAACTGAAACTTGTTCTTTACTCTATCGCCGGCTAGGAAAACTTACGGAGTTGGTAGAGACCGCGACGATAGCATCGAATACAGAAGAATAGAATGAGTGGGTCGAGAGCCTTCGGAACTGTGGTAAAGACAGAGAAGAATGAAAATATGTCGACATCAAATTCAATTAAAGGAAAGAACATGGCAAACAAGGAAGGAAAGTGGCTGAAGATGACGGGCACAATCGTCTGAAAATGGAATAATAAGTCTGAATTTAATATCGTGTGCTCAAATTGTGTTTTGAGGTTTGATGTTTGTCAAAATTTAACTATTTTTTTCCTTCCCCTAACTGCTCTATTGATGCCCTATGAGTAAGCGGAAATTTTATTCCATTCGGACCCTCAAAACACGAAGTGATCTCTCGTCACCTTGTCCGAGAAGTAATGTAATCACCGATGGCAACAAAAATCGTGACGGAAGTGATCTTCGCTAGAACTTACTTGCAACAGAAGAGACTTGAAGAGCTGCTTTTCAAGTGAAAAATTCATGCCGGCTTTCCTCGCTCCGCGAATAGTGTTCCAAATGCCCCAACCACAACAGAAGACAATTAACCCGGAGACGGTAATTATTAAATAATGAGCAAGGATCGCTACCGTACTCAAAAGGGCAAAGTTCCCTTCGGGATCCTAAAATCTGTCTTTTATTTTATTCGTCTGTGACTTACAGTAAACCTCATCACATAGTTAGCCACTTCTGTGTTATTCTCTACCCCAAAATTCTCGTAAATCTTCTGCATGAGAGCCTGTAAAGGATACTGTAATAAACAATAGATATGGAAAAACATACGTGATGAGGACGATTATTGGGGCAGAAAAAATAAGCACAGAAAAATGACCAGACAACGTAGGAACCAATAACAAACCAAATCAAGGCTTTGGCCACTGTACTGTAGGTTATCGTCTCCTTTAGCTCTGTTCTAAACCCGTTTATTATCTCCTTTAAATGGGTCTCTTACCGGCAGACAGTAATGTATCGATAAACAAAATGAATGACCACAAAACCAAGCCATAAAAGATAGAAAAAGCAGTAGGTTGTAGGTCCCAGAAAGGCGAACTGTGTTTTGGAAATGGGTCCGTAGTAAGTAAAAGCAATTAGAGTTCTTTCAGAAATAAAGAAAATCTATAAAAGGGTACTGTACCTTGCCCTGCATAAATATCTGTATATTCCGTCATGTCTGATGTACGATGCTTGAATATAAAAGGCCAAGGAAACATTTCCCACGTACCATGCCCTATCTTACGTAAAAACTTACCGGTTCTCCAAGAAGGACAGCAATTGCAAAGATAATTTCGAAGAGGGCAAAGCTCATCAGAATATACTTGTAGAAGCCAATATTCCTGGTAGTGTAACGCTTGATTACGAAGAGTAGAAGGGAATTGAGGATGACGGCGCTGATGGCGAATATGGATTGGATTGAAAGGGCAGCGATAAGCAACGGATTCATCATATTCTGGAAGACGGACATCATGGAGAATGAGCGGTTTCTGTTCACTTTTACGTGAAATAGGAAGGAAATTGAATAAAAACTGATTGGAGTTCAAAGAATTAGGAACAAAATGCAACAATTTGACCTGATTCAGATTTCAAAAAGATTTTCCAGCAATACGCAAATATACGCATCGCATCAAGAGAATCATGAACCAGAATGGTTTGTTTGTTCTAGATTACAAAAATGATGTAAGGATACGATGCACTTGGGTTTATTTGCCTTTTAATGAAGAAAAAATGGTCTCGCGGGATCTAATAAATACCCCCACGGGTGGTATCTACAGGTTCTCAGGATCACCAAGCGTCTGATGTCTTGAAGAAACCTTAGTTTAGCTGAAAATTGAGAAGCTAAACAAAGCATGACTTCTAAAAGTGGAACAACTTCTTCAATGTTGTCAAAGTGTAACGGATCATAAAGCTCCGGAATAACTCCCATGTCTGTGGGAGGGAACCCTGAGAAAAGTCCAAATTATTAACCCACAATAGTTGCCACGCTTGATTTACTTGAAATAGGGATAACCGACTGTCAGCTGGGCAAAAAAAGTCCCAAGTTCAAAGACCTAATATACAGAACACAGGTTCCTAGAAAATAATCATTGTCGCAGTAATAAAAATCTGTTCAGAACGGCGACTAACTGCAAATTATAATTTTTTTCGTGTTGGATAAGAGGGAGGAAAAGTGTTGGGCTAGGAAAAAACATAAAAATGCAGGAAACTTCCAGCCGGATTCATCATAATCGAAGAAAAATGGACAGGTGCTTTCCTCTTCGACGTCGGAAGATCGAAAAAAGCCTCTCTTCCAGGTGAGTTCACATAAACCGAGAACGCTTCAGATTTTTCGAGGTATCGGTTGAAATTTCGATGAAGAAAGAAATATTTCTGCTTCAGCTGAATGTTTCGTAGAGCAACCATGATACTTGTAGCTGGCTTAGGTAGCCTTTCTTGGGAAAGTGGAACTTCTTTGGTTAGAAACTTTGCTCTTCTGTGTTATCCCACTGGTTCCAATAACATGTTGCCTGCCCACCAAATCCGAAGACACGCACTATCTCAACGGATTCTGCTTATTGAAGCGATTACCAAAAGCTATACGCACATAATTAGCAAATCCATGTACTCTACTCGCATTCCTTTTGATATCCTGGTTGGAAACGCACTAAACTGTGGGGCGAGTTTGGCATTTTCATGCTCTGACCAGGGAAATTCTTCCGTTTACAACGCGTTTCTGGTACGAGATCTATACTCGTGAGGAAAGCGGAAAACCAATAGAAGAGCAATGTCTGACCCCTCGATATTCATGTTGTTTAAATCGGTTCACTATGACCATAGTAGATGACGGGTGGCTCGTACGCAAAGACACCTGCTTTTATTTCAAAGAACAGTAGCTGACTCATTACTACCAGTAGTTAAAATTCCAAAAAGACCAAACATTCGTCTTCTACCAGCCCATAAAAATTCCAGCTTCAAATGCATGTAAACAGAAAAGTCGAAAAGATGTTTTTATTCGAAAGAATATCGCATGTGGATATGTACAGATGTACAGAGTTGAAAGCTTTAGGAGGTAGTTAGATTAATGGCCTTCTGTCTTCCTTCCAGCCTCGTGCATTTTGTCAGAAGCCCAGTCACGAGCATCGCTGGCTTTGTCGGCAGCAGAGTCAGCGGCATTTTTCACTTTGTCGGCGGCCTTGTCCTCAGTGCGGTTGCCGGTCATCTTGTCCCAGCCTTCCTTGACAGAGTCAGCGGCATTCTGGGCCATCTCCTTAGTCTTGTCAATAATTCCCTTCTAAAAGACAAAGTATAAAAAGAGAAAAAAGTAAGAAACTCACATCGTTGTCAGACATGATTGTTGTGGTACAGTCGAAACTGATGGCGACCAGAGGCGACCTCCACTTTATATAGTCAAGTGAAGAGACTCACAACATGTTTATTCACAGATGTCACATGTTGCCGAATAAAGGAAAAACAATTTTGTATTTTGCCTTTTGGGAAGCTGTGTTTTTCCTTGACAAGGGGGAAAAGATGATGCGGCGGAGTCAACACGGTAAACAGGCAGAGATCACACGGGGACGAGGCGAGAACAAAAGTTCGCCAGCTGGGGAAGACTGGGGAGAGAGGGAGATGCACTTGGGGCCTTATAGTCCACTTAGAACATTTGCCATCCTTTCATTTATCTCAAAACTTCAGGCTTGGTTAGTTGCCTGTTAGCTGCGAAACATCGTATTATGTACTACGCCGAGAGAGCCGCTTCTCTGGAATCTCTGACTGTCAGTCGATGTTTTCTGATCAATTTCGACGCATATTGTTTGAACTTTTTTTCTACGAACATTGTACCCATCCCCAAAAACAAGAGGAACAATGTGATCAGATTGTTTCGACAGTCAACCAGATCCACTTCCCTCGTAAACAGCTGTTCTTTGTGTTCGCCAATCAGATCGACGTTTTTCAGACTTCGATCTATTCCACGTAAACATGTTGTTTACAGAAGCCGCGAACCATCGCGTATAAAAGCAATGAGAGTTCAGCCATCGACATCAGTTTCGACTGCAACTAACTAATCATGTCTGATGTGAGTTTCACCGCCTTTTCTCTCTTCAAACTCCTACTCTTTTAGAAAGGAATCGTTGACAAAACCAAGGAGATGGCCCAGAATGCCGCTGACTCTGTCAAGGAAGGCTGGGACAAGATGACCGGCAACCGCACCGAGGACAAAGCCGCCGACAAAGTAAAAAACGCCGCCGACTCCGCTGCCGACAAAGCCAGCGATGCTCGCGACTGGGCTTCTGACAAAATGCACCAAGCTGGACGGAAAGTGGATCATTAAATAGGACCGAATTACTGTATTTGTACTTTCAATTGCCTCAGGGTATCACTTTTTTTGAATGAAGATCTGATTCAAATCCTTTTTTTTCATCTTTTCTCCAAATTATTACTGCCAGAGCCACTTGCACCCATTGGAGTTGTCTGGGAAACGAAAATCTTGGCACCCGCATCTAAAACCATCAATGAAACTTCTCAATCGTCTTTTGCTTACAAAGAATCTTTGCCATTCCTCTTCTGTAACATTTGATGCACATCAGAAGAATTATGGGATCGATAGCTTTTGGCACCGTGGTGAAGACAGAGAAAAACGAGAAGATATCCACGTCAAAATCCATCAAAGGGAAGAACATGGCAAATAACGACGGCAGATGGCTGAAGATTATGGGAGTACACGTCTAAAAGCTTTTCTTTGATTATTTTTTTTTGTACAAACTACCTGTAACAGCAATGATTTGAAGAGTTGTTTCTCTAGGGAAATATTCATTCCGGCCTTTCGCACCCCCTGGATGGCTATCCACATTCGCCAACTACACAGAATGACGACTATAATTGAGCCCGTGATTACCACGTAATGTGTCAGAACAGCTATAGTGCTACCCAAGGAGAAATTTCCATTGACGTCCTATAACAGGTGGGTATGTATGTGGGTGGTAGACTTACAGTGAATCTCAACACATAATTAGCCAGTTCTGTCTTGTTATCCACTCCAAAATGTTCGTGGAGAGTCTTCTTTAGACTTTCGTGGGGCTGGTTACTTTTGCAGGCGAAATAAGCGCAGAAGAATGAATAGATCAGGTAGACTATCCACAGAATCCACAGCGAACCTTTAGCTATCTTGCTACTGCTGATAGACTGCTTGAGATCTCTTCTAGGAAAACGTTCATACCATTTAAATAGGACGCGACTTACTGGCATACGGTAATGTATCGGAAGAGGAAATGAACAACGACAAATCCAAGCCATACGAGATAGAAGAAACAATAGGTTGTAGGACCTAAAATGGCCAACGGAGTATTGGCGATAGGTCCATAGTAAGTGAAAGCTATCAATGTTCTCTGGGATATGAAGAAGATCTGAATTTTTGATTTTGTAGGGTCAAAGGATGAGATTTACCGGTTCGCCGAGCAAGACAGCAATGGCAAAGACAATTTCAAACACGGCAAAACTCATCAAAATATATTTATAGAAGCCAAAACTTTTGGAAGTGTACTTCTTCATAATGTAGAGAAGAAAAAGATTGAAGATGACAGCCAGACTGGCGGCAAATGTTTGAATTCCAAGAGCTACGATCAGGAGAGGGTTCATCCTGTCTGGTCTCTAAATATACTCGAGATTAGTAAGTAACCGGTCAGAGACAAAATGACGCAGAGAAAGCAATAAAAATGTCAGTATTTGAATAAGTTCTGATTGCGAATTACTCGGAAAAGTTGGAAGGTGCAGAGACAAGGTTCAATGAAGGGAGAATAATTAGAAATGAGCAAAGAAATGTAGGGAGATCAGTTCATAGAGAAGGAGCATTGGGCATGAAATCGACATGGTTGGAGAACCTGAAGACCTTTTGGTATAATTTTAATACCTTTAACGGGTAAATTCGTTTATAAACTTAGTTAGAAGGATGGAAATATAACCTTTCTCAGAATAAAGAATATCTTTTAGAAATTGTACGACTTTTTTCGGAAGAAATCTCATGAATAGCCATGGTAAAATAACCAAATCACATCACCGTATATCTGTTCGGTGGGTTCATATTTCAAAAACAACACCCACTTCCTGGACTTTTTAATTTGAGAACGTACGAAAACTGAATTAGCGAGGGAAAAATACGAGAAAATCTAAAACAAAAATATGCGATAAACAGGTGGAATAACGCTGCCTGGTGGCAATTACCATTTGGTAGTTCAATCATCAGACACATTGCCGTCTGGTAATTTGCATAAAATTATGTCTTTTGCGAGCCATAATTATAAACAAAGATCAGTTTTTTACCGCTGGTATGGAAATATATTTGCGAAGAGAAAGCTCCGTCTGCGTCTGTAGATCAAAATTTGATTTGTAAAATAAGCGGGAAAATTAAATTAACAGGTAGAATTTGCCGGCACAAGGAAGATAAAAAAGGATTTGAAACGCGGAAGTACTACATGATGTTGTTCTTACTGTCTTTTAAAACACGAAAAATCTTCAGGTTTACAATAACCTAAAATTTAAAAACACCAGCAAGTCTCAAACAAGCTTGGATATGTAAATGACGTTTCCACAAAACGCAGGAATTTCTTATAGTCGTTTTCTGAATAGAAAAAGTGGGAGTTGCTTGTCATCAAGTAAAATAGGAGAGGGCCGTGAACAGTAGAGAAAATTAGCAGTCTCCATATTGTGCAACTCACAGATTTTGAAAAGAGCATCATCCGTGGCTGAAAAGATTTGATTATTGCTCTCTTTTTGGCTCTACTCCCCCATAAATTATATCATTCTCATTAGCCTAAATGAACTCCCCAGAAACAAGTGTACATGATCCCATTTTAGGTGTCACTGTTTGTTCATTAGTCGATTAGAATCGAGTTTCTCCTTTTTGTCTACCCATTGATGTTGTTTCCGCGAAAACAAGTCAACAATATTTTGAACGGGCGAGAGACACATGAGATTCTCGTATAAATAACACGTGTTGACGAGTTTCCTGAGACAAAGCAGTCGCCACTCAAAATGAATTCTTCCACACTTTTCTACGCTGCTCTCTTCGGAGTTATCTGTCTTGTTCTTTGTGATGTGAGTATTCTTTATGCTTGGGCTCTTTGATGGCTTGTAACCCAGGACTTTTAACCCTGTTGCACCTCTGGCAGCTTCTTAGGCGCACTTTTAGTAAAAACAAAAACAAATTCACATGAAAGCTCTCGATTTTAGGTAGATTCCACTATTCAAAAAGGAGCCGATAGCGCAAAAGCAGGCGTCCATGAGACCGAAAGCGTTTTTGGCCCAGCAGCCAAAGGTTTAGAGCAATCTGCCCACAATATTGGAGCCAAGTTTGAACACGGATTTGAGAATCTAAAAAGCGGCATAAATGAAAAGGTTCTCAATGTCCAAGTATTTTTGAGTAGGTTAATTCAGACCGCAGCTGCCAGAGGTTCCTTAGGTGACACGCTCCGCTCAGGAGCCAACAAGATTGACCCCGCTTCCCATATCAGCAGCGCATCCGCCAGCGAACATCATAATGACCATGGAAAGGATCACCATTAAACTTCTTCACTTTCAATTTTTGCATACATTCCATAATAAATCGATGTATTTTCATAAGAAGAGTTTGCCTATCGAATTTCTCAAGGACAACAGGCTGTAAACAACGATCATATTGTTTACAGGGGTTATGTTGCTGTCTTTCGGGTCCAATTCTTGTTTACTTCCACTGATTTTCAAAAGTTTATTTCTAGATCGAATCAACAATTCAAAAAGGGGCCGATTCTGCCAAAGCAGCCGCTTCAGGAGCCAAAGAATCTGCTCACAATGCTGTACAAGGAGCCAAAGAGGCAGCCAACAATGCGGGAGATAAAGTTCAATTGGGTGTCAACAAAGTCAACGAGAAGGTGAGGAATCATGTTAACGCTTTTATTTGGAGTTTTCCAGACCGCAGATGCTCGAGGAGCACTCAGTGAGAAAATGCGCGAAGGAGCCCATGATATTGAACCGGATCATGCCGTATAAATTGTCTCTTTCTTTAATTTATCCATATTTCTTTCCTAATAAATGGTCACATCTATTTCTATCGATGCCCTTTCAAGTATCTTTTGGTCTCATCGTCCTTCGCCCACATCAGCAGAGATCACAACATGTTGTTTACGTATTCCCATCGAACACGATCTGGCCTTTTCTGCAAACCTTTTCTGAACTGAAACTTTCTTTTTCCAATCGTTGGTCAGCTGGCGGCAATTTTATTCATATTCTTCTCCTTTTGAAAATATTTTTTAGGTAAAATGCTGAGCAGTCGCATAACTGCCGTTTGTACCAAAAGCTTATGCGCCACTCCCGGTATTTTGACCTCGACTGCATCCAAGCGTAATTCACACACAATCTGGTATCCAGATGCCGAATTTGAACGACAATTTAAAGTGCTCACATCATTTTCCTTTCAAAATAATAGTTTTAGACTGGTGGGACATTGCGCAAATTGTGGATGTCAAACGAGTATAGCGAGACTGACAAAGCTCTTGGCCTTGACAAAATGCAAAAACTCTTGCAGGAATCACCTGTACTTTCCGATACTTACGAAGGAAAACACCGGTAATTCCTATGAGAGGGCTGATTTAATTAATTTAGTGAGAAGAATCTGGAGAATATGATTCTAAACTTTGGACCACAACATCCAGCTGCACACGGAGTGTTGCGTCTGGTACTCAAATTGGAAGGAGAAGTGGTCATCAAAGCTGTCCCCCACATTGGACTACTCCACAGGGCCACGGAAAAACTCATAGAATGCAAAACGTATACCCAGGCCCTGCCATATTTCGACAGATTGGATTATGTATCGATGATGTGCAATGAGCAAGCGTGGTCACTCGCAGTGGAAAAATTGCTAAGGATTGACATTCCTCCAAGGGCAAAGTTTATTCGAAGTAGGAATATTCCTGATACGTTTGGATATGTTTTCAGCCATGTTTGGTGAGCTAATGCGTATTCAAAATCATATAATGGGAGTAACTACTCATGCTTTGGATGTAGGCGCCATGACTCCATTCTTTTGGCTTTGTGAAGGTCGGTAGCTTTTTACCCTGGCAGTCTTTTCTTAGAACGTGAAAAGTTGTTCGAGTTCTCCGAGCGTGTTTCCGGTGCTCGAATGCATAGCAACTATGTCCGACCGGGAGGTGTCACTTACGACTTGCCCATGGGATTTCTGGATGATCTTTATGATTGGTGTGTCAAGGTATATTACCGTATTTTCAGTTGTATTTTGGCATTAGTTCCCGGAAAGAATTGACGAGCTAGAAGATGTGCTGACGGAGAATCGAATTTGGAAAGCGAGAACCATCGACATTGGTTTGGTCACGGCAGAAGACGCCTTGAATTGGGGATTCACTGGTGTTATGCTACGTGGTTCTGGTATCAAACAAGATGTCCGCATCAGTCAGCCATATGATGCCTATGACCAAGTCGAATTCGAGGTGCCAATTGGTACAAATGGCGACTGTTACGACAGGTATGCTCTCTCTTCGCTAGTCAAATCCTGTAGGTATCTCTGCCGAGTTGAAGAGATGCGTCAGTCTCTGAAGATAATCCTGCAATGTATGAATAAAATGCCAGGAGGAGATATCAAAACCGACGATCACAAATATTGTGCGCCAAAGAGAAGCGAAATGAAGGTTGAAATCAGTGAGCTCTAATTAAGTCTTTAGGATTCTATGGAAGCTTTGATCCATCACTTCAAATTCTTCGCTCAAGGATTTCCTGTCCCTCCTGGAGCAACCTACGTCCCCGTCGAAGCGCCAAAAGGAGAATTCGGCGTTTATCTCGTGTCCGACGGTACCGTCAAGCCATACAGGTCTGTCAATCTCTTGCTCATAAAATATTCTCTCCTAGATGTTACATTCGTGCTCCTGGATTTGCCCACTTGGCAGCGATCAACGATATCTGCTATATGTCCCTGATAGCCGACCTGGTAACCACCATTGGAACTTTAGACATTGTTTTGGGAGAAGTAGATCGATGAGAAAGAAGACTTTCGCATCAATCGCACAACTTACGTGTAAATAAATACTGGTTCTGATTATAATTGGTAGTGTGATCTAAACTTTCAATTGTCAAGAGGAGGAAAAGAATCTTCGTAAAATTCATTCCTGATATCATTGCATTATCCCGTATATTTTCTCGCTGAATGCTTTGATAATTGTATTACAGAAACTGAAATTAGTTCCTTCCTCAAATAGAAATAGACTCACTCTCTTCTGTAATTTAAATCCCCGTGAATATTGCCCAATTTAATTGGATGTATCCCAATATTGTTACTGTTATACAGCGCCCATTGATATGGCCGATTTTGCCAAAGATATTTGAACTCTCCTCCTCTGAAGATATCTCAAAACAAAGAAAGCGAGGACTACCGATCGTAATCCAATCCATCCATAACTTTACCAAAAGCAACTTCAACAAAGACTTCAGCTTCTGTCATGACTTCCATTAGATTTCCAAAGTATTTTAGAGCGGTGGAGGGAATGTAAATACTGAAAAAGGTCTTGAAGAGAGAAAGATTCGCTTACAAGTCAGCCAAAGTCTTCTTTATTTCGCTGAGATAGTGATCCGTTACATTTTTGTTCGGGTACATTCGCTGAAGCGCCTCCTTGTACTCTCGCCAACTTTTTCCGAACTTCTCATGGTTCTTGTATTTATTTTCGAATAAATCGTATGACCTTTGAATTTCTTCCGGTCTCCACCAATATTTTTCGTCAATGATTTCTTCGGGATTTACTACTTTTTCCAAGGGAAGGTCTTTCCAAATATTGAACACGGTATCATCGGCCACAAAGTAGTACCCTGATCTGATATTTGATAAAAAATGCGAATATCTAACCTGTGGCATTTTGCAGTTGCAGATCCCTGATTTTCGATACACAATACCCGTATCCGTAGCCATTTCTCATCTCCTCCGGGGTAACATTGACAAAATTGATAGGTTCAATGGGAGGTAGAGGTCCGGAATGGGCAGGATCTGTCCATGTTCCGCAAAAAATGGAGGTTTTAAAGAACGCTGAGTACATCCGTTGCAACAAGCCGATTATGCCCGTTCTCCAAGGAGAACTACTGATAAAGACAACAACCTGAAGAGTTTGCAATTGCTGAAGATAGAAGTTACAGTATTTTTCTTCTTTTGTAGTCCTTCCAAACTCTGGAAGTGATGAAGAAATTCTCCAGCGATTGGCAGAAAGGTCTCATTGTTGTCTAGATTATAATGTGATATGTTCGAAAATAACTGGTACCTTCGGCAGATTCGCACCAGTCCAAGATTTCGCCGAAACCGTTTACAGTTGCCGCCGCCCATTCAGATAGCTTGTCCTCTTCCGGACGATAATCATTCCTACCGAAATCCATGTTAGCTTCTCGACAGTTACTGTATTTTGCTCCTACTTCTAGATTTTCGGTCCCACTAACTAGCAGGGGAAATTCATATCTAGAGGAAAATGTATCAAATTATGGATGGCTTACCCAAGATCTGTTAGTTGCTCCAGCCATGCTTCAAGGAGATCTCTATCCGCTTTACCAAAGAATCCGTATTCCCTAAAAGATTCTAATCCAAATATATTTATGACTTACGCAAAGCGATCCGCTAATTCCAAAACACATTCAACAGTTGTATTAGTGGAACATCCCCACTCATCGAGAAATTCTACAATCTTTCCTGACTGCTCATAGACATCACTATAACTGGAAAATAAAGCAAAACCTGTCTTACATTTCCTGATGAAAATCGCTCAAATAATTATGGGCATTCCTAATCTGCAGAGCATTTGTTGGGTAGAAAGCGACATTCTCGCCTATCAGGTGCAATAACTTTTGCCCAAAATAAGATCTCCAAATGTCTGTTACTCTAAAATTGGCAATATAGTGGCGAATTTTAGCTCTACCTAAACGCTACAGTAGTCGGAAGATACATTATGAAGAAAGCTTTGTAATGAAAGAGAGTATTCTGTGAATTCCAAGGGGAATACGTTCCGGAATCCAAGACAATAGGAGGAGCAATGCTGTTGAAGGTAACATTCAATCCATGATCTTTCTTTGCGTGTAGTAATCTAGGAAGAGGGTGAGAATTTGTAGAAGTTTACCTATAAATGGCATCGACATCTGGGTCAGCCTTGACAATTCCTTGTTGTACAACAGGGCGAGGCATCTCCCGGCAGGAGATCATTCTATCTTTCCCGTTTGTATGTTCTTCCAGATATTCCAATGGGAATCCTCTTGGCCACATGTTATCAAAGCCATAGAAGCGGTACGGATTGAAGAGCTTCTCAGAGATATTTTCTGACTTGGAAATGTACCGAATGCCAGAGATACCGATGTCATAGTCGAATTGAGATAGCCCCAAACCTGAAATGTCGATGATTTTGCTCCAAATTTTTCCCATGGAACATTCTGAATTGCTAACAGACATCCTTTTCATTGCCATTCGTTTCAAGTTTTTTTCCTAATTTGAACAGCAGCGCTCGTTAAAATATCGTTAGCTCTAGACGTATTGATAGAATGGAGCAAAGTTTACCATAGGGTTTGTTGTCGTCATCCGTGTCGTAGATCCATTCGGCCCCGTTCATCATGGCATAAAGATAGCCAAGGTTCTTTCTCGTATAACTTTTATAAGGCAAAAGCTCAGAAAAATGGCCAAAAAGGTCTTGCTGCTGCTCCAAGGACAAAAAATGGACACCGGTATAGTTCCAGTCGGCTGGGGTCTTTGTATCCGCAACGACGACCAGATTCCAATCCGGTTGACTGGCCAAATTCTAGAGAACTCGGTTGATTATGCCAGTCGGCCAGTACCTTGACATCTTCAGTCGGATGCTGAACTGACGTCACCACAATCCATTTGGAATCTGGCTTCATTTTGACTTTTTCTAGCTTATGGGGTATCTTCTTGTAGAAAATTCGTCTTGCCAACATGAAATGGAATAATCTTTGCGGGCCTTGAAAGACTCTTACATGTTCACCGTGTCCTGTTCTCTGTATTGAGATATTGTGCCATAAAAGGCAATTACCGAGAAGGTAACCAGAATGGAAAAGTATCCAAATGATTCCATGAGGAGACTGAAAATTAACTAAAATAGAGGAATTCCATAGCAAGAAAGAGGGCACTTGGTGGTGGGTCAAAGGAACACTTTCCGCTGTCTGTTCAAATAAAGCTCAAAGCCTTTGTTATGGATCCCTGGAGTCGGACTGGCGTTACATTGCATACGCGGAATAAAGGCACAAAGGCGATAAAAGACATGATAAATGGGGATAGTTGGCCCAATTTAGTTGGGTAAGTTGCCAGGTACCCACGAAGTATTGGACAAAATGTCAGTCACGTTGGTTTCTAACAGATAGAAATATTTATTATTTATCCCGTATATTTCATTTATTTCATTATTGCATCGTCAATTCGTTTTCCCGTAGATTTCTTTTCCAAATGTTTTTATAACCGTATTGCAATATCTGAAAATTCCCGTGTTAGTCTCCATTCCGCCCATTGACTAACTGTTGCCTGTAATCCAATTTACTGTGGGCCCAGCCCAATTTCATAGGATGTACTCCAATTAATGAACTGTCATATAGTGAAAATTGTTGAGATCTGTCCTGCCACAAATATTTGAAAACGCCTCCCCCTCTCTCGTATTCCAGACCGTCCATCGCTTTTCCAATAGCAATTTCCACAAAAACTTCCGCTTCAATCATTACTTCTATGAGATTTCCCAAGTATTCCATCTTATTCGAAGGGATGTACATACTTAACTTGACGATTATTTTTTAAAAAAAAAAGCTCTTACAAATCGGAGAGAAGCCTTCTGACTGCTTTGAGATAATGATCTCTCATAGTTCTGCTCCCATTTTTGATTTCTGGATAAGCGTTTTGTAACTGAATTTCTGTTGTACTCCAAAATAGATAAAAACCAACTGTTTGATTGTATTCCTGCCAACTCTTTGAGTATTTTGGATGATCCTTGTACTTCATCTCGAAATAATTGAATGAACGCCGTGTGTCCCAAGGTTTCCACCAGAATGGATCGGGTACAATCGGCTCCGGGTTGAGCACTTTTTCCAGAGGAAGATCATACCAAATATTGAATACTGTGTCATCCGCAACGAAGTAATATCCTGAATTGAAAATTTGCCAAACATAAACTCATCCCCCTACCGGTTACATTTAGTCGCAAATCTCGGATTTTGGACATACAATAGCCATATTCGTGGCCAAATACCATTTCATTTTCAGCCACGTTTACAAAATTCAACGGTTCCATGGATGGCAGCTCTTGTGTCGATCTTGAAGGACCAGCCCAGGTGCCACAGAATATCGTCGTCTTGAAAAATGGCGAATACATTCGCTGCAGTAAACCAAGCATTTGTGGTTTCCAAGGACGATTGGCCAGAAACACGAGAGCCTGAGACTAGGCAATTAATAAAAGGACGGATTACTGTGTTTTGTTTCTTCTTTAAACCTTCTAGTTTTTCATAATTTTTGAGAAACTCGCTTGGAGATGGCAATTGAGTGTTACTTGAACCTAGAAAGAGACTAAAAAGTTGTTTTCACACAAACCATTGGCTTTTTGACAGAACTGAAGGATCTCTCCGAAGCCATCGATCGTTTTCGAAGCCCAGTTAAATTTCTAGAAATTTTGTTGACAAGCTATGAATAAAGAGAAACCTTCTCATTTGATTTTGCCTCCAGTACCCCAAGATCCAAGTTAGTTGCTCGGCAATTGCCATACCGGATTCCCATATCCAATCCACTGGTACCATTTGTCAACTTGGGGAAATTATACCTGAAACTGAGAATAAAGAAAATGACATCTCGCGTACCCTATAGCGGTGAGTTCTTCTATCCACTGCTTTATAAGAGCTTTTTCTTCCTGGCAAAAAAATTTGTTCTCCCTGAAAAAATGTTGTCCAATATCCACCTCTCTGGCTCACACGAAACCGTCCGCCAATTCCAAGGCACACTCCGCAATATCGTTGGAAGAACACCTCCAGTTGTCCAAATATTCAACCATCTTCCCGGAATGCTCATAGACATTTCTAGAAATTTGGGTTTGTGATGAAAGAAGCCCTACACTTCCTGTTCCAAATTGGATAAGGAACTATGCTTCTGTTGGGCAGCATTTGTCGGATAGAAGGCAACATTCTCGCCTATCAGGTGCAGCAGTTTTTGCCCAAAATAAGATCTCCAAACATCTGTCGCCCTGGAATTGTCAGAATTGACAGCTATCAGGGGATCCTACCGAGATGTTACAGTAGTTGGCAGATACAATATGAAGAAAGCTCTATAATGGAAAAGAGTATTCCGGGAATTCCAAGGGGAATATGTCCCGGCGCCCAGGGCAACAGGAGGAGCAATGTTGTCAATATTTACAGGATTCTTGGAATGAAGAATTCTATAATTCTCCTGTTTAATGATAAATTAATCGCGGTTACCTGTATATGGCGCTAGAGGCTCCATTGACTAGTCCTTGCTGAACAGCTGGACTCCTCATCTCTTTGCACAGAATCATCGAGTTTTTAGTATTCGTATGCCCTTCCAAATATTCCATTGGGAAACCCCGTGGCCACATGTGCTCGTAGCCGGCGAAGCGATAAGGGTTAAAGAGCTTCTGTGAAACATTTCCTGATTTGGCTGTGTACCGAAGTCCGCTGATATTCACTGCGAAATCAAACTGTTCCAATCCTAATCCTGAAATGGCAGACTAATAATCCCAGACACATTTGACACCTCCGACTAATCGTATGATACATCCAAAGCGGATCGACGCAATTTTATTTGTTCAGCTTTATTGTTTTTACGCGATACGTTGATTTTCGAACAATGGTCGAAATCGACCTTTTGGGGAATACACGCACAACATAAGTCAAATCTGGGCTAAGGGAAGTGTTTTTTTTGTTTCAGAGGTTTCTGGACCTCCCTTGAAACATAAATGGTAAGACATTTCACGCTGGAGACTAACCGTATTGTTGGATGTTATCATCTGTGTCGTAGATCCATTCCGCTCCGTTCATAATGGCATACAGATAGCCAAGATTCTTCCTCGCGTAACTCTTATAAGGCAGTCGCCCTGCGAAGTTCCCAAACAACTCTTGCTGATTCTCGAGGGACAGAAAGTGGACACCAGTATAATTCCAATCACCTGGGGTCTCTGTATCAGCCACCACGACTACATTCCAGCCCGGTTGATCAGCCAGATTCTGGACAACCATTTGAAAGCAAGGGGCAACTGTAACAGACTTTGATATCGACCGTAGGATAGTAAACAGAAGTCAGAACAATCCACCTAGAACCAGCCATCATGTCCACTTTTTGTTGTCTGCTTATGCCAGGAGAATTTCTGTTCAATAAGCTGGTGAAAAATCTAAAAACAGCTAAAGTGTTACAGTTTTCGGAGGACTCACGTATTGACGGTATTCTGGTCTCCATACAGATTCAATACACCGAATAACCCAAATACACTAAATATGAGTAAAAGAGAAAAGCGTCGAAACGACGATTCCATGTGACGATACTGGGAGTTTTCGAAGGAGAGAACTACGTGGTTGACAGCCAGCCAAGTTTGCCGGTGAAAATGAACTTCCCTCAAAGATTTTTTAATGCCACAGTAGAATCTGCTGATCAAATAGAAAAGAAACAATTTATTTAAACATTTTGTTTCAGTCTTTGCTTTGTCCCATAGACGTGGAAATGACAGGGAACTTTCAAAGAGTCCTGGAAAGGCGCAACGTGGAAATGAAATAGAAAACACTGGGAATGGCTATTATATTTTTATCAGCAAGAGGTTGACAAGAAAAGAACGCGAAAGACTAGAAGGCAAATGGGCCTCAGAAAAAGATGTTCAGTGGAAATCTTACAGTTGAAGAAGAGAAGGATGTTCAGTGGAAATCTCTGGGGCCAAAATATAGCACACTTAGGAAATAGCCAGCTTCAAGTCGGACTACACCGTAACCTTCTTCGGGATATTGTTCCGGCAATTTCAGCGACGCTCGAATCACGCGAAGATGATCGTCGTCCTCTTCATGGTCTTCGTCATTACTCTCATCTTCATCTTGTTCGCCATTGATGGCGTCTCCTTCCTCGTCCACTTCCTCTTCATTTCCGCCTTCTTCATTATTTTGTACTCCTTCATTACTGTCTTCTTCATCCAACAATGGGGTGTCTTCATTCTCCTCCTCTTCTTCATCGATCTCTTCTTCATCGACATCTTCCAGAAATTCACGAAACTCATTTTTCACAAAATCAGCGGACCAATCCAGCTCTCCATCTGCAGAGAAATCAAATTTATCAAAGTGTGGATCGGGCTGCGATTGGAGAAGCTGTAAAATAACTGAAATCATATGGAACTGGGCCAATTACTTGTAGAACCGAACGAAGCAATTTCACAGAGTCTGGTCCCTGTCGTGTATGGATTCTCACGCTCGAAAAGGCTGGAAGTAGCTTAGGAATAGCAAGGGGAACATCTTCTGGACGGAAATATATGAACACTTCCTTCTAAAATTTAAGGAAAAATACAAAAGAGGTAAAAAGTTACCAATTGGTTGAAATTGAGAAGAGCCTCATACCGATCAGATGCCTCACTGTAGAAAGATACTTCTACGGGCTTGGCGACATTTAGAAATGCCAAAATCTGCTCTTTACTCCAAGATTCCCGAGAAAGATGCAAATTACCGCATGTCAGCTGGTTTTTCTTTATTGAATTAGAGATATTTTCAAAGTCATCAAAGCCTTCTGAAAATCTAGTTTTTGAGAGGGAAAAAGAGAGCTCACCTTCAATTGAAAGATTGCTTATCCTTGCTGCGTAAAATCCATCGAAATTCATCTTTGTAAACGGATAACATGTTAGATGTACAAAAGGTTTATCGTTTTCAAAAGAAAGACTGTAGAAGCCACTCATGCAGACAGAAATATTCTTGCAATTTCTGACAAAATCGTACATTAGGTGGCATGTTTGCTGTAAGCGGATATAGCTCCGTCTCTCGCACTGAAATAAGTTCAAATACAAAATAAATTTGCAGAAAAAACCTTTGTAATTATTTTCTCGAGAAGATGAGACTCCAAATCAGCAAGCGGAAAGCCTGACATTTTGCGGCAGATGGACAAGGTTGTGTAACATGTTGGCAGCAAGAAACACACGCGCTCCAATGCGACAGTGAGTTTGAAAAGTTTCCAGGGAATGGACAACATGTCTTATTTTTATTGGAAAATTAAAATACAAAATATACAGACTAAAATATTGCTTTCTTCAAGTAAAAGTTTATACAACGTTATGAAAATATGTAACACAAATAGGAACGGAATGGTTAAAGCGGATCTCCAGTGGGATGGTGCTCCGGCAGTTTTATCGATGCTTTATAAAACGGCCGCGAATTTTCTTCAAAAAGGTCGCGAAATTCTTTTTTCATAAGGTCAGCAGACCATTCATATCGTTCAAAAATGGGGGTGGGTGGACCCGACTGAACAATAAGAGAGCAAGCGATAGAATGATTTATTAATACCAGATTAGATCACACGATGATTTACACAGATAATATTAAACCAGAAATATCACAGTAAAGACTCTTAGACGCGTTACCCCCTAACAATGGTAATCTCAAATTTGAAGTCTTTATCAAAGGAAGGTGACCGAGGATTGCTTCATATCGGTCGGAATCCCTGCATTCTAAGTTAACATCGATAGGTTTCAGGAGTTTTATAAGCTTGGAAGTCTCTTCTTTGGGTCCAAGTTGTAGATGAAATCCGTAGCTCAGCACACGTCGTGTGATTTTTTCGGGCGAGCTGATCTAGATTTGTGCATCGTAATTTACTGCCGAAGAATAAATTTGGATAAATAAACTTTTATTATTTCTTGGTTAAATTTCTTTTCTGAATGTCCAAACCGATTGGGACCTCTTTTCCTCTTTTTCTCTTTTATTCGAGTTTCCATTTTGAACCCTCTCATCTCTCTTGCAAAATCGGAGGTTGTTTCCATAATTCCATATGTTTACAGCCTCCAATTTTTTAAAGGAACACAAGAAAACATGTAGGTTGATTGGTTGTCCCCACACCCACATAAACATTCCCTGAATGCGAGTTAAATGAGGGTGGGAATTTGGATCTCGGGTTAGAACCAGGTCAAAATAGACTCTATGAATAAAATAATTAATCTGGATGGTCAGCTGTACTCGATAAACTGTGAATATATAACGATTAAAAAATAAAATAAATCTCCCCCAAAAACTGGAACCTGCTCTTTCGTTTCTGCTCTTTCGCCCCTTTGGCCACCCAGGACTATTATTTGCTTTTTTCCCTATCTTTTTTGAAGGGGCCATTCCCTTAAATAATAGGGCAATTTGTTCCAATTTCCTTCTTTTAAAGTTCAGGGAAAATCCGACTTGCGGAAATACCACCGGCGAATTGCCGAGAAAGGCAGGTGTAGGAAGTTGTGAGATCCAAAATCGTCGGATTACTGACTTTTAGGTGGGCAGGAAACGGGCGCTACGTAACCTTCCGGGGAGCCCTTTATAGCCGGTGCTCTGGGTGGCATATCTCGAATAAAATTCTAGACCATTGCCATTTTCGAACATTTCCAAAAGTACATTGATGTAGAAGATCTTTGGGAAGGGCGCGATCTCGTAGACCTTCCTTTGGGCCGAACTAATGAGGATTTCCGGGCACAACAGCCGGAGTTTCCTGGCTCTGATTTGTTTAGAATTTATTATCCTTAGAACCTTTGGATGGATGCTTCGTTCTCTGAATCAGAATCATAATATGAACGGGTTGATTCCATAATGATGTGTAAGGGTTCTAGAAGAGATCTACACAACTAATGTATCCGACTAAAATAATCTAAAGAAGATCTCTGCTAATCTCAGCCAGTCAAATGTACCGCTGTACAGAAAATAATCCCCGGAGTGCAGAAACGTAGCAGACAACTGACAATACGATACCCTTTACTCGATGGCGGAGGCGATTGTTTTGTCGACGAGAACGGTACGTAATTCTTATGGTTTGTAGGCTGCAAATCTTCGCTTTTTGTAGCTACGTGTCTGTCGACGTAGTCATACCTTTCTTGACGTAGGAAACCTTCCAAAAGTTGTGCTTTTGGTGTGAAATTTGCTGCAAAATTTCCTGGGAATTCGGAAGTCTGCAAAACGCTTCGAAAAATCAAAATGTGTCATAGGAGAGATTCCATCAAGCTGTGTTCTTTATTAACAGAAGTGGGATTTTCGGCTTTGGTTGAGTGTGACTCGTCGACGAAGGGATAGGGTAAAGTATCTGATCGCCGATGAAATATACGCCCAAAACAGAGTAGACATTTTTCATGTGGCTGGAGAGCGTAGCGACGATTGAGAAACTGTTTTACCATGTGCATCATTGCATGCTCCCTATTGGCAGAAAAGATCTGCCAGAATCGAATTTTATACCAAAAATCACGATTTTTGGTGAAGGTGAATGATTCATAGACAAAGAATGTTAGTATGGATATCAACAGATTTTGGCTAATTCTAGCAATAAGAAGTGTGACCATTTCAAAGACTATTGGCCACATAACAATTTTTTTCATATAGTCAATCCAAAGCGCCTAGATTCTTGGATTTCTCTCTGAAATCTGCCCGGAAATCGAGATCCCAGAGGAAGTAGAAACTATGTTGGATCCCCATTACTTGCTAGTTTTTAGTTTGTACAGCAGTTCGGCACGTGGCTATATGAGCTAGTCTCGTGAGAGCTGCCAACCAGAAGACATTCTCGTGGGAAGGGCAGATATGCAAGACTTGCTCTAACATTTTGACAATCTTCGCCCGTTTTTCCAGACTTTGTAGGAATCTTGCACTTTTGGAGGTTTGTAGCAATAGTAGTGGGAGGAAGTGTGGGTGCAGTACCTCCTACGTAGCGGAAATACGCCAGGGTATGTCCTTATCATCACGGTTTCTTTTTCTTCTGGGTTCAATTGTAGCGGAAATGTACGCCAGGCCATATCGCGATTTCTGCCTCTCAGCTTCTGTTCTTCCTGCAGAAGACAGACAGACGGCATCGAGAAGGGATTTCTAAGAAGACTTGTCAAGAAGATGTTCTCCCTTCGAGCTCACAACTGACAACCCCAAGAACAAAGGAAAGCCATCGTATAATTGACAAATATTTATTATTTTGTGAGTATCTAGATGTCTTGGTGAGATCCCGAATACGGCCCGTAGTGTCCGGCAATTTGATTGAGCAACACAGGAACAATTATCAGCTACTGTAGACAAATATGTATAGATAATTAGTGGCAAATAGTCCCAATTATTGTGAGGACGTTTTGTCGAGGCCAAGTAATGCGGCTCGTCGTGATCGACGGGAGGACAGTCGAACAGAGCGGTTCATCTCCAAATCAGTTGAGAGAGTAATGTGAACCATCTTGTAGAATGAATAAGAAGACGAAGAAGTTGATTAGAAGGAGGAGCTTGTGAGAGAGCAAGAGCTTGTGAGAGCTGTGGATATGCCCTCCCAGCCACCTGGCCTCCTTTTATAGAGCCGCGCTGTTTATGGCCCCGCCCCTCTGGTTCATGATAACTTCGGATTAATTTCCCTCTCTTCTTTTCCTTGTGTATTCAATTAAAGATGAAAGGTTTGGGATTAGAGGCCACTTAACGATAAACAACCTCGTACAGAGTACGAGGAAGACCATAGCCTTTGACCTGAAGACAATTGGTTGAAATGAGGAATAACACAGGGCCATGGGCATATTCATACTCTGCTTTTTGATTGTCTGGACTCTCGGAAAGTTCAACTATTTCAATAACTAGGAACTGAGCTCTAAAAATATGAGAGCGGGTCCATTTTAGGACAGAACATTAGAACGCGTCAGCTAATTCAATTTCCTCCCTCGCTTTTGCGGGGAGTCGCCGGTTCAAAAGCTCTACCGACACTTTTCTGACTAATGAAATATAGTCGGCAGCTTAATTTGGAAATTATCGTGGGTGGTTGAAGACACGGTTTCCATAAGTGGATAAATATATTCTACTACGGGAGATATAGCTGGGAATGTCACGTCTCTGAAAGAGATGTTCCGGATGGACTCTTTGGCCTTTTGACTCTTCAAAATGAAGCTGTGCAATTTTTCAGGGAGTGAATACACGTCGTCTTGGCTCTTCTTCTGGTTATTTTGGTATTTTTGTATCCGAAGGTATTTTTCCAAAATCGTAGACGTCGGCGGTCACGTTGTTTCACTGATAGGCGATCATCCGCTAGCACTTATCATTGAGACGGTTTCGGCTCGTAAAAAGAGGATGCTCTTTGAGAATACCCTCATTATTCCAGATAATCTGCGTCAATGTATTGCTACAATATGTTCCAGCGATGTCACATCGTATTCCGATGAGATCTGAGAACCATGGATTCATAGATTGTTGTCCTGGTCGAAGATCATTGTTTACTCTTCCTTCAATCTTCTATCATCTAAAATGATTTGGATGTTCCACTTATAATATGGCTATAAGCTACTTTTTGACACGAGTTTGAACCTCATTGAGCATCTCAAAGACCAGAGCCATTTTTTTCTATTCTTGCTTCCAACATAAACAGTGACCGGAAGAGGGCGCTTACTCATGAGGGGTCCCAGGATGGAGGAAGGAATAGAAATTGCAGATATCCTGTCAGATGTGTTTCTACGTAATCAACTTTTTTCTTTTTATTCTTATTCATAATTCCTCTCAGCTGAGATAAGCAGCAAAACAGGATTTCCATTTCGTTTCGAGCCGGATCTTCTTGGTAAGAATACCTCGTGAGGACCTTCTGAGGGCGTGTGACTGTGCCTGACCAAATTGTGCTGATCCTGGGAGTATGGAGTTCGTGTCCAGATCAAATTCTTCTTGTTTTGTCGGGGTCGAAAAGGTCTGAGACCATTGAAGGGCTTCCAAACACATTTTTCCAGAGAGGCCCAGATTAATCTTGAGAAGACGAGAACGGATGGATGGATGGAAAGGGGCACAAACGGTGTACGAATCTGGAATAGCAGATGAGCAGAAATGGAGCACAAGTGGAGTGTAGTCTGGAGGGACTGGCCACTGCTACAGGCCATCTTCTGAATCTCGGGTCTTTTTAGTAATGAAAGTGTACTATGCAAAAAGGAAAGGGAACGAAAGAGCATAAAAAACGGCTGGCGCGCATTTTTATACTTTATTATTTTTTCTTGTGTTCTGCTCTTTTTCGTGTTGATTTTTTGAGGAACTGATTTCCACCTGTTGACAGCATAATTGCGCGCGTTTGCACTTTTGTACGCCGTTTGTGGTTTTTCAATTTTTTCTGCAATTCTGCACATGTTGTGCTCAGCTTTTCCAAGAGTCCGTTATTTTTTCCTCAAAATCGTCGAATACCTGACAAACAAAGTTGCAAATTGTTCCGTGATGAACAGAAAAACTGCTCGAGCTTGTTCGAAAAAGTGTGCTCTTAAGCCGGTAATTATGAGAAAGCATCTTCTTGACTTCCACGACTGTTTATTTACTTCTTCTTGTACTCGGAAATGTCACCGAGCAAATCCTCAAAAACCAAAAGGTTTAATATGGCCTTATCCTTGGTGATTAGCCGAGCCGACTTACGCATGTTCGTCGGCCGTTCTACATGTGATTCTGATCAACCAACAGGAAGGGGATCTATGTTGTGTTGTGTGCTTCCACAAATGTCAACTTGCCAAGAATGTGTCAAAAAATCAACACAGGATATTTATTTCGGAAGTTGCTGCTGCAGCGGATAAAGTTCACGGGTTCCCACGACTATTTACGTGAGCCTCGAGTTCGCTGAACCTGCCACGAATATACCGCCGGGTACACAGGGAAATTACCCACTTACGTCGCTTCCCCTACGTAACTTTGAGAAGTAGACATGTCACATTGGCATCTGGCTATTTTGGGGTGAGAGTTATTTTCGACTACTGCACTCTAGAAAAGTCAAAGTCTTCGGAGTACAATTTAAATCGAAAGGCTAAACATAAAGTTAGAGGGGGAACTTTTTGAAAAGGAGGGGGATATGCCCTTTTAAAATATATTTATTTTGAGACTTCATCTACGAGGTTAATGGGACACCGTAATCTCGCATTTAAAGATAAATTTGGCTATCGGATTTCCCGGTTCAAAGTTAAATGTCTGCCGCGTTCCTTTCTCTCGTCATTTGGCCTAAAAATGGCCCCCAAGGCCAAAAACTAGATAGGCGAAAGGTCATCCATATACTCCAAAATTTATGAAATATATTCGTCACTTTTGGTGTGGCCTAGACACAAAGCTTCGACGAGGGAGAGGGATCTGTACACGGATAAAACCTGACGTTTTTTGTATTCTTTTCGGCTTTTCTCGTATAAGCGCCAACAATGGCGGATTTTCTCTCGCCTGATACTATAATCTTCCCGGATCTTTCCGACCAACACATTTTGACAACTGATCTTTAGAGCCAGAGGGTTCAGATCCAGAATATTCTGATTTCTAGTAAAATGGAAGACCCATAACTGAAACCAGTGAATATACTTGCGCAAGTTGACCCGTCTGAACTTGGGGATTCCGGATATTTGGTCTATTTCAGGTCTTGAGCTGAATCTCTTCAGAGATCTCCACCATTTGAATGGCTTCCTGTCTGTTTATTAGAAGCATGTTGATCTATTTCTAATTTTCATGGATTAGACTGAGCCCTGGGTTGAAGCCCATCTGCCGACCATATCTCAACCTTTGCGACAATGGACACAACAAAAATCGTCGGGCTTCTTCTCAATGTACAATCTTTGTTTTGTTTTGACAAATAAGAAATTATGAAAAATATTGGACAAAAGAAAGAAACTGGACCATGAAATGAGGGATGATAATTCTGTCTGCTACCTCATAATTCGATTTTTGATTTTCCCTTCTTTTCTTTTTTGTGACGCGGTGTTTTCGAGAAATTACCGGTTCGCTCAGGAACTTTATTCACGGTTGAATAGCGACGATGAGCAAAGCAAGCAAAAAAGGAAAGAGAATACTAATTGCCCCAATGAAAAAAAGAAGCATATTTAGTGTTCTATTCAGAATATAATTCCATCGAAATGGGCAATCATTTGAATCGGACAATCTGGATCAGACTGGACAAACTACGTCAAACTGTATTCTATTCCTATTCCTCTGCAATTTGAAGACGTAGATCGGGGATATTCTGTGTGATGACAGGCCTCCAGAGTCATGGGTTCTTGTAGGGACTTCGCGATATAAATATCTGAAGAAAGAGATGAGAAACAAAATAAAACAGAATGATGTGAGAGGTATTTACAATAGATACAAGGGGCATATCAACTTCTGGATAAAGTCCAAGGTGATTTTTAGGCCGTGTCGATGAGAAGGAAGAATACGAGGGGAACACAGGAAACATGTGGGATTTAAAAGTCCGCGTCCTCCGTTCCACAGGAGTCATCATACTGTAAGGAATCAACCTTGTCGATTTTCGGAATTTCATTCTTTTGGAAAGCTCGTAGTTCTTATTTGATCAAATAATGGCTTTTTGTGTGATCGTGTTACTGATGTAATCCATTTCCTTTTTTCTATTTCATAGTTGATGACATTTCCTGTAATAAAAAGTCTACTTTGTGCAATGTTCATCTCCGTTTGCCCCACACAGAAAGGGATATCCATTTCCTTCAAAAGTGCGTAGACATGTGATCAGATTAACCTTCTGTAGCTACATCTAATAAGTATATCCGATTTGAATATCCTGTCACATTTTCTGACCAATTCCAAAAAAGTACACTCTCTACCGGGGGGAAGTGAAGCTGTAAAGAAAATAAATTGATCTTTCGGGTAAATCTCCTATTCAAAATTGATGGACCTCAATTAATGACCATAAACTTTCCGGTTCTTTTCATTTGAGTCTGAAGAACTTGAACTTCAGCCAATTGAAGGTTGAAAAGGATCTCTGCTCGAGTTTTTCAAATCCGCTTGAAATATATCGAGGGGCCATGAGTTATCAGCGGCTCTTGTTTTTGTCTGACGTGTGAGGAAGAAGAACACGTAATTTGAATGGGATTACGCTTCCATAACCCCGAGTGATTCAACCAAATTCAATTGAGGAAATTCGCTCATCCATTCAACTGCGGCTTCTTCTGCAAATACCATGTAATTCTCTTCCAGCTTCTAATAAGGGAAATTCCCACGCTGATGGGTCTTATGATGATTTGAGGGGGAGAAGACATGATTAATTTGGAGGAAACGGAGATAAATGGGGGATGATAGGATCACGTTTTGGGAAACTGGGATTTTGCAGATAAGGAACTGCTTTGTTGGCTGCAGATTACGGAAAATGGTTCCGTTTCCCTGTCCAAGTTTAGAACTAATCCAATTGACATCGATCTGTAATCCAATCACGATCGTTGTCTAGAAATTAACCTTCAAATGTGATGACTGGACATAGTTCCTCCATTTTATGTCCTCGTTTTCCCATTAGAATACAAGTTTTGTGGGCGATAAACACCTGAAGAAATAGTACACTCTCAAAAAAAAGTGGAAAAATAAGGATATGAAATGGAAAACATGGAGAGAATGTGGGAAATGCCCTTGGTTGTTATTAAAAATCCACAAAAATACCGAGAAGTTTCCTGATTCAGGCACTATACGAAGGGTTTTGTGGGCATACTAACGAGGAGAGAAACAATTGGTGACAGCTAAGCAAGTGAGACCAATACTCGCAGCCAAGATAACGTCCAAACGGCCTCTTTTCTCTCTGCCGCCACCACTACCATTCCCGACACGCCGCCACGGGTTTTCGACAATTTGCTATTTTCCTCAGTTAAGCGCGGGTTGAACTCTTTTGAATGTTGTGTGTCCTTGCGCTACTTCTTTTGACTTTCTGTTTCATTTTGCCCTCGATTGGTCGCGGTTCTTTAAAATAGTCGAAATTTCTCTGCTTGTTCATTTAAACGAGGGTAATGAACGCGTGTCCGGTTGATACTGTTCTTCCTCTCCGCGTTCGATCGAAGACATTAATCCTCCTTTCTGCACATTAGCGACCATTTTCTTTTTTTTGCGCAGTTGTGTCTACCAGCTGATTCATCCGCCCGGGCTCGTCCACCCGTTTCGCCCTATTCTCACCTACAAACTTTTCTCCTCTCTGTTTCTTTCTTCTTTAATCCAAGAAAAGTCATAGAAATCGGTGGATATCCTGCTCGCGTCTTAGCGCCTTCTGGCTCTCCCGACTGCCGGTGTTGTATTACAGCACACAACGACCTAATTGTAGAGACTCTCCCCTCCGAATTGACTCATTTAGCTAATTCGCTACTTATTGTCTCTCTCTTTATTGCCTTCTTAATTACTCTACTTTCTATATTATGGCCATCGACCCTGGAAAATACCAAGTATTCATAAGAAACCGCATCGTTTTAGCAAATAGCTGTCATCACATTTTATGGTGCTTTTCGGCAAGGCGCAAGAGGGAGGTCGAAATAGCAATTAGGTCCAACCACTGGCCTACTTTTTTCTTTTTAATTCTGTAGCCGAGGAGAAAATGACGTAACGCTCACAAATTTTGTCAACTTTTCTGATGATATAATTTGGAAATCCCGCGAGTAAACATGCGTTTTGCAGAGGGCGCAAGATCGAAAAATGACGACATTTTTTCTGAGGCCGTACAGAAGATTTTTGTTTTGACGGGAATTGCCATCGGCTGGCGGAAATTATTGCCGAAAATTCATCTTTTGTTGAAAATTGACAGTCATTTTTCTTTGAATTTCGTTTTCCTTCGTTTCTTTTTGTTTCCCATTTAATTTTTCTGATTTTTGTGCCGCTCTTTTTCTCCCGCGTTCAATCTTCAGCCATCATTAAACAAACAAACAGTTTAACCACCCAAATCCTATAAGTTTTTCTTCGCGCGGAATTTCCTGTCTAATTTCTTTGTGTCTACAGCTGTTCTTCTGCCAAAAAGAAGTATTTAGAATTCTCTAGAGCGCGCTCTTTTTAAATGTTGCGTTGACCTTTGCTCCAGTGTCTGTTCCTGTTTGTATTTTAAACATTAGAGGCCAATATTTCGGGGGTCCATATCTTGGAAGGAAGCCGTCTGCTGGCAATTAGCGTTCTTTCACCAGAGAGTGTGCCCCCCTCTGGAGAGAGGACCCGGCAGAGTTTACATCTCACTTGGATTTGATTTATCCCAGCCGGGGGGACCTCCTCCTGCTAACAACAGCAACCGGACCTTCTTTCTAGGGCGTCTTTTCAGCCGAGTTGTTGCCATCAGCCATCGATTGATGACTCTTCTATTAGCACAGATTGTTTTCTGGCCCATTCCACCCTCACACGCCGGGGTGTCTATTTTCGGCCGGGCTTTTTTCGTGGATGGTCCTTTCTCTCCTCTTTGAAACTTGTTAGCTATTCATAAGGCAATTAGCGTATTCTGCCTGGACTCGGGTAAGCCAGTTTGCATGTTGAGCTGCGTGAGAAAGTGCAGTTTTAGTCCTCCTCCAGAGTGGTAGAATCTCTCTTTTTTTTGCCATTGGCTGTCATTTCCAGGCGGGCCCTCGTCGTCTCTCAATTATAGCTATTTTCATGTCATCCATTATCCCATTCTGTCCCCTTATTCTTTATCCAAAATAGAAGTTTCAATCTTTGTCCATATGTTGGATATGTTTGTGTGTTCCTCCTCCCGCTCCCGAAAAATGGGCTAGCCCCTCTCCGTATGCATGCATAATTCATAGGAAAAGCCATTGTGTCAGTCGCATCACTCTAACATTTCCGCTTTTTGTTGTCAAAGTTATACAATTATTAGGATAAGGGGGACCTGTTATGGATGACTGCCTCCCGGACACCTCGTCCGTTCTTATCTTGTGTCCTCTCCCGGTAGCTGGTCGCATTATCACCCAGTTGTTTTCCAGCTAACCACGAAAAGTCAAATGTGAGACCTTGATGGTTCTTGATGTCAAATCGTACGGTTGTGGTAGCTGTTGTTGGAGTTAGTGGCAAAGAAAATGTCAAGGGTCGACAGGTGACATCTTCTATTTTCTTGGTATACAGCCCTTTTTTAGGGTATCGGCAAGTCGGTCCTCTGCAATCGCTTTGTTCGAGGCGCCTACGATGATTTCATTGTTGAACATTCTTCTGTACTATCCCAGGTTTGTTTTCCCCTCCTGCAGCCACTTCCGGTACATGTAACACTACGAGGGGCTCGAACTCAACCCCATAAAACACAATTGACAGCACGAGAGAGAGCTGTCTCAATTGTACACTCAGGCCCCGTTCGCAACATCCCCGGCGAGAGATGCCACCTGATCCATCACTACCAGAATGACATAGTGCAAAATGATTGGAAGAAGATGATTTCAGACGGACTTTAGTGGCTCGCCTGTGATCAACAATGACCATTGGCTATACTGGGGAGATCGCAGTATCGACATAGAAGATCTCGGCAGTCAAATCAACATACGGGTCATTGAACAGACAGGTGTCAACAGAGTCGAGCGAGACCTTTACGGGCAACAGTTTAGAATTTCTTGATGATGAAACATTTGAACCGTTGGCGGGACCATCCACTCGAGAACCCTACGCCAAACGAGCAGCCAGGGTAAAGCTCGAGAGCAAAGACAAGCTCATGTACCTCCAGAAAGTGAGCAGAATCCTTTATCCATGACAATGACAATGTTCGTTCTAGGAACAACTTGGATTAGAAGTGGAATTTCCCCAGCAAATACTCCCCGACGGAAAATGCAACGTGGACTGTTTTCTCTATGTTTTCGATGCTTGTAATATCCCCGGCAGAAATTTCGAAAGGTTTGTTTGTAAACCTTGCGCATTCTGTTTATTTCTTTAGTCAAATATCAACATCCGCCGGGATCCTGGCCAATATTGTTAAAACAAAAAGGCCATTCGTCATCGCGGTCACAAAATGCGACACAGCTGATGAGGATTGGAGCCGAGCTTTGCAGCAGTTGACAAATAACAAACATCTCAAGGGGGTCCACTTTGTCACTGTTTGTTTTGTTTTTATTCTTTTTATTGTGATCTTTAGGTTGAAACCTCCTCTTTTCTCGATGTCAATGTCGAGGAAGCCTTCGTGGCTGCTGTTCTTCTGACCGTCAAGGGAAAATGTCGAAACAAGGCATTGTCCTTTACTGAAGCTGTCAAAGTCGTCAATGACAGATGCTTAGAGATTAGGTTGGTCATTTGGAAAGGGGAGGGAGGGCAATTGGAAGACAAGAAGTATCATCGTTAGAGAGAATGGGGCAATTAGAGATGTCTCGTCTCTTCGACATAATATGCTGGAATTGTTTCGGGGACAGAACAATTCGAAGTGGATTATTGCGTCTATAACTTGGTACAATTTCAGGCAAAATTATGTTCGTCTTCTGCAGTCAATTCTGCCAATTGAGAGCTGGCCTATGCAACGACTGTCCTTTTCTACGTAAGATCTTGGCCTTTCCTAGAATCAATTCGGATTTTTAGTCTGCTGGTGAAGATGGGAATAGACCGCCATCGAGACTATGTGGCATTTGTTCGTCGAAATGGCGCAGCTGCATCAAAGAAGCTCTACGATCAGCATGTGAACGAGGCCAGGGAGCATTGGATGGGCGCCAGGTGACAAATTTCTTTTTGAAAAAGACGTCAAAATCTCAAGATTACGAGCTCTTCTTCCCAAGCTGCCTCATGTCTTTGCTGCTTTATTGGATAGTCAAGAGGTGCCGAGGATGTCGTGGTCCGATGCCAAACGTGTCATCCATTCTCACGCTTTCTTTGAAGAGTATTTTCAGCCACTTGGTGTCTTAGGTACGTCTATTTTCCATTCAAAACAGAGATTTTAGGAAAACAATTAGATCCCTTGACTCCTGAGAACCAATACGAAGAAAAACGACCAGATTCCCGAATACCAGCTGAGATTCTATTGAGAAGCGAAGCCAGAGATTGTTACGAAAATTACAAGGCAACAATAGAGTCGGAACAGAGGCAAGAAAGGCTGGAGGAGGAATTTGAGTACCTGCTGGCCGATACCAAACAGGTCACTCCCGGCAGAACACTCCAAGACGTCAGCATATTCCTCCAGGTAACCTGATATCGACAGTTTTTGAGCTTATTATTTAGGGATGTGAGGCTTACGAGGCATTGGCCCCTGCCCAGGCGGTCAAAGTCTACGATCGGTTTCAAACGGATTTGGTACAGCGAGCAGAAGCTGAATTCACTGAATGTCTTCTAGAATATATTGAACTATTCATTGAGGCAATTCTTACTTGTTTTTAATCGAATTTTTGATAGGTAATCATTACGCATCGAGAAGACAGTCTCCCCCATCGAGGAGTCTACTTAACTGAGAAAGACATGTATTATTTGAAGGACTTCCTTCAAGAAGACCACAGGTTATTGCCTAAAAACTCGTTCTCGTAGTAAAGCAAAAGTTGTAGGTACCGACAATTATCGCGGCTATTCGAATTACGGGACAACATGATCCACCAACTGGCCTCATTTGTCGCAACACCAATGATCTCCCGATGTTCTGCTAAAAATCGCTGTGTCGATGTCATTGCACCGGAAGTTTCCTTACTGTTTTTACAAAGGCAAGCTTCATGTTTGTACAAAATACGCATTTTTATAGGAGACGGTCAATAGAACCAGCTGGAACTGTAGATATTCTTGTACACGGGGAGATATCCGTTGTGGCCTCTTTCATAACAGAATTGAATGTGAGTCAGCCACCTGGTTTATGATCTGCTTTCCCTCCAGGTTATGCTCCGTAGTGAAATCTTCCTCTCATCCAATGGACCAGCGTATATTCGATGCTTTGGCTCGGATGAATACCTCCCCGAGGAAGGAACAACTTCAAAGACACAGCTCTTTCTGATAGGTAGGAATATTTACTCGACACTGGGAATTGTACCAGAAAAAAGAACAGAGAGACCATCGGGATGGCAAAAAAATGGCGTGGGAATGATTTTCAAACCCGATAGAAAAAATTAAAGCGAAAACGATCTCACTGGGGTAACTGGGATTGAAGAGGACGGGGAAGATTTCTCAGAATGGGAATGACATCCTGGAATTGGAGCTTCTCGTCAATGCTGCGCGATCGGATCTTTTCCTCGTGGTTATTGATGAAATAGACGCCGGGCCCTTCCGGCTTCCAATCGTATTTTTGAGCGTATTCCAACAATTGAGCATCTGGAAGAATCAGAAATGCAATGAGAACGGCTAGATCTTACCAGTGGCACCGCCCAAAAGCCGGGAAAGCAGCGTTGTTTCAGCTGTTTGGAATGTTGCACTGATCACCCGACAAATATCTGAATTATTCATGAAATCTAAAAAAGCAAGCAGCCCACAATTTCTGACAGCATCTTCAAATCCGTTGACACTTTTGACAAGACGGGGAATTTCTTGGGGAATTTTAAAAGGTTCATTTGGGTCCGTCGATGGCTTGTAGTTATCTTTCATCAGTTTCCAAAATGTGGCAAAATCACATGATTCGAGGACAGCTCCTAGATCTGTCACTAGTTTTATACTCTGAAGGGGAAATTCTTTACAAATTAAAGGAAAATCAACTCACGGGCAAGACGGCATTTCTCATGTCAATGAGACATTTTGCAGAAGCAAAATCGCTGCTTGGTAATACCATTAGCGTCTTCATTAGGATATTTTTGACTGTGGCTTCATTGAATCTGAATTATTAGTTTAAGAAAATACAAAACGAGCTCTAACTTGTCCGGATTTAATTGAAATAGCTTCAAAACGACCAGGCAAATATCTTTATCGTATTCGTTTTCTGAAACCATCAACTCGACACATTTCGTGAGATCCGTAACATTCTCTGGATTGTATCTGAAAAGGAAACAGGAATTTAGAAGCAAAGGATTTCTACCTGTTTACATCTTTTATTTTAGTGCGAAGTTCTGTTATAAATTCCTGGAATACCATTTAATCTGAAAAAAAGGAATTAACCAAAAAAATAAGAAGTTTGTTGGATAAAGAGGGCGAGACGGAGGGCCGAGAGTATTGATTATTGCTAAGCGGGGCGTTGATTGTTAAAAGGCATGCGAGTTGTGTTTGGGTGGCCACAATCAATGGAAAGGACATCGCCATTTTTCTTGCCATATTTTGAGAAGCTTCGTTCGTGGTGGGGCATGTTTACGCGGGGGAAGTCCATAACAGAAAACACGCGAAAGGTCAACACGGATAATTACAATATGGGTCAGATTACTTGGATGGTAAAAGGGCATGTTTACGGTTTATTTAAACCAGTTGACTGACGTCGTTTAATTTGAATAGCCTGTTTACGCTTTGCAATAAGAATATTAATTTTAAAGGACCGGGTAAAGGTCGAGCAGGGCGCAATTTCAATAGAAGCAAATGAGAAACTGGGATTATGACGCTTTCTAACAAGAAGGGCTTGATTAAAATATGAATCTCATTTTAGATTCTGCTGTATCCTTGGAAAGAGCTCGATTCGCAGTAGAACATTCGCTAGGCGATAATCCGGAGACATTTTGTCGTTTTCCTCCGATGTATGTCCTCGTCTGTGATCCCAGCCACTACGATCTCCTGCCACAATTACATCAACAAGTAAGTGGGCATCTCTCTTCTTTGGTGGTTAACACAGTTTCCGTAAATTTGTCATCCACCCTAGGCGTACAAACATTTCCACTTTTTCTGGCAATAGCGACACACACACGACCATACGTGGTTAAGCTATATTTGCACTTGGCTCCGTTACTCACAGCTTTTTCAACTACTGCCACTTCCAGGCTACTATGCTGGCAGAATCAACAGCTGGTATCTTCATTGGAGCAGGCACAGCACCGTCGGAAGATAGTCAATGGAGTAAGAACAGCGACTGTAGCAGCATCTTTGGGTATGTCTCTGTGTGAGCCATTAAAACGTGAAATTTAGGAAAGATCAACTGATCAGAGTTTGTGAAGCGGCGTGTAATTCTAGTCTCAATCCGAATAAGAGTGATCTACGGGTAAAAGTGAGAGATTTCTTTTGTTATAGACACCTACGCAATGTGACATAGCGGCAAGTGTCAGGGCATGAAAACGTATGGTAAACAGTAGAGACGATTGTTTGATGCTCACGTCAATTTGTCGTCAGAGGGGCGTAGACCAAGACAAAAAATAACAAGAATGTCTCTCTAATGAGATTAAATTAATAAATTAGGGGACAGATTACAAATGATCCTTCAGGTCTCCATAATGTGTGGTGATCCATTTCCAATAGAAGTCTTTCTAAACGCCCTTCTTGCCACTGACAGTCCCATCTACACTTCAGCAAAATACAATGACATTCTTGGAGGTTGTGCTTGCCCCTGTCATCCAATAATGTCCTTCAGGTGGTACAATCCCGTTGACAGTTCTCCTCCCATCTGAGTCTCGCTGCCGTGTCGATCTCAGTATTGCCTCATATCACAATTGGGTTTTCGCCAAACATTTACATAGTCGAAATGGTCACATTCTCCTCTTTTCTGCAAAGTGAGCCATTTCACACAACAGCTGCAAACACCTCGTTTTCAGACGAGCCGCTTCCCTCGCCCATGCGAAAGCAGCCGTCAGTCGCATACTCGACAATGGCAGTTACAGTGTCTCCGGCAAATCCATCTTCCTAATAGCCGTGGTCGACAAAAATGAAAGATTTGACGACGAGGTCAGTTAAAAAACCTTGAAAAGTTGAAAGTTACGGAGTCCCGGGGTACTGTTTGTATTGAACGTTTCGGGTTCAAGTGGTCGCCGTCGCTTCGGCGACCTCCCGCTGCCTTGCACAGGCGCTCTTGTAATTGCAGCTCAAATTGACACATCCACTCACATGTCGGCCCCTCGAGCTTCTCACTTTTTTCGCGCCTAATTAAAAAATTCGGGTTACAGTGTTCAAATTTGTTGTTGACTGAAGGAAGCGAACTCGCCCAGAGCATTGGGGCCGCATTTGTTGTTCTGAGCTCAGACTCTGCCGACAATCAGGATACTGCCACCGCCTTTGTACGATACTTCGACACTCTCATGGTAAATTTTGTTTTCTTTAATTTATGCTTAAATCCGTATCATTCCAATTTTTAACCGAGGATTCAAAAAGCTCATCGAAATTTGAATCCGAAAAGTGTCTCCTTTTTCCGCAACTTATCGATGGTTTTAAATTAACCGGCTCTCATTAGCCGATGCATTTTCCCGGTTCTAATTAGCAATCCAAAAATACTGACCTCATCTCACCTTTCAAAAAGTGTCTATTCTATCCCCATTAGTGTGACGAGGACTGTTCAGAGAGCAAATTTTTGGTCATTTCAGTACATCGCTCCTCAATATCCAAACACAACGACCTCGTCAAGAGATCAACTCAAGTCTGATACGTAAGTTGCTTATTTTTTCTGAATATGAAAAGAATACAGCGATGGCTATGCGACTTTGACAGATATCAGGAATATGCACCTGTCTCCAGGGTTTCCCAAAGTTGCTTCTGGTAGGTTGCCCTTAATTATTCCACAAAAAGTATACAGAACATGGATCAGAGAGTACAAATTCTACCGCGTCAACTGGTCAGCTGTATGCTCACAGAAAACCGGGACCAGAAAATGTCATGAGGAATTCGGCCAGCACAAATTCTGTCGGTGCAAGCGCCAGGTAGCGTCGTCTTTCTTTTCGCGTTACCTATTTTCGCTTTTCATCCTAAAAAAAGCAAAAAAGAGCCTATGAATCTAGTGGAAATTCTATTTAGCACTGGCGGTGCCTCTCGATATCGTCGCCGTGCAGCTCCATCGACTCCTCAAGTTCGAATTCCTGTTTTTCGATCTCCTATCATGGCTCCACTTGCCACTCCCGAAGCTGTTGACGTTGCCGCGGAATATTCTCTCGTCCAGGTAGCGCTGCCTATATCTCCCATAAAGTAGTAGTTGTTTTGTAGGATGCTTTGACTGACGATGACCATATTTACGCTACGTTGGATTTTGAAAAAGAATACGAAGAGAGTCCAAGCAACTCGGAAAGGACCAGAAAAGAGAAGAAAAAGCCCCTGAGAGAACGGATGTTCGCCGCGTACACGACAACTCCGTCCTCTTCCAAGGATACCGGTACGTCGTCGGACTTATTCATTCTCCCGAAGTTTATTAAATTCCACGAATTTGATCACCCGTCTCAGCTTATGTTGAACATCAAAATACAATGCCCTCAAATCCGAGAAACCTTATCGAAATGCGCAATGATTTCTGAACATTTTTTGAGCTTCCCCATGAAAAATGAAAACTTTCAAACGTGGCCATGTCGTCTCCACGTGAGCTGCTTGAATTTTCATGGCTGTCAGGTGAGGCCGCTCCCTCTCGCTTCCTTTTCTATTCTTCGTAATCCAAAAATTACTGCATGTTTTTCGGTGGGGAGGCCAGTCTTTTTCTCTTTTTCCTCCTTCTTCTCCTCTGTGGCTTATGTGATTGTTGTGTTTGTAGCACGAGCATCGACGGAAAAGAGAACAACTTCCTCGACGACGCCATTGATGACGGCTTCCGCTTCAGGAATTGAAACCTATAGAACTCCGGCGCTTCTTCGTTCTTCGAATTTCCGTCCAACGCAGACGCAGCCAATTGCCAAGGACACCTCTAATTATGATGCCATCACGCGCTCCGTCACCACCGAGTTCTCTCGAGATGGGATAAAACACCGCAGACCTCTACTCGTACCGCCAATGGACGCCGGTCTTCGTCATTCTCTTTCGGCTGAAAGTATTGTCGATCTCATCCACGAGAAGAAGAAACAACGTCACAATGTTTCTGCCGGCGCGTCGAAGTTCGTCCGAAAAGTGGCAACCTCTTTCCGAATGAAGAAGAACCCAGTGGGCAAAGTCGACGAAGATGACAATCCGGACAACAAATATCTGGTAGTCGAGCCGATTATGGAAAGTCGAAGTCTACCACAGAGTCCTCAAGTCGAGAAGAGGCAAATGAAGAAAATCGGCAGCAATGGTAGGCAACTTTTCTATGTTCGTTCGTGGTGAGACGCATTTTCGTGTGCATGTCGGCATATTTCCTTTGGGGCTTTGCTTTTTCGGTGTTTTGATGTTATTTTACAAACTCTTCAATTTGAAAGACCAAAGAATCAGCGGAGAGAGCAGCAAGTAACTTCCAAAATTGCAAAGACCACGTGGGCGATAGGTTCCGTCTTTTACAGCTGCTGGCTCTCTCTCCGCTCATTTGAGTAATTGCCCGTATACGTAAAAGAACAGTTGAAATTGCGTTCCGTCTACCAATAATTAGAGGGTATTAATTTTAATAAGTCGAAAGCTAAGAGAATGAAAACGAAGCGTTTAGGCGAGAAGACGTCTTCATTCTCCTGGTTACCATCTCGATCTCCTCGTCGAAATTCAAAACAAGTCGCCCCTTCTCTCGAGGTATCCGCTTCTTCTTTTCCTTTCAGGACTTTCTTTTAGACAAGTCAAAGTGGTGTCATTTCTCCGACGGATACATTGGAATCTCTGTGTGCTGCCGGTGGCGGACTGCCTATTTTCTTGACCAAATGTGTTGAATTCATTGAAAAGGTGAGACACCGGCACCTTCTCTCGGGGGATTCGCAAATATAAAAGACTACGCCCAAGCCTACGTCATGGCCACTCTACGCCCGTTTGTCTCAGGGGGCTTTGTCACAAAAATTAGTGGCGAAAACCAAAAATTGAAGCGCAAAATGTCTATTTTTAGAGAATAGTCGAAGACGAAGAGGTAAGTCAGTGGATAGGCTGAAAAGTGTCCGCTTCATTGTTGAATGTTAGAATACATGCACGATCTGCTCTCGTCCTTGTATTACTGTAATTTTATTATAATTTCTAGGATGGATTGTCACTCGAAGGACTCTACCGTGTACCGGGAAATCAAGCCCAATTGGCGGAATTGGAAAAAGTCTTCCGAGAAAAGGTTGGATTCTTTTTGATCCTTCAAAAAATGGCGGGGATTACAGGGTGACGCTAATTTTGAAGCCATGGGAATGCCTGTCCACGTGGTGGCCACAGCCGTCAAGAATTTCTTTTCCCGTCTGCCAGAGCCCGTCATCTGTGAGGGGCTTCAACAGAGAATTATTTCAGTTCTCGACGATAATGACGTGAGTATTTAGACATTACCGTAATTCTCTGTCTTTGAACTGGCAGTCAACAATATCGTGCGTATTTCAGGTAGCTGAAAAGCTTCGGGTCGTATTTACTGATCTCGATAAGAGTAACATCAACATTCTTCGATTTTTTATTGGACACCTTCATAAAGTGGCCGAGTCGCCGGCAACTGCCATGGATATCAAAAATTTATCCAAAGTATTTTTCCCCACATTCTTCCGGTATACTGTAGCCTCTTTTAAAAGTAAACAAGATAATTATAGGCCAAATTTTACGGACTTCGCAGCGATGTCATCGGGTATGGAGCAATATCAACGAGCAATGGAAGCTGTCATTTTATACTCGGAGCATATTTTCTCCTCTTCAGTCTGACCTCTTTTTGGTGCTTTTCTTTCCTTTTTTTCTTGTAAGCAACAAATTCCTTTCATTCGGTTGTGATTTCCGAATCTGTTATCCGGTTCAATTATGGATTTCTATTGCATTTATTCAAAATCTCTAATAAATTATATTTATGCCTATTTTATTCTTCTGTTCATTGTTTTCCAGACAATTTCTTTAAATAGACGAGGGATACATGTGCAGATTCTCCTTTTCCTAAAGAAAATATTTAGAGCTTCCCCAAAAAAGGTGACTTTTGACAAAGAAATTGGCGACTGCCCTTCGATATTTTTTGTGTGAAAGTATCATCGCCACAACACTTGCTGGATCAGAGATAGAAATGGTGATAATGGCTAAATTTGCAGCTGTCGGGATCATTAACTTCAGGTATGCGATTGTTATCGGGATAAAGAGAGGAATCAAAAACAAACTGTAGTATACGATCGTCTGAAGAAGAACTAAAACGACTATTTCGGATTACATGAACGAGAAGACATCGAACAACTGCTCTATGCATCGATGCAGCTGTCGTCGAAATTATATGCTTCCGTAGCAGTACGGTAATTCGGAAGAAAAAGAGACCAATCCAGAAGATGCCTTCGAACAGAAGAGATTTAGTAATAGATACCGACAAAAATTAGCGGCGTCATTTCCATTATGAACAATGTTTCGCTTATCACTTGACTGGGAATGACATCATAATAACTTGGAAATTCCTGAAGTAGTTTAAATAACAAAGGGGTTTCCCTACCTTCCTGAAGTCGTTTTTAGTTTTATTATTTTCTGTTATGTGACAGAGGGTAATATTCATAGAAAGGGGTATAAGAATGGCGATAAATACAGCGTAACCAACGAGAATGAAATGCAAAGATTTACGGAACGGAATGAGTGCATAATTACGGTATAAGAATAGCATAGCGGCCAACCGTTTGCTAAAATATGAGATACTGTAGTATCTACCGAGGATCAAACCGGCGAAAAGATTCAAACCGAATCCCAATTGCAAACAGGTTGGTATTCCCATTTGAGACAATATTCCTGTCGGATAACCACCAGGAACCGGAAGAAGGATCACCGGAAGCATCCCTAGCGAGAAAGATATTTGAGTAATATAACCTCTAAAATTAAAATTGGACAGTGAAAATAAATAAACAACATTGCCAAGTTTAGAGCCAGGAGATATTTGTAGATAGAATTTGAGGAAGAGATATTCACGTAAATGACACATATCATACCGGGAATAAAAATAGGAACCGAGAAGACGGTTATGCTGTGAAGTGCCCAGATATACCATTGTGGATCGGGATCAAAATGCTGAAGCCAATTCATACGGGACAGGAACTTTGTTTGGTACAAATTAATCGAAAAGAGCAGGTGCTGAATGGATAAGTTATGTACAGTAAACTTTGTGTACGGTCGATGAAACCTAGGAGGTCAATCTCTAAACATCATTCACTAAAAATAGAAAGCCTTTATTAGCATGATGAAACTTGACACCAGTTCCAGTTAAATGAAGAAGGCAGCCATCTCCTTATTAGTTTACAACTTTCCAGGAGTAGAGATACCGCCAATAGAAGGAGTAACGGAGCCGCCACCAATGCTGGGAAGACCGCTGAATCCAGGAAGACCGGGAAGATGAGGCATGGTAACGGGTCCAGTTTCACAACCGCTGCCGTTGAGGGCATCCTGAAATTTTATTTCAGAAAAAATTGAGAGACATACAGCAAGACGCTGGAGGATGGTGTTGACCATGTCGATCTCGTCTTGGGCCAAATTGCCGATAATGTTGAGGAGGGCAGCCAGTTGAGCATCTGTGTCGAGGACAGCGAAGACGGGGCTGACAAGGAGACCGATGATCTGAATGACAGCGGTTCGGACGGCAGGAACAGCAGCCTGGAGATCATTGACGATGCAGCGGACGGCTTCGACGAGGTTGATGACGAGGCCTTGAACAGGCTCGGGAAGGATGTCGAGGATCGACTGGATGGTCTCGTCATCGAGAATGTCAGTCAGAAGGCCGTTGACAATGACATTGACTGCTCCGAGGGCAGAATCGGCAATGTTCAAGACGGCGGTCAGAATAATTCCGACATTGATCAAGATGTTGTTCAACAGTTGGCCAAGGACTCCTCCGACAGTCTCCAACAAATTTCCAACAATGGGCAGTTTGTCCAGAAGTGGCAATTTGACTCCACCGCTGCCTCCAAGGATGGGACCCAAGATTGGCACTCCTCCAACAAGACCGCTTACAATGGGAATGCTCAAGGCAGAAGCAGCACCGATGAGGGCAATGAAGAAGATAGCACGCATCTGGAACTCTCGAGGTTTTAAAAATCCAGGGAGGAAACCACCTTTGATTGTTGGAAAGCCGGAGAGAAGGCTGAATATGTCCAGGCTGTCCAGGCTCCAATCTTTTATAGGGACCATTCGAGATCAGTGTTCAAACGGTTTTGGATTATGGTAAACTTGTTATTTTTCTACAGAAACTTTCCACTTGTTTTTGAATTTTGACTCAATTCACACTGACCAAAACGTTTTGCATAATCGTAATCCAATAACAGAGAGCGGAACATCGAAAACAGCCGATTATCGAGAACAAGAGCTGCAGTATTTTTTGTACAAAACATTTCTGTTTTCTTCGGAGCTCATCTATTGTTTTAACATAATCCAAAACCGTTTAAACAGTGGTCGGAAATGGCCGGTATAAAAACTTGGGCACGGAGCAGTCAGGACACATTCAGCATCCCTTTCGGTTTCCAAACAACCACAGGTTAGCTTCTCCATCCAATTATTCTGACCTCAAGAGTTCCAGATGCGTGCTATCTTCTTCATTGCCCTCATCGGTGCTGCTTCTGCCTTGAGCATTCCCATTGTAAGCGGACTTGTTGGAGGAGTGCCAATCTTGGGTCCCATCCTTGGAGGCAGCGGTGGAGTCAAATTGCCACTTCTGGACAAACTGCCCATTGTTGGAAATTTGTTGGAGACTGTCGGAGGAGTCCTTGGCCAACTGTTGAACAACATCTTGATCAATGTCGGAATTATTCTGACCGCCGTCTTGAACATTGCCGATTCTGCCCTCGGAGCAGTCAATGTCATTGTCAACGGCCTTCTGACTGACATTCTCGATGACGAGACCATCCAGTCGATCCTCGACATCCTTCCCGAGCCTGTTCAAGGCCTCGTCATCAACCTCGTCGAAGCCGTCCGCTGCATCGTCAATGATCTCCAGGCTGCTGTTCCTGCCGTCCGAACCGCTGTCATTCAGATCATCGGTCTCCTTGTCAGCCCCGTCTTCGCTGTCCTCGACACAGATGCTCAACTGGCTGCCCTCCTCAACATTATCGGCAATTTGGCCCAAGACGAGATCGACATGGTCAACACCATCCTCCAGCGTCTTGCTGTATGTCTCTCAATTTTTTCTGAAATAAAATTTCAGGATGCCCTCAACGGCAGCGGTTGTGAAACTGGACCCGTTACCATGCCTCATCTTCCCGGTCTTCCTGGATTCAGCGGTCTTCCCAGCATTGGTGGCGGCTCCGTTACTCCTTCTATTGGCGGTATCTCTACTCCTGGAAAGATGCTATAAGAAAGAGCTCCTGTTCTTTCATGCAATTTCGACTAATAAATCACTTCTTTCGATGTTGTTTTTTGCCGAGCAAATCCTCTCCTGTGTGTGAAAATGATAGGAAGGCGTTATCATCGGCTTAGACGACCGGATGGAACCCATACTCTATGTTCCTCCAAAAATTAAAGGTTTCCGATTGAGTGTGAGCCCCTATCCTTTTCCAAATATCGTCACAGATCCTAAGCATTGCCGTTTCCTGGATTCTCCTGTCCGTTTCTTACCTAACCTATGCATTCAATGATAGTAAACCGAATTACTGGGTCTCTGACTTTGGCACAGTCGCTTTTTTGCTGGCAATTTGTACGTTTCAACAGAAAGGGTTAGTCGAGTTGGCAATCTTCTCTGTTTCAATGGTATGAGGCTCTCTTTTGAGACTTTCGTGTTCAGGGTATTTTTGTCATGCTCGCCATTGTACAGACCGCTCTCCATTACAATTGGATTGTTGAACAGATAAACTTACCTCCGTGCGGTGGGTAATTTCTTTCTGACTTTCATTGTTTCCAGGCCCCAATTCGACTACTCCAACCACTGTATTTGGGAAGACAACTTGTAGTGACTATCGCTGGGATGCTGGAGGCATGTATTCTGGTGTATTTGAATTTAATTCCAGTTCAGTGACAACCTTATACATAATCCAAAGTGTCAGCCTGGCTCTTACAATTCTAATTACTCCAGTTGCCTATTTTCTGAATATCAAGCTGTTTATCCACCGATGGACTATGCGGAAGTATGCTATTTGTCCAGTTTTCAGTTCTTTTTTAGAGTTACAATATTGTCACCAGTGCCTAATATATTAGGGAAATGTGTAGCCGTACAAACTGATCCAATAGAAGAAGATGAAGAGATCGAGAATGATCGGGAAAAAGATGAAGACGAGGGAATAGACGACGACAGATCAGTGACAATTTGATCAGATAATATAAATATCAGTTGGGTAATTTGTAGTATTATTCACGCGCCTTAATATTCTTCCTGGCCTGGTTGATAGGAGTCCGCCTTTATCAGCAGCAAATGCATTCAAACATCTATCAGCCTCCTCGGATTCGAGGGCATTTATTGTCGGTAAGTTCCGACTATTCTTCGTAAATATCCCAAATCTCTAGATAGTCGCTTCACTGGCTTCTTATCTCCTTCAGGGAAATGTCTCCCTCGTCTATTTATTTTGTATTTTTACCCAGGACAATCTATTAGTCCCAATTACTCTCGCCACTATAATTACTTGTTGCTTGACGTGGGAGATGAAGAGTCTTCTTGAACTGATCGTTTACTCCTGTAGCCTGGTAGTTTTGTTTAATTTTCATTAAAATTTAATAATTCAGCAAGCCAGTTCAATATTTGTTTCTTATTTGCAAATTCGAAACTTTATTACTCTTTTTGAGCTATTTAAAAAGCCACCTTGTCCAGAAGGTCAAATTGAAAAGAAACATCAATGTAGCAATTTGCATTCTTCGCCTGGAAGTAAGGAATTTTGAGTAGCTTACCTTCTTTCAGTGATTCTATATCTCATAGTATTTTTCTTCATATTACTGGTAGATCTAGTACTTATCCCACTGACGGGCTATCTTCTTGCCAAATTCATTGAGCATAAATGGAAAATTCGAAAGTAAGGAAGTTTCTCATCGAATAAATTGAATTCTAGAGTAAAATTCTTGTCTCCAATGATAGAAATAATTGCCTCGACGACGGGAATGCAAACAGAAGATGACACAGACCATGCTATAAGCGTCTCTCCCACCGATATTGTCGTAATACCCAGCAGAAGAAGGAAATGTTGTTTTTAATAAAAGTGAAAACCTTCCGGTGTATTCTAAAGATCAATTATTCCGCGTGTGTTATGATAGGACTTCTTATCAAAACGACAATTCCAAATGGAGCCAATTTTCTACGAGCCGCCACGAATACGCGGCTACAAGTTATCCGTAAGCCGTTTCCCATTTATATCTTCAAAATATCCAGGTTTTGAGCATAATTGCTTCTTGGATTCTGTTGGTTTTCTCCTCTTTGACATTTTTCCTCTGTGCAGAAGAACCTAACAAATGGATCAACCTGATAGCCACCATCTTCTTTGGCTTGGCCATCTGTTCCTTCAAACAGAAGGCTCTAGTAGATCTTGCTGTGTACTCCCTGTCTATTGTAAGTTTCACATTTCTGAGAGCTCTCGAGGAACCAGATGACTTCTTTGATTTTAATCCTATCAAAATGTTGGCTCACCGGAGAGAAGCCGCTGATAACCAGGTGTTTTACGACGCAAACATTATGCTATCCGACGTCATAGGCCAATAATTTCAATTTCTGAGTCATTGGGGATTTATTTCAGGGGATCTTTACACTGTTGTCGATAGTTCAAGCCGGTCTCCACTATCATTGGATTGACAATATTATAAAGACGCCGCAATGTGGTAAGAGAACGATTTGCAGGAAACAAAAATGGTTTAGGAGATGACCAGAAACGGAGATCAACCTCCGAAACGGAATGCAATGACCATCATTGGACAATTGGACGCTAGTTCATCTGATTATTCATTACCGGCTCATTTCAGTAAGACTATATCTCCTCGTTCAATTGGGAAGTATACTTCTAACTGTGGCCATCTTCCCTTTCGCCTACTATTTGAATATCAAACTCTTCCTCCATCGCTGGATAATGAGAAGGTGAGAGCCGGCCAGATCAATGGCAAACTCGGTTTCCAGGGCAACCATCATCCGAGCCGAGAAGATTATCATAGGAAAAGATGCCGAAACCCAAACAGAACCAGAAGAAGTGTACATTTAAAAAAAAGGACAACACACCGAAATCCATAAAAGTGTTATCTAACCCACGACGAATTTAATAAAATTATTGGATTATAAACCCGTATCATAAAAGTCACATCTGTTCGTCTTTGCTTGATTCTATGAGTTCTATTACACTTCAGTGACTTCTTTCTTGGAATACACCTTGCCATATTTTCAGGAACTGTTCCCAAATTCCTTCGAGGGTTAGGAATTTACTATCTTCATCATAGAATTTTTATTTAAATAACAACTAGTGGAAAATAAAAAAAATTAAGCAGGGAGCTCGAAAGCTTCTATTTCTGTACCATGCCGGCCTGCATTCTCCTTTATCTCAGGAACCTCTTCATGTCTTATCCATTTTTACCAACTCATGATCATACCTGGTACCCGGATTATGGTACCCATTGTACCTGGAATAAAATAATTTCTAACTATTGAAAAAATTCTCACCAGGTAAGGGAAACCCCAAAAAACAGGGTTGTCGCTGTCTTTTCGAGAAATTGTTGAGACATTTAGAAGATTCAATTTAGTAGAATACTGTATGTCATAAAAATAAAATGAAACTGGATGTATGCCAGCCTGAAATAAGTGATCTGCCACAAAGAACCAACAAAAACTTCAAAGAGCGAACAGTAACGAGGAAGAATGAGTATTCTGAATACAATATGGCATGACAAATGCCTAGAAAACATGGAAAATGGAGGAGGCCGGCATCGGCGCCGCAATGCCCGCTCCTCTCGCCCGGATCGATCGAGAATCTGCGCCCTTTTTGTGTATCTTTGCAGGCGCCGCATGGTCATGGATACCCGTTATTCTCGAATTTCTCGACCCTTTTTGAGCTTTTTCAGCTGTTTATTTGCCATTTTCAGAGATGAATCTACTCTCTAACGGGTTTAATTCACTTTTTGAAGAGACACAAGAGAAATTACCCGACTCACAAGTTATCCACAGAGGTTTTTCCTTGAAATTATTGTTTATTACTGGTAATTTTATAGAAAATGAGCGGACAAACCTCCTCACAATCACTCGATTGGTATTACGTTCATTTTTGGAGCAGTCGATGAAAGGAACATGTCGGTTTGTCTCCTTCTGTTCTGTTTATTCGTCTTTAGGGTAATCGAAACTGATGTCCAGCCTCTTTGTGACCTTTTGATGATGTTGGAAAAAACATTGTGGCATGGATTTCGCTCCTCAGGCTCGTACTTACAGCATAGTTTTAGTATTTTCTTTTTTAGCTCAGAAAACGGTGATCTTTTTGAAATCGCCAGACGCAGAGCTATGGGGAATGATTTGGAAAATAGCCAAGTCATCGGACTCTATGAGAGAGTCCGTCTCCTGCGTAGACCAGCTGGAAAGCCTCAGGTTTTATTCTATTTTTCCCCTATAAATTACTCCTTTGGCAGGACTCCAATCTGTAAAATCAGAGCATTTCTACGGATAAGTTTGATGCAGAAAAGATTGAGTGACTTCTTTTCCGAGTTGACTCAATCTCCTATCCTCAAGTAGGTTCCCCCATAAATTCTAGCCTAACATCGAGTTCAGAGACTATTATGAGCCGTGGGCATTAATGCGACACGAGACGATTATCCACATATCCGGCGGGCTGATGGGATTGCGAGTCCTCGATTGCAATTTGTCGTTGAATAATGAACGTCTACAGGTGTGTGATAAATTCTTGATTTAATTTTAGCTGGATAATTTAGGATATTCCTTTGAGTGTTGATCTTTCGCCTTACATAAAATTGCCCACAATATCATTAGAAGAGGAAAATGGAAGGGCGCCTGTGGGTTTACGTGTCAGAATAAATAGAAAGAGATAATCTAGGCTCGTACGGATACAGACGATGAGAAGAAGCGATTACTCGACCAAAACAGCTATCTGGAAGAGAGAATAAGACAGTTGACGTGAGTCTAATATAGCAATTTTCGTTATATATATCGGCTTTTCCAGCTGTAACATGGAAAATATGAAAAAGAGATTGGATTCCAGTGATACTATCAGTCAAAAAAGCGGGTTAAATCTGGACAGCGAGGTGTTTTCCCTCTTTTACGCCTATTATTCCCAATTCAGGTGATAAGTTTCAAAGCCCTTGAAGAGTCTAACGGACGATTCTCGCAAGATTCAGCTTTTCACGACGAGAAACACGACTTGCTGGCCCAGGTGGAGTTTTATCTCTTTAGTCATTCTCTCCTTGTTTATTTTAGATAGCAGAAAAAGATGACACAATTCGTCTTCTTCAACAACAACTAACCGATACAAAGTCATTGAATGCTGATTTGTATTTAAAAGTTCGACATGCAGAAGACTGCGCCCGGAAAGTGGAGCACGATTTTGTATTGGAGAAAAATAAACACAAATCGGTAGGAGAGCGCGTACATGAATCTATTCAAAGAGTTTCTTTAGGAGATTGATCAATACGTTGTAAATAATCAAACCCTGAAAAAGAGAGTAGAATATTTGGAACAAGAGCTGAAGAAGAAAAATAGCAATAAAGAGCCAGGTAGTCGCGAGCTGTTCCCTAGAAAAAATATTTATAGAGCCTGTCGAGGAGATTCAAGAGATCAACTACAAGGACACGGATGATGAGAATTCCCATCCACTTATGTAAAAAATCCCCCAGTTTATCCGTTTCTATAGCCGTGTACATTGCTTACTTATCCTCTTTTTTGTACTTCTGATGCCAACTACTTCATCATGTAGATATCCATAATTCTGTGAATTTTAAGACGTGTGATCCGGTACTGTGATTCATTTAAAAATACTTCAAATTGGTTGTGGAAGCAACAGGCCATAATTTACTGTGCAATAGAGAAAATAAAAAGGCTTACTAATCCCGTGTTCCATTTACTCGTCAAAGTAGTCCAAAAGCAATAAAATGTTGCCAAATTTGGCAATGGATCCAGCTTTTTTTACACGCAGCTGCGAACTTCTTATAACTTTTGCTAACGTGCAAGTCGAGTGGTTTCTCTCTCGTTGTTCCAGCAAAAATCTAAGATCTTCACGCTTTCGTTGTCAGTTGATTCGGCCTTTTCAGCCCCTCCGTTGATGAATGACCGTAAACGGGGCAAAGGTCCCCCGCTACCGCTGGTCATCTGCACATTCTCTATTCGTCACGTGTTCCAATGGAAACTTCTCTACATTTTCCAAGTTCTAAAAATAAAAGAAAAGCCAACAGGTTAGCCAGCCCCTGTTTTATCCAAAGATCCTCTTGTTGTTGCTGATCTTTATAAACCCAAATGTAACCTTAGAAGGCTTGAAACGTCAAATTTGAGCAAGGCAAATATTACGCACAATTGGACTTCGTATAACATCATTGTTCATTGTAGTGGACTACATCAACTTGTCGAAGAACAGCTGAGTGTTTGCTATTCGTCTGTCGCTGCACAGTGCGAGAGCGTTAAGTGAAACCGCTAGGGGTCGACTTTTAAAAGCCTCGAATACTTCTCCCTATTCCCAAGCATTATAATAAGAGTCTTATGTCAGAGATCTCACTCTTTGAGTTGTTCCGATGACTACGTGCAGTCTACGTTAAACGGTCTGTAACCATGCCACTGGGTGACCTCCATGCTCGACCTAATAATCATAAGCCCTCTGTTGTCTCTCCTCTTTTTGTATTGGGGATGCCTTCTCTCTGACGACCTGACTTGTCTGCGTTCTCATCGGACCATTCTCTCATCTAACGGGGGAATCCCTATCGCTTATTGTTCTGGTTGGCAACTCTCAGCCCCGTCCGTCAGTCAACATCTCTCTCGCCCGACTGCTTGCCTGTCCGTCGACTATTTCAGCAGTAAGTTCTTTTCTCTGATCATAGACACTTTTTTATGGGGTTCTGTCCGGCGGCGACGGTTCACAAGTACACTTTTTTCGCGTATATTCCAAAGAACATGGGGAACTTTGCATTTTTGTGACAGCCTCGAAAGATTTGAGGCTGTAAACCGATTGATCGACTATATCGGGTAAAAACGGTGTGTTCTATCAAAGGGCAAAGAGAAGGTGACGTGTTGTGTTGGAGATGGCTGCAAAACCGGCTTTTGTTCATGTTATTTTGTCTAAAAGCTCTTGGAGAAATAAGTTAGAAAACAAGATACGGTAATAATGATGATCATTGACTGAAGTATTTTGTTTTTCGAGGTCATAACCGTTTCTGTGCAGTTTACTGCAATCTGCGAACTGTTGATCGACTGAAAAAAAGGAGAAATTTCAATGATCAGGCCACTTTTCTCAGTCGTTTTTAAATGTTGATTGAACCTTGTACACATTGTTCTCCGCGGCTCTTTTTGGCCGTTTTGGATCATGAAGAAGTGACTTGGATTGCGAACAGCTCAGACCCGGAGATAATCTCGGATCGGACCCGCTATGATCTACTCTCCAAAACGTATACATTTTCCCGTACAGAAATAGCCATAATCTGTGGGATATCAGCTAGTGGCAGGTGGTTTGCGTGTCCGTCCATCACTCCGGCAGGTGCTCTGTCTGACTCATAATATTGTCCACCTTAAAACAATAATCAGTGCACATTGTGCAACTGATGAATATACCGGTTGTTAAGTGAAAACAAACATTTTCTTTTGATAGTCCTACGCAATGGCAAATACAATCTCATTTTTGGGAAACGGGGAGAGAAGGCATAGGTCACGTGGTCTTTACTTATTTTTGTGGTCGCGATGGTCACTGTAACTATTGTTAGGTCGATCAAGTCGACTAATTAGAAGCCATTCTCTCTTGTTTCTCTTTTTAAAAGTTGTTATCCTTTTACCCCGCTACCTGGGAAATAAATTAAGCTGTCGGCATGCAACACGGCGATTTATTACCAGCAGCAGTACTTCGACTCTCCCTCCTGAAGAGAGTACATCGAAAGTACAGAACATGACCATTCAAATTAAAAAAGGACAGTCTATCCCACTGATGTTTGAGGTTTCTTCTATTTTCCTGTAAACTGTACCCAAGTTTTACTACTGTCCCCGTCCGCATGACTCCCCGTTTATGACGGTAATCTTGGTCGTCATGGGGTCAACTTGTAGCCTTTCTTTTCTCGGAAATCTTCTCCTTCTCTTCTTCTTTTGTTCTCTGTCTATTCATATAATTCAGTCCGTTCGAGTGACGACAGCCTGAATCCGATCAACATTTACTGGTAGTTTCCTTCTTTTGTCGACAGATGGTGACATCATTTTCAATTGAACAGAAAATGATCTCCAAAAGACCAGCGTCACAATACTTTCCGTGGTTCTATCCAGAGTGGTAAGTCCAGTCGAAATTGTGTGCTACTTCCAAAAAATATAAAAATAGAAATCTGTCACGTGGGGGATCTGGAAAAGAGTTGTTTATTCATTTGGCGGAAGCGAACTCTCTCTGTCTTTTTTTGTTTACTTTACTTCCTCGTCCGGGTTAAGGACAGAAGATCAGATTTTGATTCGAATATTATCACGGCAGAGATCAATTAGTTACCGCCATTAGTCTCTATTATCCAGAAGTTCAAAAGGTGATTCTGCTCTCGCCGCGGGAATTTCAGCTCAATTCCGCTTGATTAACAAGGTCGACAACATGTGAGAAACGTTGCTGATGTCAGCCAGATTACCTGTCTGGCCGTCTGCCTTTCCTTTTTGTAATTCGATTCTGCTGACCGCTCCCCTCGTTCCACTTTTGCACTTTCTTCTCTTTAAAAATTGTGATGTTCTTCTGAAGAAACTAGACAATCTTGATAAGAGGAATTGTTATTCAAAGAAGGGTCAAAAACCAGCCCAAAGTACTCTTTCGCCTCGGGTAACCTCGCTCCTATCAAGATCTTCAGTGTCCTTCAAGGAAATCGGTCGATCATCTCTTTCCGGTCTCTATTTTCAATATTTATTATTTATCATTGAAAGCTCATCTCGTTCTCCGTTCTATTCTTGCCGTTTTTTGTCCAGCCGAGCTCCCGGTTGTGTGTACTTTTCGAGTAACATTTGCCAGCAACACAATCGGCACCCCACGATCAATGCGTTGTATTCGTCAGCCAGACAGTCTGTGTTTCTAGAGGGGAGACTCTCATGCCCTCTGTGCTTTGCACTGTCCTCTGTTCCTAGTTTCCAATGATTAGAAAATGTCGAAACTTTCTCGCCGGTGTCCGGGTTTGAAGTCTGGTTTTGCTCGTTTACTCAAGGGTTTCGGCCGGAGAAGAGTCCTTACTTTCTCTGATATTCTTGCTCTTATTGGCCTGAAATATAAAGAAGTAGATTCAGTCTAATTCCTTAAATCCGATCCGGATCATGTATTTCCCGTCTGGGTGTTCTCTGTTATTTTGTTCTTTTCTTGCCAGACCCACGTAGTGATCTGAGTGTGTCCACCAAGGTAATTAATAACCGTGTTCCCTCTGTGATCACGTGGTCAATTCTTCTCTGTCTCTGCCCCTGTGCCGGCAAGTTGATCCGTTTCATCGATTAGTGCGCTCCAACGGCTGTTATCAGTGACCCGGGGTCCTCCCTTGATTTAGCCCAGTCGACATTGGATCAATTCCTTTAAAAATCTCGAGTTCGACGTCACTACGTATGCTCTTCAAATGTAAAGTTTACTCTTCTTAAAGAAGGTCAATCCTCTGTTCAAGGGCAGTCCAATAAGTAGTCGAAATACTCGACAACTTCTAATCTATTGAACTTTTCAATATTCTATAAAGATTCTAATGAACAAGTTACCCCCGCGAAACAGAATTAGTCGACTTCTTGTTGTCGTCTTTCACTGTTCTTTAAAAATTTCGTGCCTTTTGTGAATAATCGCTCCCATCTACACCTTCCTCTCCAAGGTCGTGCTTTTGTTGTGATAAGCTCGTCCGCCTGTCCTTTTTGCTACATTTGAGTCTGATAATCTTTATCGACCCTTGGACTATTCCAGTGTGGTCTGGTCAATATGCTGTGTACTGTCTCTCTCCCTTCCTGATAGTCGGCTTATCGCCATCTCTTGCCGCATTTTGTGGATCCCGTGCTGTTCTTCCAGACAGAGATCTTCCTCTATTTTGATGACTGGATGATTAGACTCCATACCTCCTCGCCAGTCTCAAGAGGGAATTTTTATGAACTAAACCTAATTGCACCGCCAGTCTAGTGACTCATTCCAATTCCACAATTTCCTTGGCATCTCTTTGGAATATAAAACGAATTTTTGGCCATTTAAAAAGCGACGCATCACGCCTACATCAAAAAAAGGCCTCGGTGATAAATTTGTACAGTGTAAGATCGGCATGAAGAATTCACAAGTGCGCAAGTTCAAACGACTAAATACACCTGTCCCCCGTGTTTAGTCTGTTTCTTTACCTGTAAATTCGCGAGCGACACAGTTGCCTCAAAATGTACCACGTGACAGATCTTTGTTCAATTTTTGAGCCACTCCATTCAATCGGGGGGAATAAACTCCGAAAATGGTCTACTTTACGCCTGGTTGTCGGGTGGGGCAGCCTTGGCGACTTTTCCTTTTCATCGCTTTCTCTAAAAATTGTAAACTAAACGACTGCTGGTCACTTCCTCCCATACCATTTATACTCTTGACCCCTTGACCTTTTCTTTTTTTGTGGAATGTGGCTGACTCCATTCTGCAGGTCTTTCTGCCGTCGTTGTCGTCTTTTCAATGAGAGGGAGCCCCGTTGCCTTTTTCGCATTTCCGATGAGGTAGAGCGTGTGTGTGGATGTGACACGCGCACTCAGAAATGAATGAACCATATGCCGCTCCATAATTAGCTGAGGAAAAAAAATCGCTGGAGCAAAGAATATCGGGTTACTCAGCCGCCGCCGGCTATGACGAATTGCGGTCGTTTTTTAAAAGCCCAGAAGGGGTTTCCCCTTGTTTCTTTCGAGACATCAGACAAGGAAGAGAAGCTCCCACTAATTTCCAATGAACCATTAAAATTCTCCAGACTTGACTCCTCTCATTTTAATCTCCTGAATAGACCCAGTTCTTCTCCTTTTCTCACATTCATCCGTGTTGCCTCTCCCTCTCTCATTCCCGAGCATGTGATTTCCCTTTTCGGGCCTCCTAATGGGAGCAACGGCGCCTTTTAAAGAGCGTCTGCTCCCGTTCCTTGGTCTGGACATGTTGCCATCCCTTTTTTTTCTTTCAAAGGTGCCCTCGTTAAATATTCTAAGTCGCTTGTGAGTAACTTCACAGTCAATGAGCACTGGATTGGCCAGTAAATTCATTGAAAAATTAGATTGATATTCATCGTCTCGGAAAATTTTGTGTACGTTCTTTGGCTGAAACATTGGCGGTCAATTTCCGTCCTCCACTTTTAAAGGATGTTCACGAGTTGGTGTCAATCTCTCAATCTCTCTAAATGTATCTTCATTTCCTCTTTTTGCGGAAGGGATCAGCTTAATTAGGAAGTTGACCAAATGGAAGTCAGAAGTGCAGAGCATAATGTAGTCTCGGGCTCAGGTTTCAATTTTTTTACTTTTCAAAGTCGAAGAATATTTTCTATTTTGCCACCTGTCCAAAATGTCTTCTCTTGGCTGTCACATGGTATCTATTCTACCTTCCATTCTCACTCTACCTGTTCTTTGATTGACTCTTTTCCTGCCGTAGTGGTCCGCTCGGTCTTTTTTCTCTCTTCGAAGTATATTTGCCTTGTAGGAAATCTAAAATTTTGCACGTTATTCTTTGTAATTGGAGTGTGTTCTTTTGCCTCTTTTCCTCTCATCTTTCAAGGTTTTTTCCGCTTTTGTCCACTCTGCCCACCCGCCGTCTCTTATGGTCAAAATTCATTAAAGCCACTGATAGAAGAAATATGATAGAAGCCCATTTTGGGTACATCAAACAGGTTTTTGAGATAGTCACGCGGGGGCACCAGCAGGGTTTAATCTTCGCCTACCTCCGACCGTATTCTCTATGTGTACTTGACATTCTTTGAACAGTCATACAGTTAAATATTAAACAGAGAACTATTTGACCCGTGATAGACACTTGCGAATGTAAGTCCACGATGATCTTTGCTTATTGTATCATGTACGCCGGGGGATATTCTCGATGTTCACATCTCTCGACAGGTGATCTGTAAATGCCAGACAGCTGCCAATTCCCGCTGGTTAATAGGGTCAATTTTGATATGCATATGCAAGCAGGAGACAGGAAATGTGACAAAAAGGGGAAAGCGATTGTAAAATTGAAGACGCGATCGCTTATTTCGATTATTGATTAGCTGACTGTGTCCATTTGATCGTTTGATCTTTGCTCTATCCGTCAGTACAAGTTTATACGAAAAGTTGTTGTTTTCCAGGACGGAGTCCTTCCCCACAAAACGACAGCGCCTTTCTGCGCCTGGTATGAACAACTTCCCACACCCGCAACCAACCCCGACGCCAGATGAACATGGTCAGTTTGAACCGAACTCTTTTTCTTGTAGAGATGCATCATAAATTTTATGTATTTCTTGGGTACACATGCCCCGCCCTATCGTTTTATTTTCGAGAAAAATTCTGATCAATTTCCTTTTCGATCGAGACTCAGATTAAGATAAGCAAAAGAATAAAAAAAGACCGTGACTTTCCATAAAAAATTATTCTAAATTCAGGGATTTCGAGTGGCTTCCCGGCAGCACACACAATCCCGCAGTCGATTGAATTCCTTCATCCAAAGACTGAGCAGGGCGTCGTCTCGACAGTACAAGCCAGTGCAAGCAACTCGCCAACTGGCCAACCCGGCAAGGCCTTTTAACATTTTTGATAAGATTTAAACCGAGGGTCAAAAATCGACATTTATTTGACTATTGACGTGGGACTATAGAATACTGTCCGAAATGACATCATACCACATAGATCTCTCAAGAACCGGTCAAATATTTAGCATCTAAAAAATGAGATTGAAAAAAGGAATTTATGGCATTGCACTTGGACATCTTTTGGCGGGGTCATATAAGTCCGTTTTACAGTTTCCAACACACACGTGAAATTCACAAAAACTATATTGATTCGCTAACCACAATACTGGGCCTTTTCTGTTACTTATTGAGACTATTTTCAGGCATGAAATGCCGTGTTTGTGGCGACAGCCGAGCCGGTCGACATTATGGCACCATCGCTTGCAACGGATGTAAAGGCTTCTTCCGTCGAAGGTCGGTTTCTATCGATTGAGTGGGGAAGATATCGGACTTTTTAGCATCTGGGAACAACGAGATTATACCTGTCGATTTGGAAATAAATGCCAGATTGTGCAAGAGTACAGAAATCGATGTCGAGCTTGTCGACTACGAAGATGTTTTGAAGTGGGAATGGACGCGAGAGCAGTCCAATCTGAGCGAGACAAACACAAAAAGAAGCCCAATCCCCGGACATCACCCTCTTTGAGTTTTGAAGACAGTCAAGGCTCTTCGCCGACTACTTCATACCCGTCGGTGAGTTTCTCTCCCGTTTCTCCCGCCTTTCTCACGAAATTCCCCAGACATTCCCATTTGTTTGCAGCTCGCCCCTACGCCGGGATCTGTCCGTACCACGATGAATACAATGATGCCACCATCTAGCATGCCCTCTACTTCCTCGGCCAATGGTCAATTTAAAGCCAACCTTGCCAATGGTCTCCCTGGCGTTGTGAATCGAGCCTTCGCCGAGACCCTCTCCTCATCTGCTTCACAGTACATAAAACAAAATTCCCCTCCAGACAACCAATACGGAATGCCGTGCTACCGACCGCCGGTTCGTCTTGTCCAGTATCTCCAAGATTTGGTAAGCTATCCACGAATTTCGGGAAAGAAAATGGATTTAGGAAAGGACAGTAGATAATATGAGAGATCCCATGGAAATGCCGGAAATCAGCGCACAATTCGACAAATTATGCAGAGTAGATGTGACAATTGAGACAGCCTTTAAAGAGCCAGGAATTGTAGCCAAACGAACGCCGGTAATAATAATCATCCCCTCCAAAATGCGATAATGTCTTTCAGCCAATGTGGCTAGCCCTGGAGAGGTTAACTAACATTGAAGATGTCCATATTGCCTGGTGTCGATCATTTGTCCTCTGCGTCGACTGGGCTAAACAATTAGCTGACTACAAAGTTTGTTTCCTTCCTCTTCCAACATGACTCATTCTGTGCAGGTTCTCTCCGAGGCAGACCAATACACCCTTCTGAGAAATCGAGTAGTCTCCGTTAATTGGCTCTGCCACACGTATAAGACTTTTAAAAGTGGCTGTGATGGAGTCGCCCTGGTTAACGGCAGCTGGTATCCGAGGGACAAAGAATTGCAAAAATCATTGCCGCCGGGTTGTAATCACTACTTCTCCATTTTGGCGGAACATCTCATGTTGGATTTGGTTCATCCGATGAGGGAAATGAGCATGGACGAGGGAGAATTCGTCATCTTGAAGGTGTTAATACTATTCCGGCCACGTGAGTCTAATCTTTTCTACTCGTAGCCATTGTCAATTTCAGATAGAAGACTCTCAGAAGAGGGAAAGAATCATGTAAACAGAGTACGAGACAAGTTCATCGACTCTCTATTCCAACACATTTCCCAAGAACATCCAGAATACACGCCGTTGGAGATCTCTCAAAGGATATCTAAAATTCTCCTGCTTCTTCCAAGCATAGAGGTCAGTTTTCCCAATTGCCTTCTTTAATACGAGGAAGTTTAGCACCTTTCCCAACAGGAAGATGACAACGTGCAGTTTTTGGCTTTGTTCAATTTGGCCAATCTCAACGGCCTTCCATATGAACTGCACTCGTCCATAAAACAACATCTTCGGGCGGACGACACGCAAGTACGTTAGAACGAGGTTCATAGGGACTGCCATCCAAAAGTAGGGGAAGCATGTCACTTTCCGTCCATTTAAATGTCATCTAAAATACAGAATTACAGGTAAATGAGGTCTCATCCAATGATATCGAAGTCAAATATGAATATGATCCGGGCAGTCTATTCGGCCCGGCTAATCACATGTCTCGCGACATTCTCTGAATCTATTCGTACTCTCAGGTCCCCGTAGTTTCTCTTTTCGTAGCTGTTGTATCTGATTTGACTGTGATCTCTTCCCTTTCTCATAAACTTCCATTCCCGAAGGATTTTTATTGTTATATCGACGATATCTATACATAATGCAGGGACATTGCGCGTATTACTCTACTTTTATTGTATTGTACACACTCCCTCGATTATATTGTGATCATTTATTCTCTCAGCAGAACAGCCTCATCATAAAAAAATATCTTAACATATTCAAAAAACTCTTATTATCCTGTATAAATAAACTGTTTTACCCTTTATTTTATTGAAAATTCGGTGAAAATGCAGCTGGCTGTTAACACTTCCTGATAGTACTTGGAGTAATCGACTGCTAGTCGAGACTGGCCGATAGTCAACAGATAGTGGCAGATATAGAAACACTTGTAAGATACAAAGATTGCAATCTACCGGAAAGATGACTAAAGGCGTGGCTCGTCTTTTTGTTCTGGGGATTTTAAAGGACACAATCATTTTAAGACGGAAAAGATTAACTGGCTTCGAATGTGACAAAATGTGTTTCCAAACACAGCTGTGCAAATAAAGACCGACATCTTCCAGCCCAATTATCTCCAAAGTGTAGTTTATTTGCTGTCTTGTTTTATCAGTTGACGGTCAGCAATATTCGGTCTAGGCTGGGGTTATCTTCGGGGAAGGCTCTCGTGTTTCGATGTCAGACTGAAGTCTTCAAAACTCCAAATTGTGTCGAAAATTCCGCTAAAGGACAGCTATGAATGAAGAACAACAAACATCGGGGCTATGTTATGTAGTGATGTCCGTGTTCCCACACTCTCTCCACACTTCCTCCCTGTTCTCTCTGCCCCCTCCAGATCAATCGATTATGGGAGACAGACGACTGCATTTTGCATTTAGACTCGAGCCAGCGGTCTGGCACTTTTTCGACTAGACGCTGCTTTCTAGCGCGCATGGTCAGTTATCTAATCTGTCCTTCGAGAATCCACCAGGATTTGGAGATTTCTTCATGAAATTAGATAAGAGATATCTGTTTGTTCCTGCTCAAGTATGTCAATATAGTCGGCTGTCTTCTTGTTAAAGAGAAAACTCGACTTTATACTACCGATGTTCTTCTAATGACAAATAGACACATCCCACTCGCCGTCGACTGTTTCAGAGATCAATTAGAAGGGTCCCGTCGGGTCTCATTTACTCTGTTTAGATGATAGTCCAGCTCTAGTCCTTCTCTTATTATCTGAAGCACTTATAAAGATGGTTTTTTTTCCAGCTTCTTGTCCGAGACAATTTTGATCAGATAGGCCCTCTTTTTGGTAGCAAATTCTTGGATCCAGCCCACCCTCTGCACCAACTTGAAAAAAGAGTTTTGTACTCAAAACGTGAGATACTTGACCTTCTGGGTACAATCTTCTCTTGCCTGGCCACCTGCAATTCCTTTGTTTTCCGATGATTTTATTACTATAATTTGTGGTCCATGACTCAATCTAACACATGCTTCCGCTCTGCCTTCTGTAGCCAACCTCTCTTCCTCTGATCTCCCCATTGCCGCCTGTCCATTGCTCTCTTATCAGCCCTTCTGTCCCTGGCTACCTCTTTTGTCCAGACGAATGAGACTTTACGGAAGGTACGTCTGTTGACTAGGAGAGTTGATTGAAATCAACACGTGACTCTGATGGTCGTTATCGTTTCCTTCTTTCCTCCGTCAGCTTTTACTTTATTACGTCGGGGATCATAAACTTCGATCTCTATCTCTCTTTTGCTGCGCCAATCATTTCCTAGAAAATAACAACAGCCAGGGTTTTTTGTCTCTTTTTCTGCCGGGGATAAGGCGAAGAAATGCTTCTCACATTTTTATCGGCTATTTATGGGGTTCATGATGTTTTCTGCGCATATTACACGTGATACAGTGGCTACCTTTTTCTCCCTTTTCTTCCCCGTCTAGACCCCTTTTTTCAGTGCTTGTTTCTTGTTTCTTCTAAAAGAATTTGTCCTTTTTCCGATCACTAAATTGATTGAACTTTGCCCTCGAGACTGGTTGTCCTTGTTTCCAATTGACCGGGCGACTGACATTCGCATGTCCTCATCTGCCTTCAGAAACCATTGGGAACAAACACTCGACACCGCGTCATAATCCGCTCCATCGCCTCTCCCTGTTGTTAATATGGATATTGAGCATTTGCGACTAATTTCATCTCCAGCTGTCTACTGTTCCCTTTCATTATCCTCTCCGCGTTCATTTTAGTTTCTATTTATAAGATCTCTGTGTGGTGTTCCCCTGCTCCTCTTCGTCTCCAGTTCAACGTGATTAATGTCCGCTCGTCCCAGGTGCGACATAGGTTAGTCATCTGTTGGCATCACCTGATCGATCAGAGGGGAAATCCCCTCTTCTCTCTTCTCCCAATTATCCCGTCAGTTATTTATATTCCCCCGCATATTAATATTCCCATGCTACTGGTCATTTCTTGGGAAAAGATCACACAGCCAGAGGAGTTTTCTACCTCGTTCGACTGTGGTCTCACTCTTTCTTCGAGAGTCGAAACTTTTCAAGAAATCACCTGTCCCGCCAGATTATCCTTCTTCTAAAAAATATCTTCTGTGATCAACAAAACACACCTGTGCTGTCCTTTTTCACCGTCTATTTTCAGCCATTCATCTTCGTGTCTAGCTGCCACTTTCTGTTATTTTATCTGTATCAACATCCCCTCGTAATTCTCTTGCAAAAGCAAAACTTTATGACAACTAACAAATTGCCGTTTCTCTGCAGTAAATAATGGAAGCAGAGGTCATGAAATTAGCCGCAATTACTGAATTTCGCCGCTCTCATTACTCTCTTTCCTATAATTTGTATATTCTCGTCTGTTTTGTATTCCCAGTCATGAATAGATTTCCCAGACGCGGAACTACTGCGCTTTCCTCTTTCTGGCTTCTCTCTTCCCTCTGGTCATTTGTACTTGTTGTCAGCCGGAACGGAGCCGAGTTATTATCCCATGTGATCCGATGTTTTCATCAGATCCCAAAAATCCCTGTCTGTTTATTGGCGCCCTCTTGACTGGCACTCTTCTTCTTTTTTCTTTTCTCTCCCCAAAAACGCCCTATTGTCTTCCATGAATCACCTTTTTTTGTCTCCCTGTAAACAGAAACCCCCTAACTTATTCCACTCTTGTTACGACCTCCTTTAGCCGTGAGTTGAGTTGCCACGTATAATCCGCCCTGTCAGGAGTCGAGGCAGATTATCTGCCCGTCCCAGGGCAATCCATATCCGGTTTTTTACTCTTTCTTCTCGTTACTCTCTTATTTCCGGCATTGGTATACAATTCAGATGACGGAAGAGGTCTGCGTTCGGTTGGCAGCCATGCCGTTGAAGGAAGCTCCGCCAGGCGACTATGAGATGGCCTTCTCCGAGAATAACCCTTCGTTGACATTCAAAGACAGGACCAGCGACTCCGGTCAACTCAAGGTACTGCCTTTCTGTTCATTTTCTATTAATTGAACAGGATGTTTTCTCCAAATTCGATGCATCCAAGCCAATATCTAAAGAAATTCTCAGCCGGGCGCGATTCCTCTGTGCCAAGTATCTCGGGGGAGCTTGGACTCGTGTTTCTCTTCAGGAATTTGGCCTCAAAGCTATTACGTAAGGTTTTCGTCTTTTCAGTTATTTGAAGATTCTAGGGGTGGAATGTCCAATCTTCTTTTTCTCGTGCAATTGCCGGATCATCAAGAAAGTCTAGGAGCTGAGCCGAGAAGCGCCCTGTTGCGAATCCACTGCCAAGCAGATTTGGATCAGCTTCTCTCCGAATCTGTTGTTTTCACCCTCCTTTCTGGTAAACATTTAGTCCTTTATTTTACTCCTCCCTTCTTTCAGAGAGAAATCTCGGCCCACGGCTGCTGGGTGTCTTCCCTGGTGGTCGATTTGAACAATTCATCCCGAGTCGAGCTCTCCTCTGTCAAGAGATCAGCCAGCCAAGGCAATTCCAATTCGAATATTGGGAGACAATAAAAAGTTCAGATTCTCTCGGTTGATTGCCCCAATGCTGGCCAGAATTCACACATTGGATGTGCCAGTGACGAAGGATGCCGAAGTGATGACCTTTATGCGCCAATGGCTGGATAAGTTCAGACAGACCGCCGGCGCAAAGAAACCCATTCACATACATTGTACGCAAGCGAAGGTCGATCCCACTGAGGTAAATCTATAAATTTGAGCTCTTTTAAATAAGATTACAGTATCCTGCCACGATAAGTGTGGACGACTTGGAGAGGGAACTCGATTTCGTCGAGAATTTCTTGGTCAACAGCCAAAGTCCCGTCGTGTTCTCCCATAATGATCTCCAAGAGGGGAATATCCTCCTATTCGAGGGCTATGATGTCAAGGAAGACGGTACCGTGTGGAATGAAGCTGGTCCCTCGGATGTCAAAGAGCCGCTGACTTTGATTGACTTCGAATATTGTAATTACAACTATAGGTCCGTCTATTTTCTCTAAAGTGAACGTTCAATTATAGAGGATTTGATCTAGGTAACCATTTCTGTGAATATGGCTACGATTACAATTGCGACGAAGCGCCATATTATAAAATCCACCAAGATAAATTCGACGTGGTGAAAGAGCGAGAAATCTTTTGCCAAGCTTATATGGAAGAAGTCTACAGGGTAGGGTCACCTTTTCTTTTGACTAAAATAATAAATTTCAGATGAAAGAGAGCGGCGACAATCCTCATTTCCCCTCTGATCTCGTCACAGGCAACCGCAAAACAGATTTGGAGAAACTGATCCAAGAGTCGATCCTGTTTATGCCAATTTCTAACATTTTCTGGACATGTTGGGCTCTGCTGAACGCGGAAGATGCTGTGATTGCCTTCGACTACAGTTCTTATGCTCGAGATCGATTGGCCCTCTATTACAAACAAAAGAAACAATTGGAAAACTTTTTAAAACAACATAGCAAAATGTGATGATCCCGATGTCATATTCTGTATTTTATTGGTAAAAACGACGACGCACAACGACGAAGCATTCCCCCCTGTGAAACACAACGAGATTTACGATAATAAACAGAATTTTATTTATCTCTAAATGTTCTTGGATCCCTCGTTGGTTTCGCATGGAATAGATCTCTTTTGTTGGCAATTCGATACACGCGATCTGTCAGGAATGCCGTCGTAGATTGTGTCCATCTGACAGGAAAGACACGCACCCGATCAAATCCTATCAATTAAATTTGCCTTCCGATGTAGATGGCACATGACAACAATTAGTCAGCCGCAAAGACAAAGAAAGCTTGTTCTTTAAAAATAACGAAGACACAATATGACCTAGCCAAAAATGAGCGTGAATGATATATGGCGGACAGCCGACGTGCCCATGTTAGACTGTCGCGTAACAGGTTATTGCGACCCCTGAACCCAATTCGAAAGGTGTCTCTCACTGTACTAATGACCGACTCGCCTACTACTCCAAAAGATCTAAAAGTAAGATACTTCCTGTACTTCGTATATTATTGGTCTAGACCCTTTTCTCCCAGTACAATGCTTGTCGGAGAGCTCGATCTGAGGCGCTATCCAAGGCAGCCGGCATACTGGCTGACTATCTTGGTGGTGCGTGGACAGAAGTTACAAGTGACCAGCTGACATTGAGACCTGTATCGTGAGAGCTCCTGTATTTTTTTTGGTACAAATTCCAGTGGTGGCCTGTACAACCAGCTCTTTCTGGCCACACTTCCAGACGGTTTGTCACCTACTGCCAACGAGCCATCCTGTGCTCTGATCCGGATCCAATCGGAGACAGATTATAATGTTCTTCACAGTGAAAATCTCATCTTCCACATACTTTCTGGTATCTTCTGGTTTTATCTCTTTATGGTTCTTCAGAAAGAGGTGTTTCCCCTCGTCTGTATGGTGTCCTCCACGGCGTCCGTCTAGAGCAATTCATCCCTAGCCGACCTCTCCTGTATACTGAAATTATTCAACCCAAGTAAGCGGAGATTTCAATATAAAAATGGTCGTCAGATATACACGATTGAATGGGAAGAAATTGGTCCATTTCCATGGTCTTGAAGTTCCAATTATCAAGCGACCAGTCTTCATGGCACAAGCCAAAGGTTGGATCGAGAAGTTGAGGGATAATGGCAACACGGTCAATTTGTATGCAACAGAAGCTCAACTAGAACTTGGTGATGTCAGTATTCTTCTGCTATCAGTCTGACGTTAAGATTTCAGTTTCCTGAAACCATTACAGTCGACGAATTTCTTCAGGAATATGAATTTGTAGAAGAATTCATGAAAAAATCAGGCAGCCCAGTTGTCTTCTGCCATAATGATCTTTGGGTAGGTTGAGGATTTTTCCTCCATAGAAGTTTTTAGGAAAGGAACATCCTCCTTCGAGATGGATGTACGGTCAATGAAGACGGTACCTCGTCCCATCTCGATCCACTGGTATTCGTCGACTACGAGTGCTGTGCCTACAATTATCGGTAACAGAAGTCTCATCCTTGTTACTGTCGAATTCAGTGGTTTCGATTTGGGACAATATTTCTGTGCAATGGCCATGGACCTCGATACCGATAAGCCTTACTTATTTCACATGGATCTATTCGACGATGCCAATCTCCGCGAGACTTTTATAAATGCGTACATTGATGAGGCATACAAGGTTTGAGTTGTACCTTTTCCCTATGCTTGTGCTCAGATGAAGAATCGTCCCCATTTCCCTCGTGATCTTGTCACCGGCAATCGAGAAGAGGATTATCGGCGATTAATGGACGAGTCCTACAGTTTCATGCCAGTAGCCAACTTCTGGTACGGAGCATGGACGATCTATTACGCAGGAATACGCGTTGAGTCGAGTGAAGAGGAGAAGAAGAACTTTGACTATGCGGCATATGGACGAGATAGACTTGTCATGTATTACAAGCATAAGAAATACATGCTGGAATATTTGAAGAAGATAGAAAACCGATGAATTATTGTTGCCTTGTCTTTTTCTTGGTGTTTCTCGGAATACACGCCTTAGTCGCCGGCGGATTTTCGGGAGGATTCGAACCAATTATTGGCGCCCTTTGTGCCAATAGTCACTGATGTTTGGTGGATGACAAAAACGAGTTCGAATGTCTATTTTATAGACAAAAAACAACAAAATTATTAAAATTGACTGGAATATGGCAACGAAAGCCATACGAGATCTTCGAAAACATGTAAGAATTTGGGAGCATCCACCTGGAAGGAACATTTGGGGAGGCAGCCATTGATACTCACCTCGTTGCCTGTCCATCCCAATAAATACGTCCAAATTTTGCGTATTTTTGAAATAAACTAAAAGGAGAATTTATGAGAGTGGACAAGCCTACCTCAAAATAAACATTTTGAATTACCGGCTCTCGGACATCCGTAAAACAGGAGGCTAAAATTCCATTGACGACAATCTTGCCGTTGTCAGTCAACGGCGCGTAGAGACCTCGTTTTTTCCTCATTTTTATACTGACGACTTCTTCCAGAATCCATTTTCCCTGGGAAAACTACCGTAATCACAAGAAAGAACACACCTCATGATTGACATAGAGACAGTCGCCGGGTACCAGCTCCTGGGCATAGATTTCTCCGCTTTTCGGCAGCAGCAAACCACCCTGAATATCTTGTTCTGAACGAAAACAATAAAAAACAAGCGATTTAACCTGCGCAATTAGCCCTGTAGATGAAATGTCTCGGCGAGATGAACAGTGATCTCCTCGTCGTCGAGACTTCAACCAACCCGCTCACGACCTCTTCGGTTTTATGGAGCCATAAAACGATCGGAACAAAGAAACTCTACAAAAATTCTGATCAAATGACAGCAAAACTCACATTTTTAGAATTAGCAGTCATTACAAAGTCGCCAACTTTTAGCTGTGACATGTTCTTTATCCCTGTTTCTGTGATGACCCACGTATCTTCCGAGAAACATTGATAAGGTTGGTATAAAACGGCGAAATCGGCAGCGTTTCCGGAATATGCAGGGGCAGCTTGAGCGAAAGATTGGGGAGCAAAGGCTTGCCCTTGTTGGGCGACGGCCGCCTGTTGTGGTGGGGCTAATTGTTGAGCCGGGGCTTGTTGAGCAGGAGCTTGTTGGGCTGGTGCCTGTTGGGCAGGAGCTTGTTGAGGTACAGATTGTTGCGGAGGAGCTTGCTGGGCCGGTTGATTACTCGGATTGACATTCGGAGCCTGATTCTGTGCACTTGGTGCGCTCTGCTGTGGAGGGGCATTTTGTCCCGGGGCGCTGAACATCGACTCCATTGCACTGCTGCTCGGCTCCACGTCGCCATTTAAAAATTCTGTCGGTAAAGGCCTCTTAAAAACAATTAAACATTGTAAAATAGCGTACAAACTCCGGGAGATTCAAACATCAAAACGTGGAAATTAAGAAGATTCAGCTTACAGGTGTCTTCGCCTTGGCCAAGGGCGCCCGCCCGATAGGCGAAGTCTCCCTTTGAGACAATCGTCTCCACGTGATGGTTCAATTGTCTCTGCGTGGTTCTGGCTATATACTGAAAGCGTTTTCTCTTTAAAAGGGCCAGGAGATAACTGTACCCTAGAGACTTCATTGATGTCCGCCCCCTCGCCGTCAACTCCTCCAGCCGCCTTGTCCAAATTCTTCATCATCGTGTACTGCAGTGTCTGGTTACAGCAACTATTCTCTTAAAATATGTCTTTTCTTCAAATGACAGTCTCCCTACGTCTTTTCCCTCGTTTTCTGTCCATATTCACGTAAACATCGGCATTCCGCTCTGGCCGATTACATCCCCGGAAGGATGACCGTCCGCCGTCGGCGAAGATGTCTACTCCTACAGACCAGTTGCCCGGTGTCCGCCAGGCCATAACGGTATTCTCACCGGCTCGAAATTTACAAACACAATCGCCCTTGTGATGGCTAACAACTTCAAAGTCCTGGGGTGAGATTACCAGTTCCAGTGGCTGGTTAATGGCTATCTCGGCTTCTTGTCGGATTCTCTGGAAAGAACTTGTCGAAAGAGAGACAGGGAAGTGACCTGGGCTATGACGCGACGATCCACAGAATAATACGAGTCATCCTCTTCCATGTTGACTATACTGTTGTGCATCGACTGGAAGAGTGCTTGATGGCAACAGATGTAACCTGAATGGGGAAGAATCGAGGATTCTAGAAATAGAGAAAGGAAGTGCTCTGGAAATAAAAGATCACCTCCTCTGATCTCCTGGTCACAATGTGATCCTTTGGGAAATCCCAGTCGATATCCATCGGACTCCAGCTCAACTCCCAGTGCTTTCGCCTGTCCTGGCAGCCGATCATTCGATGTTCCCAATGGATCCGGGTCAGAAATCGACGAAAATTCAGCTTCAATTTCTTTATCCCTTGCATGGTACTACAATTCCTCTTACAGTCGAGGAAATTCGACCAAACTCACCCCAGTCTGATGTGGTGTTTCGTATGCCAAAGCGTAGATTCCTTCTCGAAATAATTTACAGAAATTATCACCCGGACTGTAGGTGGCAACTGCGAAATTTGATCTCGACACGATGATCTCATATACCCGAGAATATCGTAATTGAACTCGTCGTTTTAAAATCTAAACATGGAATTGTCTAATTTAAAGGATAGAGAATAACATTAGCGATAATTCCCGCCGTTTCACAGCTGGAATTGAATTCGGGACTGGTGGCGACTTCGTCGACGACACCGACAATGATATTTCGGATATCTCGACTGGGACAACGTCGTCGACGATGTGAGAATTGGGAATCGACAGTATCGAAGTAGAATAGAAATAAGAGACTGATAGGCACAGCCACGCGCATAGCCGCCCGATGGAAAGTAGGCACCCCCACCGGTCCTCTCCAATCTCGACGATGGGCTAATCGAAAGACAGGTTAAAGCTTGTGCCGCAGTTAGACCTCGCCGTTAACAAAGAACAAACATTCTGATCCTAATTTGATAATTGGTCACTACGATGTGCTTCCGAAAAAAAAACAAGCGGAAATCCCCCTCATTTTACGGTTCGTATTGCCGGTTCTACCCTCAATCGGCAGACATTTCAGCCTGTGACATGAATCTTGGTGTGATGACGAAACTATTAGTCTTTGCCGATTTTCTCAAGATCTTTATTGAAAAAAAAATAACAATTATTGGGTAAAATGACAAGTCACAGTTGGAAAAGTGTTAGAAGCTAATCCGTATCGGCGTAATCCGAGGGATAATAATAGTTCGGGTAGTTATAATAATCCGAAGAAGAGCTGGAGTAGTTGTAGACGGAATCAGTGTCAGAGCTGCTATCCTCATCTGAGGAATCGTACATGCTCTTGTAGCCAGTCGTATCGTAATAAACATGTATACCGTATTTGTTGACTCTGACTCTGCATACGAATCCATTAGCTAGGTTCCTCCAAATACGAGGAATATTGCAGTCACTGTCAATCGTCATGCCAATTTCACGCAACTTCGGCTCAATTTCTTTGAATTTTGGGGATTGTCCTCCATTTAGACGGAAATAAAATTTAAAAAGATTTTCCGGAGATTGCGAACATAGAATCTGAAAGATAAATGGAATGACTTTTAGCTGTATACCTGTAAGATTGCTAGAACCATATCATAACGAACATTTTTACTGAACACGTGCATGCCAACGTCCACAAATTGGGCCAGGAATTTTGGAACTACAGTCTTCACTTCAAATTGATCATCAATTTGTATTACAACTTCTCTCTGTCCTTTTAAATAAAAAAAATGATTAGAACTAACCAATATTTTCGACTGGAAAACGGATTCATATCGATTAGACTCTTCACTGGACAGCAGGACCGATATAGGTTTTAGAATATTTAAAAGTGTCACACACTCTTCTTTGGTAAATTTCGTGTTAAGAATAATAAGTTTTTCGCAAGTTAATCGATGTTTTTTTAGAAAATCACGGACCTGGCCAAATCCATCAGCTGAAAGTGTTAAAAGTAAAAAAAATGTACGTCGATTTTCTTACTCGGCAAATAGAGACGAGGCAATCGAATTCCATAGAGAGCCTCGACATCGTAACAATCTCGGTTACACATAAGACGAAGTTGATGCGGCTTTTCAATATCAAATTCATAATAAGACCATGATGGCTCGTCTTTAACAATATGAACGGAGATATTTCTGTTTTTTCGAATGAATTCATCTATTCCACGGCATGTCTGTCGAATGCGAAAATAACTCTTTTCATCAAGCTGAAAATAATTTTTGTAGAAAAAATAAATAAAAACTAACCTTTGAGATTATTTTTTCTAGAAGTGCAGGATCTAAACCAGCCAATTGAAAACCTGCCATTCTTAAAAAAATAAATGTAAAACAAATTATAGGAACATCAAAAATTGATTTAGCAGTGTTATGTCCTCCTGATCCAGGTGCACAACAAAAAATAAAGTAAAATAGTCTCTTTGTAATAACTATAATTTATTACACAAAATAATCACAGAGACAATAAAATAAAAACAACCGCACGAGACGGTGTCAACACGAAGACTGGCGTTGGACGCGCACGCGCGTCCAAACCAAAATAGGCGGGAAAATAATAAAATATGAAAGATATTGGCGTAGCCAACACCTCCCCTTTTTAATGTAAAAGTAGGGTAACAAAAATAAAGTAGTGGGACTTATCAAAACATGTTAGAAGAGTAGTCGATCCGGGGCGCGTCGAGGTCGAGAGCTTCGGCGAAGAGATGGCGCAGCTTGCTGTCGATCATCGGGAGCTGTTGTCGTCGTCGGCTTGACAGGTGACTCGGGTCGTCCTTGATCTTCTTGGTCTTGACTTGTGGGAGCAGATATCGTGTCCGGTATTTCCTTGATCCGAGGGAACACGTTGAATGTGTGCATCATTGTATTCAGCCAAGGGCTATCTCTCGTCGACTCCTGGTCGAGTTGTCTTTTCAACTGGTTGGCATGTGCATGGTATGTTTTTCCTTCGACTTCAACCAGATAATTGGCTTTTCCCTTTTTAGCGATGATCTTCCCATTTATCCATGTCCAGCCATTGTAATGATGCTTTTTATACAAGATGGGATCTCCTACGTCGAATGACTTTTCTTTGACTCCATGTTTCTTGTCAAATTGATACTTCATCTTCGACGAAAAATTATCCGAATGCTCCGATCTGCTTGGAAGCAATAATGATAGTGTTGTCCTCAATTTTCTTCCGGTAAAGATTTCAGCAGGTGTCTTTCCTTGAAGTGATGGACAAGGTGTCGTTCTATATGATAACAAGAATTTGTTGAGAATTCTGTCATCTATACGTCCCTCCTCCCCTTTTAATTTTTGACATCCTCTCTTGAAACTGTCCACGAAACGTTCAGCTTTTCCATTAGATTGTGGATGATAGGGAGAGGTAAAAATATGTGTGATTCCATTATTTCGACACAAAGTTGCAAATTCCTTGGATGCGAATTGAGTACCATTGTCGCTGACGATGGTTTCTGGTAGACCATTCCTGGCGAGAATAGATTCCATGATTTTAACAGTAGCTGTGGCTGTGATGGATTTTGTCATGATTATTTCGGGCCATCTGGAGAGGGAATCAACCACAATCAAGAAGTAAGATCCATCTACGGGTCCCGCATAGTCGATGTGTATCCTTTGCCACACTTTGCTTGGCGTCGGCCAAGGGTTGAGAGGTACTTTTCGATCCGTTTTCGCTGCCTTTTGACAATTCGTACAAGTGCGTACATAAAATTCGATGTCCTTTGTTAGACCTGGCCAATAAACGAAATTTTTCGCCAATAATTTCATCCTAAGCATTCCTGGATGTCCACGATGTAGTTCTTTTAGAACTCGAGGGCGAAGAACAATTGGGATAACAATCTTATCTCCAAAAATAAGGCAGTCTTCAATAATAGACAGTTGATGTCTAATTTCAAAAAATGGTTTTAATCCTGGATCCATTTTTGTATTATAATTTGGCCAGTTGTTGTTCTTTACGAAGCGAAGAACTTGTGATATAATTTTATCTTCAGTGGATGATTTTGCAATATGTTCTGCTAGTAATGGGAGAGAGCGGATAGCTTCGTTAAAATTTCCATTGATGTCGAGCTCGACCTGGGCGATGACGACATCTTCATCCTCCATTTTTACGCTCGACATGAGACGTGACAATCCATCAGCTTGTCCAAATTTGTCCGTCTTCACATACTCTAACGAGAAATTGTATCCTAGGAGAATGGTCCCCCATCTTAATAGACGGTTTTGAGTATGCATGGGCAAGCCCTTTTTACTTCCAAATATTGCCAGTAACGGTTTGTGATCCGTCTGGAGTAAAAATTTTCGACCGTAGAGATATTTATGAAATTTCTTGACAGCCGTTACCAGAGCGAGTCCTTCCTTCTCTATCTGCGAATAATTCTTTTCAGCGGCGGTCAGAGCTTGACTAATATGATGAATTGGTCGAATATCTCCATTTGGTAACCGGTGAGAAATGACACCTCCAATTCCGTAGTCACATGCGTCAGCCGAGACTATAATTGGTAAATCCGGATTAAAATGGCATAAATTTAGGTCAGATGAAAGTAATTTGATAAGCTCATCGAATGCTTTGTCACATTTATTGTCCCAATTCCATTTTTGGTCCTTGTGGGTCAACTGGTCGAGTGGTCCTCGAAGTCGTTTTACTCCGGCTAGGAAAATTCCATAGTATGAGATCATTCCAAGAAAAGATTTGAGTTGGGGAAGATTATCTGGCTTTTTCATATTCACTAATGCCGAGATCTTTTCTGGATCCGGCCGTCTACCTTCCTTGCTGACAATGTATCCCAAGAATCGAATTTCTTCTTTGTGAAATGAGCATTTTTCCAATTTTAGACGGAATCCATAAGCAGCTATTCTTTCAAATAGTGCCAAAAGGTTTTTGTCGTGCTCTTGCCGGGTCCTCCCCGATATTAGAATGTCGTCCAAATACGAGGCAACGCCTTCCAATCCACAGCACATCTTATTCATGATATTCTGGAAAATTGCAGGTGCTGTTTTAATTCCAAAAGGTAGCCTGTTATAACGATAGAGTCCCTTGTGGGTATGAACAACGACAAGGTCCTTGGATGCTTCTGACAGTTCGACTTGCAGGTAGGCATCCGATAGATCAATTTGAGAGAAAAATGCACCTCCGTTTAATCGGGCAAAAATATCGTCTGGGAGAGGTAACGGAAAAGAATTATCTTCCAAGGCTTGGTTCAATCCAGTAGAAAAATCTAGACACACTCTCATTTCTCCACTATGCTTCTTCACGCACACAATAGGTGCGGCCCATTTGCTATAATTTATCGGTTCAATAACGCCCATGTTCAGAAGTCGATCAATCTCCTTTTCAACCGCATTTCTCGATGCGTAGGGCACGGGGCGAGGTGGGCAGAACTTTGGAATCGCCTCCTTTTTCAAAATTAAACATGCTTTCTCCTTCGTGCACGTTCCTAGGCCTTTTTTGAATACTTCAGGGTATTTCTTCGTCAATATAGAATCTATTGAATCCTGGTTTGCAATGGCTTTGACGTCGACAGCGTAGCCAAGTAAATTTAGTGCTCTCTGGTGGTCTTTGGACTTGGTCATCCACTCCAATCCAAGTAAATTTGAACCATCTTCGATAATGTATGCATCTCCTTCGAATTCTTTATCTTTTAGAACAAAATTACACGATAATTTGCCAAGACAAGGCAATTCAGATTTGTCAGCCATGAAAAATTGTTTCGAAATTGGCTGTAGCTCGGGCTGTCCCATTTTGATCCAACTATTTCTATCCAGAATTGTTACATCCGCTCCAGTATCGGATTGTAAAATTAACGGTGTTCCATTTACGATGACATCCGTATAACGTCTGACTGCATTTACTGCAACAGACAAAGACTCCTCACTATCCTTTTGGGTGACCAATTTGATGCGAGAATCCTTTTTATTTGAGTTGGGGGAAGCTCTACCATAACGAGCAAGGTTGGGATGCTTCTTGTAGCACTGGTCCATATTGTGGCCTATTTTCTTACAGAATGCACAGCGGCTGGTTTTAGATCTATTGCCCTGCGACTTACTCCTTTGGTAATCATCCTGTCCATGATTACTGTCATATTTCCCATTCGAATTCCTTTTATAATAATGGGAAGCAGGTTTGGTAACCTGATTTATAGAGTTATTATTTGTCTTCGAAATCATTTGACTCTCCTTTTTATAAGTTCGTAAATTTTTCAGTTCAGAAATGATATCCTGTAGTTTCAAAGTAGCGTTTTCCTTTTTCGCTTTATTCGCGTACGATAAGAGGAATGGTAAGTGTTCCTGGTCTTCATGACATTTCAAACCAACAAGGAAACGGAGAATTTTATATCCTTCAACATCCAAATCACCCATATACTTGTGGAATTGCTCGTTGATTCGATCTCCATAAGCTTGGTCAGTCTCAAGCGAGTTCTTATCGAAATCCGATGTCCAGGAAGAGTATTGTTTACTAAAAATAGAAACAGTATCGTCAAACATATCCTTTAAAATCTTTACAGCCTCCTCAAACTTTAGATCTTTGATCTGTTTGGGTAAAATGTGGGATTCGAATCGCTTGTATGGTTCCTGCTCCAATTTCTCAGTCAATAATCGCAGCCGTGACTGGTCATCCAGGGCTTTTCCCTCGATAATGAATATGTATTCATATCGGTCATACCATTCAGCGAAAGATGTTTCAGAATCCGAGCCCAATGTGAACTTCGGTATTCTTTTGTCCAGATCTCCTATTAGACGAGTCATGCTCGTATTGGCTGTATTTCCTGTTCCATTTGCAGTTCCATTTTCGATGTTTTGGATTCGCTCATTCTGAGACTTTATCATTTCCTTCAAATCATTCTGAGTATTCTGCATCGCTTCTAAGATTTTCAATAAAGTAGAGTCCGAGCGTTTTTCTTCGGGATCCTTTCCAGCCATGACACTTTTATTCCGTTGAAAAATTAGAGATCAACAATTGGTTTGGTAGTAGATGATAAGTTTGATAGTAAGCGGATATGGCAATCTCTTAAAGTACGGTGACTACTTACTAAACAAACTAGCGAACGGACACGGTGATCCTTCAACACACGGCGGTGATTCGCTTTATTGAGTGTCTATTCCAGAAGTTTCCGAAACTTCTAACTATCCTCAGACAATCCTCCAAGTCTGATAATGCGAGAGACGAACGAAACGCGACGTGGTAATCGCTGTAGATTCGTTTGGAGAGAAAGCAATTGAAATACGGTGATTTCAATGCTTATCCGTGGTCGCCAATTTGTTATGTCCTCCTGATCCAGGTGCACAACAAAAAATAAAGTAAAATAGTCTCTTTGTAATAACTATAATTTATTACACAAAATAATCACAGAGACAATAAAATAAAAACAACCGCACGAGACGGTGTCAACACGAAGACTGGCGTTGGACGCGCACGCGCGTCCAAACCAAAATAGGCGGGAAAATAATAAAATATGAAAGATATTGGCGTAGCCAACAAGCAGATATTTTCGTGACAGAAACTTTTTGTTCAACAAAACAACAGAAATTACTTGCAATTTTAGTAGATTTCTCAAAATCAATGCAGATAAACAAAATAATATACATCACTGTTGTTGAAGTGAACAGGCACACTTGCAGAAATGGTTCAGTCGCTATCGGAATCGACCGGTGGATAATAGACCGGGAGGTCATGATTATGCGAAGAGTCATCGCAGTGGTAATGTCCATAGATGAAGTCGTCTGAGTCGCTGTCTTCGTCATAATCGTCCAAAGAATCACGTTCGCTCTGGTAGCCAGAGGTATGATAATTAACATGAATTCCATAGCTAGCAACACAGACTCTGCATACAAATCCATTTGGCATGTCCATCCATATACGAGGAATCCTGCAGCTTGTGTCAATCGTCATGCCAATTTCACGCAGCTTCGGTTCAATTTTGTTCAAATCCGTATTTCCATAGACAAGAAAATGAAAATTATGCAAGTTTAATGGAGGTATTGGGCATAAAATCTAGGAAATAAAATATTACTTCTGATTGCTTACCTGTAGGATTTCCATAATCATATCATAACGTGCAGTTTTACTGTGAATACTCATTGAAAAGTCCGAAAATTGGGAAAGAAATTTTGGAATCACCGTCTTCACCTCGAATTTATCATCAATTTGCAAATCAGCTTGTTTCTAAACCTCTATATAAGGTTAAAATAAATTAAAGCTAACCAATATTTTTGACTGCAAAAGCGCTTCATATCGGTTAGAATCTATACTTGACATCAGGGCTGACGTGGGATTTAGAATCTTTAAAAGTGTCGTACACTCTTCTTTGCTATACATCGAGTTAAACATACAGAGGTGTTCGCAGGTTATTCGATGTGTCTTCAGAAATTTGCAAAGCTCATCAAATCCCTTATCTGAATGTATTAGATAAAATTTGTATCAACTCAATCACCAGGTAGTTGAAGATAAAACAATCGAGTTCCATAGAATTTCTCAACATCTTCCTCCAAACCACCAAGTTTACGAAGGGAAAATATACGAAGTTGCTGCGTTTCGTCATATTTCAAATAATGAAAACTATCCTCTAGATGAACAGAGATATTTTTGTTCTTTCGAATGAATTCATCCATTCCGCGACAAGTCTGTCGCATGCGAAAATAGCTTGTGTCATCAAGCTGAAAATAAATAGTTCGCAGAAATAAAAAAAAACTCGAACCTTTGTGATTATTTTTTCCAGAAGCGCAGGTTCCAAACCAGCCAAATGAAAACTTGTCATCCTGAAATAGAGCATATATATTACAAAGTAAAAAGGGCACAGTTCGCCGCCGTGAAGAAAAAGCGGACTTTGGCTAACTGTGAGGGTATTTGAAAAAAGTATTTCCGCTTGAAAATCAGGCAAATTTTTCGAATTTTCATTGGATTCAAACGCGTGCGTTTTGAGGTCCCGCAGCGCCCGTTTCCCCCAGAGTTGGAAACCGACTATATAAAAATAATGAAATTAATTGGTAGCAAACCAAAAACACAACAAATTAGTCAATCTCACCTTTTGGCGACAAATACGTGAAATACATTTTTTATTGTGAATCAGGCTACAATTCTATAACACCGCTCGAAGAGTTCGCTTTCTGACTTGACTCTTTTTTTTCCTTCCCAAGTTGGACGTCTGTTCCTAACCCTCACAACTTGTCATTTCGAAAACGGGTAGCCTTCGATAAACAGCTGTCAATTATCCCAATTAGATGATAAGCTGGCAATTGATCCCGACAATTTATTTGGATAAAAAATATGGGAATAACAAGAAACAAACGGGGCTCGATAAGACGAGATCAGATTAAACAGACAGAACAAGAGGAGACGTTTTACGATGACGAAAAGGGGAAAAGTACTTCATTTTTAGGAGTGAGAGCGGGAACGGCTGCGAGAACGGCTACGGCTGCTGAAAAATATAAATTTAAAATGTCGAAGCAATATGTTACCGGCTATCGTCACGTTTAGCAGATGGTGAACGGCTACGACGACGTTGTCCAGGAGAGCGACTGCGAGTACGCGACCGTGGTGATCTAAATTGCGTTAATAATGAGGAAATTACAAAATAATGGTGGAGAAAATAAGTCGTTAACTTAAAATTAACCACTTACAAACAGTTGTTCTGCTGGTGGTACGTATCTCTCACTGTGTTAACAACCGCCAAAAGGGAGGTGAGGGAGAGTGATCTGCTCAATTGCAGGTTGACTTTATGTCCTTCGAATTGTGTGCGATGACATTCTAACGACAGAGAGAAGGCTGGCTCAAAAGAGACGACAAGATGCGCGATTGAGGCGGCGCCCGGCTGCTGTTCAGAGAGTGAACGGTGACCCGATGAACTTGTGTGATGGGGGAGTTGAAAAGAAGTTGTTTAAGAAACGATGGAAAAGATGTGGATGAGACATTGAGGAAGAGATTGGATGATGCTAAAAATGGACACTTATCAAGCTCATATTAAAGAAAACTGTTTTTTTTTTGAACTAATAGAATAAAATTCCTGCATGTAAAAGATAAGCAAACTGACCTGCTACGTCTTCCACCACCATCGCGTCCACCTCCGTATCCTCCTCCATAACCACCGCGGCCTCCACCACCTCCATTACGACGTTTTCCACTAGACATTTCTACACGAGCACGAACTCCACAAATACGACTGAAGAAGATTTATATATGCTAAAATAAATAAGAAACTTACGATCCATCTAGACCTCGAACAGCATCTTGAGCATCCCGATTGTCTTCGAATTCCACAAATGCAAATCCTGGAGGGCGGCGGGCTACCCAGACCTTCCTTATCCTGCCATACCGACCGAAAATATCTTCTAGCTGAAAGTATTATTATTAATTAGTTGTTAAATTTCATTGGCGCATAATTGGTGACGAGAAGAGAAATATGTGCTTCGTAAGTTCAAAACTAACTTCTTGAGATGTGGCATCATTCGGCAATCCTCCAACATAAACTTTGCAATCCAAATCAGCAAATCGAGACATGGTCTGTAACAATAAAAATAATTGATGCACATAGAAAAGCTTTAAAATTACAAGCGAACAAATACAGCTGTGCTGCGGAGGTCGCGCCGCGTCGACAAAATCGATGAGCGACGCAGAGCAGATAGAAAAGCGACATAGACGCAGACTTTTTATCTGTATGAGAATAGCCTGGGAATAGAAGTCTTTTAATATGTTGAAAAAAAAAGTTATCACAGTTTAGAACACAAAGTACTTATTACTACAAAATTCAAGCTGTACACCGTTACTATTCAAAATATATCACAGTAAATGTACATTCATTGACACTGAAATTTGGTGATTTGGTTTTTAAAAAGGCGGTGTGAATTGTCTTGGCTAATTGCCAGTAGGGGAAATGTTGCTAAGTTCAGCCACTCTGAAAGTAAATTATAATAGAACTCAACACTGTGACATAAGAATTAAAAGTTAGAAAACAACTCACGAGTGCCCGAATTTTATGTGTATAATAATGAAGATGATGGCAAGAACGATCGCGAGACAACCAACAACAAGATAGGCAATACCAAGAAATGAATTTTTTCCACCGGCCCAACTGGTAGTAGAGAAAACAATTGCTTTTCTTCCTCCAAAAGGCTCAACCGGATATGCTACAAACTGCTATTACTGCAAAACATTCATCCTACCATTATTTACGGTAATCTGATAAGATCCTTTTGGTAGTCCGTTAGCGAACCTTTGATCTGCGTTTCTATACAAACAATAACACAATTAATTTGAAGAAAAACCTGTTAACAATTCTCCAAAGTTTTCTGAAGTTAGGAAGAGCAGCAGTTCTCATCCACACAATGAAATCAACGTTTTCAAAACCCCCGATCCTGCATGGATCTACTTGCCAAAATGGTGGTCTTGCAGTTCCCTGGAACAAATTTGATAATATTATATTTTAAAATGCAGAAAATACCTGAAAGGCTTGACACAGCGCATCTGGAGACGAGTCAGAGGTAGGAGGATTTTTAAATTTCTTATTCTTATCGATATCCCAGAGAACGCCATCGGTTGTTACCGGTACCAGCAGGCCTTGAAATCTAATTTCGAACGTATCTATAAAAATTGAAGTTATAACTTAAACTTGTTTACCATTAAACATGGAATTTGCAATGGCACCACAAGGAGCAATAGGTGTTTTTTGGCCATTTACGATAGCATAATCAAATGGATCACAGTCAGAAACTTCCTGAAAATAAATAAAAATATTTTTGCATCCTGTTTTTGTGAAATAGAGTTGAACGCCTCACATACATTTACGTGTCCAAGATATTGTTTATCGTTTCTGCTTTTCACATATCTTCGATGATTTTGATAAAAATTCTCCAAATAATAATAAATATACACATCTCCCTAAAATATTGCTGTGTTCCTGTTTTAATAATTACAAACTTCCATATCTTCCGAAACGTTCAATGTCAATTGACAAATATTAGGTAATTGCAAGTTGGGATTGCAATCTGTATAGTCCAATTTATATTCTTTCACTAAAACAAAATGAGCAGGTTGAAAAAACACTAACCTGAATCTGATGCTAAAAATAAAGCTATCCCTATAGGTATGAATATTATGCCCACAGCAACTACAGAAGGAATTACAGTTGAAGCCGTTAGAATTGGCTGCCATGCTGGTAATTTCTGTTGACGTAACTTGCTAGCTGAAAAAAATACACGGCATGGCATATAATGTAAAATATTTGTGGAAGTATCTGCAATTAAAAACCGACAGCAAAAATCAATTTAGCAACGTAATAAGTTGAAATTACCTTTTGGTTTATTCTTAGGAGTTTTTTCCTCGGCGGCCGTATGTGAAGTTGTCTCACGCGGAGACATAAGTTCAGACTAAAATAAAATATTATAAAGTATCCAGGAGAGAAATGAACGAGGGAATTTTTACTTAGACATTCTCTCAAATTGAGAATGATGCAGCCCCTTGATGACTAACTACACTATTTGCTTTTCAATGGCATGATCGATAAAAATAAGCGGGTTTGTGTCATTTTAGCGTAACGCAGAAGAAAGACCTGCACTATTTCCCGACGTGGTGCACGTAAATAATCGACTGCAGCGAAGCAGTAAAAGTGTGCCAGAAACGCGCATACATATAAAAGAGATCGTTTATTGCCGAACCAATAAGGCAGTTAATAAGGACAACATGGTAAATGAATCAAATTGGCAGTGATTATTAATTAAAAAAATACAAAGAAATATCTTGGATGTACAGATACAATATTAAGCCGAATTAGGCGTTCTTCTGAGAAGCTCCGGGAGCGTTGGGCTGGTTAGGACCAGGCTTATTCTTGTTCATGAGGTAACGATGAATGTGAGGGATGACTCCTGCAAAGGGATATTTTAGTTCATTTGGTGTACCACGATTAACAATATGTTGCGAAATCTTGCATAGAATAGTGTGCGCAAGTGGTGAAAAGTAGAACAAAACTAACCTCCTCCAGCGATAGTAGCCTTGATCAGCGTATCTAATTCTTCGTCACCACGAATAGCCAAGTGAAGATGGCGTGGAGTAATACGCTTTACTTTGAGATCCTTGGAGGCGTTACCGGCCAACTCCAAAACTTCAGCCGTGAGGTACTCCAGAATAGCAGCGCTAAAACGATAAAATATAACTCCGATCTAATGAAACGTATGAATACGAAATTCGGCCAAAAAAGATACCTATAGACAGCAGCAGTTGCCCCAACTCGCCCGTGAGAAGTAGTTCTTTGCTTCAAGAAGCGGTGTATTCTTCCAACAGGGAATTGAAGTCCAGCGCGTGCACTCCGAGAGATGACCTTCGATTTAGACTTTCCAGAGTCTTTTCCAGCTTTTCCTTTTCCACCAGCCATTGTGTAGTTCTAAAGAAAAAAATATTTAAAAGCTATGAGACGAAAGAGTGAACAGAAAAGCGGACAACAATAAAAAGAGAGACAAACCGAATGTCGAACAAAAGATTCGAGAGAGTAACCAGCGAATAGGCGAGTGACGCTAAAATCTAAAAGAGCGGGAACGCCCCACGCTAAATATTTGGCAGGCCGCCAATTTGAATTAGATGCGCACGTTAGGCGGCTACTGTAATGTTACTGCCAAAGGCAAATTACTGATTTCAATGACAAATTATCCATTTTTCATGATTTTCTCGAATTTTCGCATCCACTTGCTTGTTATTACTTCTATAACACATTTTTCGTACATAAATTTTGTATTCATCTACTCCATCTGAACTAAACCAAGCATTTTAGCATGTCTGGATTTCCTGGATCTTCTAAAACAGCTCGAAACTATGGAGATTTCACCACTTCTTCAACAGCAGCTTCTCTTTTTGATGCTGCCTTTTCAAAACCGTATGTTTTCCTATTATTTTCTACTGCACGAGTATGCCAATTTTTGATTTCAAATCTTTCAGAGTGGTACGTAAAAGATTTAGTAAATTTCCATCAACTGGTGTTTCTGATGAACCAGTGCTTCCTTCAGTCTCAGAGAGTGGCTCGCCACAACAAGTATTCTCTCCCCCTATAAGTTTGCCTGAAAGTAATTCAATCGAAGGAAATCCAGAAGATCGAGTAAGTGCTTTCTTTAATTAGTCATTTACATATAATTTATAGAATCTCGAAGGAAGTGATAGTGATGAAGATCAACCAATTGAATTTATCCAAACATTTAAAAAAACTACTACTAAAATTACCACAACTACTACCAGTACTACTTCTTTAGAATTAACTAAAACTACTACCACTAGTAGCATGAGGTATTCACTCTTTCGAAATTTTATTACTTATTTATTTTAGTACACACGTAACAACAACTAACACAAAGGATTTTAAAAGACCAGCAACATTCACCTATGATTTTGATGAAGGTGAAGAAGATTCAAAGGAACCTTCACCACCACCACAAAAGAAGGAAAAGAAGGAAGAAGCGACATGTAAGCTCATTATTATGCCTATTTATTTTTATTTTTTAGCACCTGTCAAATCAAAATTCTTACCTTCTAAAGATCAGCGTAAAGTTCCGATATACCGTCACAAATGGACCGAAGGACCAGATGACGAAGAAGATGATTTGTCTACTAATAAACATGCAACACAAACTGCACATGTAAGTATAATATTATCTTCAGTATATAATGTTATTTAGAATATTTCGCAAAAGGAATCTAGAGTACGTAGAGTTAAAGGTGCTACGGAATGCTTGGAGAGTGGCGAACTTGATGATTTTAAACAAGATTTGGAATATATTTTGACATCGTTGAACGATGCTGATGTATCAGCTAACATAAAATGCTTGAGGTTCGATTAGTTAATATTTTATTTTAATCTATTGTTTTAGTGCGTTATCACTTACAAAGAAATGTGCTACACGAGCTTTTCGACAATTTTTGCGGACTCATACGGGTGTCAATCAAATAATTCGATTATTTGGTGATGCTCCTAAAGATTACGTATGTTATCTCCTGTATTTTTAAAATTTCTTTTCTAGAATCAGGCTCTATGTGTCTCAGCATTTATCTACTTGATGGCTCGCGATTTTGTTGAAATGAAAGTGGATTCGGCTTCGCTAAAAATAATTTCACAACTTCTTAAAATTGATACATTAGCAACTACAGCGGATAATAAGAAATACGTTAATCAGGTGAGCTTATTTCAACTCTAATAAATATTTCATTTTTTTAGATATGGCAAGTTTTCAACGATTACTTGGAGAAAATGGAAAGCATGGGTGTAAAATGTGTTTTTGAAATAAGCAAGGAGAAATTAACGGTAATTTTCATAATTTTATTGCTTCAATTTTTATTATAGCCAGCTGCTTTGATATTAGAATCGATGGTGTATCTTCTTGCTCGCTCAAATGATGAGAATTTTAAAACGGAACTTTTGAATCTTGGCTGTCTTCAACACGTTGTTTCTAAAAGTATTTCATCTTGTTTTGTCGGCAATATTACTTTCAGTTGAAAAATCTGTTCTTACTCTTATTCATGACAAATCAGTAGTTGATGTCAAAGAACATCTTCATGTATTGGAACGCTGTTTCCGAATAATTGAATCAGCTACTACATATCATAAAAAGAATCAACATTTTCTTATTTCTCACAGAGGAAGTGTTTTAATTCAAATGTGTGGAAGGTAAGAAGTTTCTTTTTTTTTGTTTATAACATTTCTTCAGATTAACATCTCTGATTCATAGTCGAATTCCTGAAATATCACCAGATTCAGAAGAGATTCATGACTACCTCAAATGTCTCTCACTGGTAGCACGAGTTTTGATGAATCTTTCTCATGATAGCGGTTCGTTATTTACTATTTACTTACAATCATTCTTCCTTTTTTTTAGAACTTTGTGCTTCAAAATTAGGACAAATTGATGGATTTTTGACTCATTGCGTCCAATTTTTCTCTTTTCTTGCTCCTAAATATGCTCAAGCTGATAAGAAATTTGATTACATAGTTATGGTAAGGTGTTCTACATTTTTTCATCATTTTTTTAGTCATTGAGTCTTCTTGTAAATCTGGTAGAAAAAGTAAACTCAAACAGAAATAAAGTTCTCAATGCAACAGTCCAACTTTGCCATGACGATGGAACAGTCTCAGAAGAGAAAGCCCTTGACGCTCTGGTAAAAAGATATGTTACTCATGAAGAAAAAGCTCGATCTCATGACGAAGACTTGGATAAAGAATTAGCGTTTGAAGTAGGAAGAATTTTTTTTGTGATAATGTTGAATTTTAGGAGCCAGTTGATGAAGCTGAATCAAATTCTGAAGATGATGATGGTCCTAGCCAAAGCGGTCGGTTGGATCGAGGCAAAATTGATGACATGAGCGAAGCAGAAATGTTGGATTGTGTTCAAAACGCAATGGGAAAGGCCTCTGCACATATGGAAGATAGTGTTGTTGCTTCATATTTATCTCTCGCTGTTGGATGTCTTCTTCAGCAGCATGATGTAAATAATTTTTATTAATTATTTGTATTGTCCATTTATAGGAATGTGTAGCAGGAGTAAAAGCCCTCTTGCCAAACAATGACATCTCTGGAATGAAAGATCAATTACAACGATTCCATGACTTTATGAAACTTGCCGTGAGTCTACTATTTCTTTTCTTCTTAATATTCTTTTTATAGAACCCAAAAAGCCGTGGCAGTGCCTCAATAGCCAAGATAATCGGAACCTTTGATGATCTCGAAAAGTTTGTCTAATTGTTTTTTGTTTATAATTTATTATGTGTCTACTTCGGTGTCTGCATTAGTATCAGGGTATTTGAAATACTAAATCAATTATAGATCGCATTGTATCGGTGCATTCACCCGTTCATTTTTCTGTACTATTCCAATTCTCAAAATAACATTTATAGCTAATTCATTTATTGTTGTTTCTTTTCGAAAAATGATAAAAATATTACTACATCACATTGATATTGGTCCCTATGACCATTTTCTGTTAGCAGATAAAATTTTGAAGAGCGATGAGTGCGCTCATCTTCGGCGACGTGTTATCTCCTTTACGACTCCTAACACAGTCCGGGCGTTTCCATCGATGCGGCTCAGCTTCTTCACAGGTTTTTATTACTTATTTTAAATAGAAAATTTACCCTAAAAATCTTGAAAATGAAGCATAATCTGATCCTTTTAGTCGCCTTCTTGGCGGCCTTTGTGGCTGGTCAACGTGGAACCGACAACTGTAACCAGCAACAATTTCTCCATTGTACAAATTATTTGGGGCAATACTGGAATACTGAGTAGGATCTGCCCTAGTCTATTAAAATCTTCCTCTAGTACTTCTATGATATGGAAGAGTCTCGACTACATGGGCCATGCTGTCGACTCGCAGATTGTCTTGCCCTATGTCATCAATAACTACGTCAGCGTGTGCAAGTAAGATTTCGTCTGATCAATAAGCACCTGTCCTAATTATGCCCGACCGCAAACAGTTGTTATTGTCTTTATGGGATATCCAGCTGCGGCAGGGGACAACCAAGACAAGGGAAGGGGTCACGAGATACATTTCAGCGGCTTTTCCCAATTCTATGCCTGCCTCGGCCAGTATAACATCCAAAATTGTCTTGGAGTCATTGGACTTATGGGCACAAACAACATGGATCCGGAGGTATCCGCCCCTTTTTATCCTGACTATAAATTATAGACTGCCTACATGTATCAAGGCTATTTGGCCGATTGGCGATTCAAATGCGGTGGCGGCTTCTTCAGTCAGTTTTTCCCATTTCCCTTGAATTATAGAATATTTCAGTGGTTTACCATGATGCCAACATGACCGCCTGTACCCAGAGTACCCACATCAATTACCATGACGACATGACCGGATACATCATGACCTATGCCAAAAACACAATGTCCGACCCCACCAATGCCTGTACCTATGCTCAGACTTTGATGAACAACATCGGATCCGTCTATGCTAATGGATGCCGTGCTGTCGACCAGGTAAACTGTCTTTACGTGCTGTGTAGAGTGGGAATTTTAGGAACAAGGACGTATCTACGGTTGCCAGTCGAGTCGCGAATATACCAATGCCCAGTTCAGCCACTGTCAGCACGTGACCACTTGCAAGAAATCTACTTGAATCCCTCTCGATTTCTTTGGTTAAATAATTTATATGTACAGCTGTTATGCGAGAAAGAGGGTCAAATGGTCCCCTTTCTTCGATATTGGGTGCTCATTCGACGGGAAGAAATAGACCACGTCGGGAGAGGGAGCGTCGCCGATGGGGAGACTGTCTTTTTACGCCAACAGAACAACAGATCTTGGACTTCTCGACTAGTGAGAATGATGAAAAGGGGCGACAGGGCGGCTGCTGTCATGTCGGCCTGGAAAAAGGCGGCGATTACCAATGGCTCAAGTGGATCTCATGGGAGGCTGCCAATGAGAGCTGGTCGACTTCCCGGGTGGTCCATTGGATATGCCCCGACTCACCGTAGAGACCATTCTCTTTATGAGGAATACTGTATTCTTTTCCAATTCTGTCGTAAAGGCGATAAACATTATGACTGTAGAGATCTAAAAATCACTGTTTCCCGTAGTTTTCCCCCTTGTACCTGAAACATGACAAAGATGAATATTCCCTGTCGAAGGATGGCACTCTCCCCATAATGAGAATGCGTCGTCTTTCTTAGCATCATCAATTTGATGAAAATGACCAGATAACAGAAGAAGACAACAATTGGAAAGAGAATCTTTTGCCCGAAGAAGGCGTAGCTGACTCGAGTGCTGATTGCCATGTCCCAGTCCTCTTCCTTGGCAACTTTCGAGAGATTACATTGGAATTGATACATTCCGGTGTCTTTCTTCGGGTCGTAGGGAAATTTGAAGAAACAGTCACTGTAGGTCATAAAAGCAGTGACTAGAATGGACACAGTCCAGATGAAGAACAACAACAGGCGAAAGGTGCAAGTGGAAAAGACGTCGGTGTTCTTCCGAGGACGGATAAAGACCAGCAGTCGATGAAAAGCAATAGCCAGAATTAGCCATTGTGTCAACTGATCGGACAGCCAGCCAAGAACGTCAGAAGCACGATAAAACTCTGAAGAAGTGTCGTCAAGAAAAAGGTGGCCCAGACCGCTATTGACATAGGCTTTGGTAGCATTGGTAGTGAGGAATGAGACCACAGGAACATTACTGACCAAATTGACAAGGATTGCGAATAAATTGGAGATGACGACTTGGATGATGAGGACATAGAACGGCTTCTGGAAGATACAACTCTCGTCTCGAGGGCCGGGCCCTGCCTGCCAGAACTGCTTCCATCCACGAATCACAGCGAACATGAAACTGCTGTTGATGGATAGGGCAAAGATCACGGTAAAGAGATAGACACATATCGTCGAGTAGTAGTAGAAGTTCTTTTGGTCAGGAGGCACATCGACCAGGGACTGAAACAGCATATAGAGAGCATGAATTAGGATGATGGATCTTCCTTAGGGATACTCACCTCCTTGATGGCTACATCGAGAATTCGTCCACGGGTCATCTCGAACCGACGACGACTTATTAGAGAACATTGGTTCCCTTTCAATTATGAGGAAATTAATGGAATCTACTGGCAACATGATAAACAATCAGACTTTTTCCGTTCTATTTTGAGTGATCTGTGAGAGAGCTGATTGTTGTCAAAATGTGCTCAACGTGTTCTGGTCGAACGATATGTTCTTCTAATAACAGCGTCTGACTTTTCGAAAGGGGTCCTCCTGACGAGGGAAGTCAGCCAGCCTCCTATTCTAACTCTTGGATACAGCCAGCTATCCAAAAGTTGACAAAATGGTAGACACACGAGATTAGAGCGGGGAGTTTCAAATACAGGGCCCAGATCGGTCAAAATTTTGCGCAAAACCCAGGAAAAGAATACACGTCCATCGCAACCAGAGAAATTGAAATTTTACTGCTATAGATAAAAGTTACCCGAACATACCTCCTCTACGGCTACATCGACAATATGACTTTGTACGGTGAACTTAGCGTGTACCAAAGGAAAGCGGAGGACCATGGTAGGGCTACTATGAATGAGGACTGGCGAGAGAAAACATGGGTAATTGCTTTTATTAATTAAATTTTGAATCCTATCTATATTCTTCATGTATGCTTACCTCTTCGACGGCCACGTCTGTGATATGGATGATGCCAAATTTGCTTCGAGGAGTATAACTGAAGCTATGGATTCCTAACATCCGGACGACTGCTCAGGCAGGACAAATCAAAATGTTACCGATTATTGTTTTTGATTAAAAATTAACAAAGTTCCCGAACTCGATGTAAACACCAATTGATCTTGAATTGAAAAAACCATTGAATTAATTAAACACAAAACCACACACGGCAATATTTATTCGGAGAATCGTGGGTTGCTTCTAGTTATTCATCCATTGGCCTTCTACTTCCACCAGCTTGTTATCCTCGCCCTGGAAATATTCCTAGTAAAATGGTCGGATAGAGCAAACCTTGATGACATAATTGGGAATCTTGTACCAGTAGACACCGTCGACAATCTTGTGATGATCCTGGATATAGGCGAAAGCGGGCGGTGCGATGAACGGACCGGCCATTGCTGGAATTACCCTTCTATTTAAAAAAGAAGGTCTAACCGTCGCAATCAATTCCACAGTTAGGGAATTGATTATTGGTGAATTGGTTATTAGCCTCGCAAGACCACCAGACATCGGCTGCTTGTGCACGGCGACAAGGAGCCGTGTAGAAAGGAGTCGACCAGCATTTGATCAGAGTGTTGACATAACTGGAAAAGAGGGATAATTGAGAAGGAAGGGGGAAGTTACTCGCAAGATCCTTGAGGATGAGAGGTGATCGACGCTTGATAGGCGGTGACACACGTTTGAAGATAATTCTGATAGTTGAAGAGGACACGTTGAGCACATTCCAAGCCAGTGTGGATCAATGCTAAAAGACCGGGTAATCTACTGGATGGATGACTAATTTTCTTGGTTCGAAATTACAAGAGAAACCTACTGTTAACTCCCGGGCCACAGTTGAACTGATACATTGCCAGGGTTCCGCCAATGAACCAAGCCTAAAATTCCCGTGTTTTAGCGAGAAACAGGGCGCAGTTACACTCTGTAGATCAGTATTCTGGACCAAGACTCGAATATCCAGGCACCCCCAGTTGTTCGATCCGACGAGACAATCATTGAACACTTCCAAAGCACTGAAATAGTCTTATCCAGATCGATGACAAACTCACTTGCAGACCTGCAGCGGACCAGCAGTACTACCTGGATTTTGGCTGAACAACAACAGAAATTGGTTGTACATGACGGTCCAATTTTTGAACATCGCCTGTCCCTGGCCGTCGAGCCCTACGGACTTGGCCAAGTTGGCATTACAGTAATTAAATTGGGCAGAATTACAAGACGGCGTTTGTCCATAGACGATGGCACAGAAAGCTGAAAATACAGGGAATATGTCAGAGAAACCAATAAATATTCGAACCCAGAACCAATAGGAGATGTCGCATGGTCGAGGGGTGCGGCTGGCTCCTTATCACCGGGAAAGCCAGTTGTAAATTTTAATGGTCTGAGGAGAGTTGACGTGTACAGATGATGGCAATAGAATTATAACGAGGGACTAGCTGAGCACATCTCATCAGAATTGCGGAAAAGGACGCCAATTGTCCATCGAAAAAACCATCGACGGGAATTAGGCGGTCATTGCCCGCGTCGACGGGCGTCTCGACATCGCTCTGACGGCGCATAGCCTTCAACCTTTTAGCCTTCACAAAAACGCAGGGACTATGCTTTACACGGAAAATCATTGTTTCAAATTTGGTCAAGTTGACATAAAAGTGACGAGTCAACTGGTCAAATTCTGTCAAGGCGGACATCGCTTCTCGTCAGTCAGTCTTTCTTCTGCGCCCGCCGAGATCAGTCGCTTTCTTCTAAACAAGGTCATGTTGCACGTTTTCTTAAAATTTTTTAATAGTAATTGTCGCTTTTTTCTATTTTTATCGCCTGGCTTGAAATTCATGTGTCGCGATTTTTTGATAAAAAATGGGCAATCGAGACGGCAAATGGGCGCGTCATTAGGAGATCCTCCGCCTCCTCTTGACAGATGGCTTTGGCCAGAGTCCTGCGCGGTTCTCCCGGTACCTGGGTATCCTCTGTTCCCATTGGACACACTGTCTTTTGACACACCGTGTTCATTTGCGGGGACTGGAATAGGACAGATGGACCCAATCGGTACCCAAGGAGAACTGCAAGTGCTCGATTCCTCCGCAGCTATTTTTTGGTCTAAATTTTGAAATTTTACCAATTTTCGGAATTATTTTTATGGTTTTCCATGCTGTCGTGATGTTTTCAGGTTGCGTGAAGGCTCTAACGGAAAATGGGCTGGAGGAAGAAGGATCATTGCGCTGCTGGTGGATATTTCCAAAGCTGATGGTAGCGGAAAGGTTTGTAGATTTCATTGATATTTGAAAAACACATGTCCTAATTTTTGAAAGACTGCAAAAAATGTGCAGCCTGTTTCAAGCTCACAAACTCTGCGCACAAGAGTTTTGTTTTATAGCCTTCTTTTGCCACTGCCAAAAAAATTTTTTGAACCAGGTATCCATCAACACGATGCATTCTTTTCTGGCCCGCTTACTCTCGACGCGCACAAATCTCTTCATACATTTTTTTGACAGCTGTGTGCAGACATCAACACGAAAATTACCCAAGACAACCGCTATTTCGTTCTTTACCAAGGGCAAATGATCACGCTTCCACAGACAAAAATTGACGGATTTTTTACATGACATTGGAAAACTTTTACCATGAGCTTTCACAATGCCGCAAAATTTCTTTGCGAAATTTTTTTTTGGATTTATTGTAGGAAGAAACGTTCAATTCCCGATTGGCAATTGGAATGGAAGTTCCACCACTGGGATGAGACAGGGAAGACCCGCGTAGCTGGGCTCCCCAATTTTGCAAATTGAAATAATAACGATAATATCCAGCTCAAAATTTATCACTCTCGAATTTGTTCAGTTTTTCTTTTCAGGCTGACGTTTGCTCTCCTCTTCCCTTCTCTCTTCTGCTACTCATCTTGTTGTCGTTGTTACTTTTTTTGTGGTTTTGTGTTTTATTCGGCACATTAGGCGTAAAAGCCCTAACTGTGCGTGTGTTCATGTTCTGTCCGTCTGGTATCTCTCCGTTTTTTAACAGTCGCTCACATACTCTGTCAATCCTGTCCATTCAAGTCGATCAAAAGTCGAGTAGAAGCAAAATTTGCACGGTTTTCGTATGCATGTTATAATAGGGTTGCCGTCGGTTCGGTTTTGGTTCGAAAAAAAAACCGATCGGTTCGGTTCAATCGGTTCAATCGGTTCGATTTTTTCGGTTATCGGTTCCAAACCGATTTTTAACCGATTTCGTCGTTTCTGTTATATAGCGATTATTTTTGCTACTTATCTGAGTTATTCCTGCTCGTACACGTTATTTGTAAGCATTATTCCAAAAAAACGAGAGTTCTAAGCGAGAAACGGCAAATCGTCTCTGTTCGGTTTTCGGTTTATATGCAATCAGTTACAAATAGGTTAAAGATAATGCTTACAAATAATGTCTAAGAGCAAGAATAACACGAAAAAGTAACAAAAATAATAGCTAGATAGCAGAAACGCCGAAATCGGTTAAAAATCGGTTTGGAACCGATAACCGAAAAAATCGAACCGATTGAACCGAAACCGATAACCGAAAAAACCGAACCGATAACCGAAAAAACCGAACCGTTCGGTTCGAACCGATGCCGAACCGAACCGACGGCAACCCTAGTTATAACATGGAAAAATCGTTTACGACTAAAAACCTTACAGATCTAAATCATTTTCGGCCAAATCTCTCGGGGCTGTCCCGAGAAATTCCATATTTTGTTCGTAGAATTCCTAAAAGTGAAATTGGCGCTCACACAATTTATGATAAATAGTCAAGAAATAAATTTTATGGGTTTTGGTGGGCTTTTTGTGAGCAGGAACATCAACAATGTGGTCAAAATATTAGCGGCAGTAACCAGAAGAAAAATGAGCCAGTCAACCAAAGGAAATCCGTCTACTTTTCTCGGTAATCTGAAATGTTCATGTGTAGATGGATTGAATGAGTGCGCCCACTTGACAAGACGTTTTTCCAAGAAATTTTTAGCTAGTGGGCAAAGCATCGAACCAAAGCAGAAAAACATTTCAACAATTACCCATTTTCCTGTAAAAGAGGGAAGAACTGCTTGAAATGAAAAGGGAATACCCATAAGGGGAAGACCAGGGGCTCGGGGCAATTCTCCGATCATGACACTCAACAAGAAAGTGAGACTAAGAAGGCCAGCAATACCAAGGTTGATCTGGAAACTGAAGTTTATTACAGAGGTTTCCTACTTTCTCTCCTAAATCCAGGTCAATAGGCAGCAGAAGGGCTCCAATGCAAATAGAAGTTACGAGAAATGTTGGCAGGATGAGCAGAAACACATAGAATTCGTAGTTTCGTTTCAAATGAAAAACTATTTGAGCTGTAGAATAGGTGGCTCCTTCTTGATCGAAATGATTTTCAAAAGCTAATGTTTCATACACTGACCACTCTGGTATGCTCTGAACTACTCGTTTTTCATTTTAAACTTTATCTTACGATGGAATACGGTGTGATAATGGCGCTACCATTGTCTCTTTGTGATATCAGACGAATTTGATCCAGAGAATTTATAACAGAAGTAAAGGAGAATGGGCAATATTGCTCGTCGAAGGGGAAGGCTTCTGCAAGGACATGTGAGGAAAGAAGATCAAACTTACCGACTTCTATACTGCAATACGTCTCCATATTGGCATATATGAGCTGCACTACCCGACCAGTGAATTGCAGCTGAAATTGGAGGGAATATCTGCTGTCAATAATCAACTGACCAATAGTGTGCATTCCTCCAATTGATCCTTCAAATCCTTGATATTGACAGCATTGTACATTGTGACGATCGGTCTCCAAAGGATTCCCGGCGGTACCATAATTTCCGCCGTTCCCATTTCAGCTGGATCCCATTGGAGACGTTGATCTGCCCATGTCTAACAATCCGGTAAAAAGGGCAGGTAAGTATACTTACTATATTCAACATGGCTATATATTTGACTAATTGATTGTTTGGTTCCTAGACAACATTTTTATATATTTGAGGCGCTTACAATGGAAATAATCCCCATATAATGTACAGCAATTGTGACGTTGACTCCTTCGAGCCCCCATTCCCATGGAGGAATATCTTTACTGTAAACTGAGCTGTTATTTAACATTTGAGAATAGATCCGATTGTATGGGACATCTTGTCCGTATCCTAAATAATTTTAACTCAAAAAGTGCTCTTCTAACCAGTTAGGAAAAAGAGAGCAAACAGAAGAATAGGAGACATACTGACTGAAGCATTGGGAGGGCGAGTGTTTAGTTACGGGAAGTAAATTAGACAAAAAAGGTCATTTCCTAATAAAAAAGAGTTGGGTTGAAACAACATTCACCATGAGTGTGGGTTTCTGTGGCCTATCAGTGTTTCGTGATTCTTTCCGTACGTGGTAACGGTCAGCACCACCCTCCTTCCCTTTGTTCATTTCCCGAGCGCACAACCTTTGATCCGTATAGCTTCCTGCAAGTTGCAATTTTTTTCTTCCGGCCAGCCCACCTCGACTGTTTCCTTTAAACCCTTGATCCGCCCGAGGGAGGGCATAGACCACTACTGGTAGCAGCTGTCGAGGTTTACGAGTTATCCCGAGGATCAACACAAACTGATTACACTTCACACTCACCGAGCGCGCCGCTTGTACACTCGGCTGATATGATCATTTCCCTCTATTTATTACCACTCCTTAGCTTGTAAGTTATAGCTTTACTTCATAATATTACTAATATTTAGAGGAGTTGTTTATGCTCAAAACAACTGGAAGCAACATGTTGAGGAACTGTTCGACGTCTCGGATACGGTCACCCACGCTGCGATAATCGACAGGGCTGGGGAAATTTGGGCAAGAGACAAACGCTTTGTACCGAATCAGAAGGAAATTCAGGTTATTCCTCTCCCTTTCAGTTAATGCTATTAATTTAGAAACTGCTGTCATTTTTCAATAAATCCGTGGACTTGGATGAGTTCTCTGGTCAGTCATTCGACCTTATGGGCAGAAACTACGAGATCATCCAAGCGGGAGTGGGCACTTTGCTTGGTCGCTACGAGGAAGAGGTCCATCCGTTCCACTCCGATTTTCCAATCCATTTGGTTTCAGGCTTTCTTTGCCGTCTCCACAAGAGAGCTAATAATCTGCGTTGCCTATGAGCGGACCGGACCGAAAAATTTAATTATTCGACTGGCAGCCATACGCCTGGCACAATATCTACGAATTATCGGCTATTAACTGGCTTTATTAGATGTGTGTGTGTGTGCATTTATGGAATGTAGGAACAAATGTATTTGTGTCATCTTGTGATAAATATTTTCCATTTTGCTTTTTTTACTACCTGAAAGGGCCAACATTTAAATGAGCCGATTACTGTAACTAACTGGAAGGGATATAATGCTGTCAGGGTCTTCCGGCTCCTCAACCAATCGTCGATATCTTGTGGAAAAATAAGCGAACAAAAATGACAACCAAGCATCAGCCATGTGATTCCTGAAAAATGAGAAAATGGTCAAAAAACAAAGAAAAAGAAGGAAGTTTCTGCAAGAGTCGAGGAGATCATGCAGGCGCTAGATTACACCGAGCCCCGTATGACGGATGTGAGTGAGGATCTTTGCAAGCTTATTCTCTTTTGAGTGACGTACGTAATTTGAGGGGTCGCCGCCTTCTGAGAGGCAGAGCAGAACGATTAACTGAAGGAAAAACGGAAGAATCAACACAATTTTCTACAAGAATTTAAAATTAATAAGAACTGATTCCGGTCCAGATGTTCTACATGACATATTATGTAAATTAATTCGTATAATTTTCGTATAATTTTCTATGCGGAAGAGGAATGGAAGAGGAGATAAGATAAAAAGAAGAGACGAGGTAAATGTTTATCTAGACGTTTTTGCAGCCACCTTGTGGTCTCGAGAAAAATGTGGGGGATAACAACTGCCTTTAATTGTCAATATGTTGTCCTAGCTGGCTCGCAAAAGGAGAGCATGGCATTTAGAATTTATCTAGCCTATGCTGAGGTTAAAGGAATGATTAAATAGGCCTTTGCGGGGGAAGTGCGTATACCCCACGCATTTAGTCGCCTCTAAGTTTCGCCTAGCGAATGCCCCAAAGGAAAAAGAGAAGGAAGCCACACGTGAGAGTCGAATGCACCAACTATAAGCTTCCTTGTCAACCGAGGGCGTTGACTAGAATATTCATGGCTGCTGGACATCATTTTAAAACAAAAAAAACTTAGAGAAATCACGAAATATTCAATTTCAAAAGAGGAAGTATAGCAGGGGACCCACGCTCTGGTCTGGACTGCAATTAGTGTGTGTGCCTTGTCCTCATTAAAATAAAATCACTCCCCAGAAAAGTTTTAGAGCTGGTGACAAACAAGGAAATGAAAGTGCAAAGTACAACGACACTTCGTCGGACAAGAAGGTGGAACACAATTATCTCGGGGGAGAGGCGATTGTCACATTCGGAAGCATCGCCCGGCTGTCCAGCTGGTGTCTAAGCCATTAGTCTATCGGGGATCATGCATTTATAATGGGAAAAGACATCGATCTTATACAGGACGGCGTTATTTTCTACACGAAAAGTACATTCGTCTCGATGTGAGTGTCATACAGCTGCCAATATTGGAGAAGGAACGCTGACTTCGGATCTGTCTCCAGCAATTTATCCACAATCGCCTTTGTATCTACCAAATTCGTGTAACTCAGCTGAAATTGGTCATTTTCAAGTATATTTTTAGGAGTAGTACCGTAATAGTGATGGCTTCTACCCAAGCAACACTAGCCGCCGGAAACAGATGGTCATATCTCTCATCCAATCGGTAGAACAACTCGTACAGCTGAATTTCTATAATTTTGGGGCAACGGTTCAATTCGACCTCATTAGCCAATCCCATGGTAATTGACTCTTTGATTTTGGCATTGGCTTCATCGAAAAAGCGCAGGAGGGCTTCTCTTTGGTCGAGCAGATGCCACATTTTCATCTGGGCATAGACGGGATCATCGAACGGCGACACTGTTCGGGATCGCTTTGTACCCTGGAATTTTGATTAAATTAGGACTTCGGGACTGAATAAGGAATAGCCCCTAATTGGTATGCAAGATATCTAGAGATGCGTCACCAGCTAATTTCAAAGAGCCATCAAAATGACAGGCGTTATCTGCCGTTAGTGGTTACGAATTATGGGTAACCTGGAAGATATTCGTGAAAAACCTACAAATTGGATTGGATTATTGCAAAAAGCCTTGACGATGTCCTTCCTCGTCTCGGTATTCGTGTTGTTGTTTATCATTTTAACCAGCTAAAACGTCTGTCCTTTTTTTAATTTCCACAGTTTTACCCATTCAGTTTCTGACTTCGGTGAATGTGGAAATATTCTTCGGACAATATTGGAACTGACATTGTATGGTTTTGTGTAATCCACAGCGGCAGAAGTTACAGTAAAAAGGGTGACAAATCCGAAGAAGACGTGCATACTTTGTACGAAGGGAGACTTCTGAAAGAAATATCATTTTCCCCCAGTCGATAACATAATTGAGCAGATTTTTCATTATCGCCGAGAAAAGTCGACTGACTAGTGCTTGCGTCGCCGGGCAATGGAGCCGGTTGAGCTCACCAACGGGCACGTCTACCTACTGGTCGACACATCCGTCCAAGGAGTAAGTTTCGGAGGTATACTGTATGACAAACTCATTTAGGGTACAATATGGACAGCCAACAAGCATCCGGAATTAAATCCGACAGATCTCTTTTATGCCAGTCTCTTCATGGGAGTTGTGAGTCTATTTTTAGAATAGGTGCAAATATTTCCTAGGGTGGTGTGTTGGCCCTTCTTTTTACCCTTTACCCCGTCGTAATTATTCTCTCCGATAAGCAGGTGCCACTCTTGATTGACTTACAGTAATCCTCGTCAGATGCAACAAACCTTCTGTTACTTCCTGTTGTCCTCTTGTATTTCCAATACATCAATTGTCCTCATAATTATGTTCTACTGTATCCCGGCTGTCGTCTATCAAATTGGCAAAACAAATAAGTAAGCTCTTTTTTTATAATATTAAAGTAAGCGGTGTAGCCTGGAGGATTTCCTATTCCCGCCATGGTTTCAAAACTTCATGGGAGGCCTCTTCCTCTACTGTTACTATGTCTCCCTCCTCTCACACTTCCTGATGAGTTTGAATCGATTCTACGCCATTGTATTCCATTTACAGTAAGTTAAAGCAGCTTTCTTCTTTAAAATTCCAGATATGCGCATACTTTCAAGAAGAAGAATGTCTTCAAAATGATTGCAGCTGTCTGGCTCTCCGTAATCCCGCTCTTTCTCCTCTTGGCTTTCCAACTCTGTAGGTTTTTCCCCGCTTCCGAAAAGATGGGTTTAGTCGAGTGCACGTACGTCTATCGGGAACAGTTTACCATCTTCTCCTACGGTCTTTTCATGTGTTCTGATATCCTTCAAATCTTCGACGTCGTCTTCTCGATCTTCGTCATTGCCTCGACTATGGTTTTCGATTTGGTTGTCGCCATTGGATTAGTCAAACGAACTCTGGTTTGATTTATAGCCAATGATAAAATAAAGCAAATTCAGAGAAATAAGACTAACAAGACGGTAGAAGTGGAGCTGTCCTTCTTCATCCAAACCATCCTGACAGGATTTGTCTACGCGGCGTCTACTCTCTTGACCAACGTCGCCGGTCACACCTTCACTTCCGAAAATATGTGGAAAGTCTTCTTCTTCGACCAATTCCCCAAGCTCTGCGCAATTCTTCTCATTGGGTAATGGGTCTTATCACATACAGAAAATCCTTTTTAGAATCTTCTGCGTGACTCTTCAGAAGCGAATCCGTGAAAAGTTCAAGGAACACTTCCTGATCTTCTGCTGCCTGATTTTGAAAGACAAAGAAGTTGAGGAGTTTGAATTTGTTCTATCCCGTCTGGAGACTAGTGTCACTTCCGTGACTTCGACTACCGATCTCAGAAGGCGGAACACTCTGTTCAGTCAGAGGAACTCGAAGAATTCAAAGGAAAGTGGAGCCGCCAGCAAGAGTGACAGTAAGAAGTCAAAGTAACCATATTGGGACCGGATTTTGTGAATAAATATTTTTGTTAACGTTTTTTACTCGGTCATCTGCTGCACCCAAAAATCACCGACAACAGCAACTTGAAACAAAGTTCTCGGTGCACTACAAATTGTATTTTCTCGCCATAACTTGCGACATTTTTCTATATTTCGAGTTCTCATTAATGAGAATAACAATCTCACCTCTGCTCTTTGAGATCATTGCTTACTTCCATAAACTGCCCACTCAAGCTCACTACAAGCTTATTTCAACTCTCGTTCAGTGAGCATGACTGACGATCCAAGCTACAGTCCCCGAGTTGGTTACCGCGATGGCTGGGGTAATGTGACCTATTGTGACCACGAATACACTGAAATTTTCCACCGGATCTGTACATTTTCGGCCCTTTTAACTCTGCCGATTGACTTCATCGGTGTCTACTTCATAGTCAAAAAGTCTTCGAAAGAAATGGCCACGTATAAATGGTTTCTATTGGGACATCAGATATGGTAAAGTAGCCATAAAGATCCAATATATTGAGTTTAGTATATCTCTTATGGATGTCTACATGACATTGATCATAACCCCAGAGTTTATGTTTCCAATTTGGGGTTGGAAAATGCATGGTATTCTCCCGTATATCGGCTTTTCGGCAGGATGGATTGGCACCGGAGTAGGACTCGCTCAACTGGGTGGTTGGTTTTAGTCTTTTCCTCCACTAGATGAAACTAGGAGTACTGGCGTCGATAATGTCGCTTTTCTATTATCGGGCTCAAGTTGTTCTTCCCCATTATCATCTCCTCAAACATTCAACCACTCAACAGGTTGGTTGCACAATTCTGAAAATGGTCACATTCTATGCAATTTTCTACACAATGTGCTTTGTTTTGAATGTTTTAATCCCGGCTCATTATACGGCCTTCATGCCCGTGGATCAGCTCTCCGCCAAAAGAGAATGGTTCCAGGTCCTTAATTGTTTTTTCTTCCAACTGTCTAATTCCAGAATCGTGTTTGTGTACAAGAAATTCTTTTCGACGACAACACATATGTCTTGCTCTTTGGTTCTGAGAAATACTATTTCTATTCTGTCTTTTACTATATGCTCATCGTCATAGCCTTGCTCCTTTTATTTCTCTCAATTCCTTTCTATTTTTTGACCTTCGGAACAACGTTCTTTTCCGAGGCTACAAGGAAAGCACAGAAACAATTTTTGATTGCTCTAATTGCTCAGGTAATAAGCGAGGAAGGAGATTTCCAATCTTTTCGTAGATAATGGTGCCATTTTTATTGGGTCTCACTCCAATATTTGTGTATCTTCATGTCAGACATTGGTATTTTGAAAGACGTCAGTTTTACCTCCCATTTGGCTAGATTTCCCGATTTCAGAGGTTGTCAACAATGTGATGCTGATAATCGAAGCTCTCCACGGGTCTTGTGAAACTCTAATTATGTTGTTTGTCACAACCCCGTATAGAAACGCAATTTTGTGCCGGAAAGCAGCCGGTAGAGTCAATTCGATACCAACAGGAACTCATTTCAGTAATTTCTATTCAAAATTCCATGGAACATCAACCATCATCAGATGCGATCTCATCAAGACCAATAGATGGAAAAATCCAATTTCGACGACCTAACTGAAGAATTGAACTAAAACGAAAAGTAGAAATGTCTTTATTATTGTTTATCGCCTTTTTAAAAAGACTGACCGCTATGATGGAATCTGCCCCATTCGAAACTCTGAAATATGTTCTTTTTCATACGGTAATCAACTTTGCAAAACCACTAAAAATGACCTCCATTTTTTCTGTAACTTTCCTGCCCCATTCAATAATTCGAAATTTGTCTGTATCCCAAAAATCTCGGCATCCCGATTATTTCTTCCAGGGAAACGGTTTGCATTTATGTTTTGTGACGTAAGCCAGCCGCTGTCTCGATACGCGACGCGTTCTCGCTGAAAGTGTCCAGCGTTGTTGCAACCGAGGCATACACTGATTTCCCAAGAAACTACCACCTACAAAGAGTGCATAGTTTGTTATCGAAATATATGGTTTAACTATAATGCCAAGGAAAACTCGCCAATGTATCGAGCAGAGTGCGTTTTATCAATGTGTTTTATAATAAAGGTTCGACTATATCAACAAAATTATTTTATTGTCATTAGTTAAACACAACGCCTTTACGTATAGATCGTTTCCTTTCTTCTTCTTTGATTTTGTCAGCTGCTTTCACGATTACTTGATTTCTGACAGGACAGGAACAGTACAAGGAGTCTTCTCCAGGTAGTCCAACAAGTCCCCTTTCTCCCACTGGTCCTTCCACTCCTTTCGGGCCACGATTTCCTTCTGGTCCACGAGGTCCAGGCATTCCTGGCTGCGCATCGACGCCTATTATTCACATGAAACAGTCTCTGATATCCCTACCGTGTGGACCTTGTACTCCTTGAGCACCTGGTTGCCCTGTGGGTCCGGGAGATCCTTGGGGGCCTGGCTGACCTCGACCTTGTTGTCCATTTTCTCCAGGACGTCCTGACTGGCCTGGATTTCCTGGTCTCCCCGGGATTCCTCTATCTCCTCTCGGTCCAGGCATCCCGCCGCCGCCATTCATTCCTAAACGGAAGCTGTTCAATTAAATCACCGATTATCGACAAGAAAAAATCGCTGATATCATGTTTCGCGCGTGTCGGCATGGCTGATCAGTGTTCGACAGAAAGAGTAGCAGAAGTGTCGGCTGACCTCTCATTCCTTTGTAACCTGGGAATCCATCCATTCCTTTATGTCCCGGTGGACCAGGAGGTCCACGAGGCCCTGGAGCTCCTTGAGGACAAGCGATACAGCCAGTGGGTGTATCAAAGAGACCAGTTATCACTCCGCTCTTGCCGTGCATTCCAGCCTGACCAGGAAGTCCGGGCTCACCAGGAGTACCTAAAGAACTGCCTCAATGGAAATGGGCGAAAATACCAGGATTTCCAGGAGGGCCAGATATACCAGGAGGACAGTTGTTGACGCCAGCATTACAGGAATCTAAGCCAAGTTGTCTACAAGTACAGGAGCAAACTTACGACATCCACAGGTTTCAGAGCTTTTCTTCTCTCGGGAAATGGTCGAACCTTCCATCTCTGCTTGCATCAATTCCCAGACTTTATTAGACGTCGTCTAAAGATCTTTTTAGGCAGAAAGGCTGCAAAACCAACCAAGTAGTCGTTATTATATTCTCCAAATTCTACTTGAAACTCCCGAATCTCGGTAAGCAAATAAGAAGCTTGGAAAAGAGTATAGACGGTGACCACAGCCGTAACAGTAAAAACACCCCCTAACAGGAGTTTTAGCATGTTCGAAAGCGGGTGGATTGAGGATCACAAAGAAATCTCAAAACGATCAGCTAATGAAATAAAAAAATGCTTCACTTGGCTTTTTATCGCAGATGTGGGGAAGAAAAACGACGCAAAAAACTGGATGACATGGCGGGAGCGCGCGTTTCGGCAATATCTCGAGAGTTGCTGAAATGGACACTGGCCAAAGCTTTCAAACCATAGAACAGGTGACTTCAACTGATATCCACAACAAAACAAGTGGCTTGAGCTGATATTCACCATAAAACAGGTGACCTGAGCGCAAATCCAGGAGCGCCCTTTCCTCTTTGTACGTCTTGTCACTTCTGTCAAGGTTAGACTGTTATCTACCGTAGAACAGGTATATCTTAGAAGTTATATTTATTTTATGAGTAAATGCAAGTACGAACTGTGGCATCTTCTGTCTTGTTTTAGAGATATCCTCCTTGAGATTCTTTATGGTCGTCAACAGGTAGAGAGGCGGTGCGAGGAGGACACGGGCAATATGCAGCATCTGGTCCGGGCCTGAAAATGGAAAAACGTTCAAGTTTGGTGGTTATAACTGACGCTCCATCTTCGCCAGCAGGACCGGGTTGTCCATCAGAACCGGCCTGGCCAGGATTTCCAGCAGGCCCAGCTGGCCCTTGTTCACCAGGCTGACCGTCAGCTCCGGGCTGTCCAGGTGCTCCGTCCTGTCCAGCGGGCCCAGCTGGTCCTACGGGTCCGGCAGGTCCAGGAGCTCCCTTTCCTCTCTGTCCATCTTGTCCTTTCTGTCCGGGTTGGCCGGGAGTTCCGGGCTGTCCAGGTGCTCCAGCATCTCCAGCGGGTCCGGCACCTCCAGGGGCACCAGCGTTTCCTTGAGAACCAGGCTGTCCGGGTTGTCCATCAGGACCGACAGGCCCAGCAGGTCCATCGGGTCCTGGAGGTCCTGGAGGGCCCGCCTCGCATTTTATGCATGGCTGTTTGTCGGCTTGTTTAGCAGCAGATGTTCCAGCGTCTCCGGAATTTCCTGGCTGGCCAGGTTGCCCATCTTCTCCCTTCTCTCCAGGAGCACCAGGAGGTCCGGGAGGGCCTGCAGGACAGTTCGTTGGCTGGGCTAAATATATTTTTTAATTTGAAGAAGATGCTCTTACGTCCACAGTTGCAGCTGTCGCCTGATCTTTTGTTTCTTCCGACAATCTGGGCAAAGCTGCTGGGTCTTTCATAGTTCTTGGTGACCATCACGGTCCAAGCACCGTCAGCGTGAGAGCGGAATTGGTCGAGTTCTAGCAGGGTATCGGTGTAAAATTCGTTAATGTCATTGTAGAGATACAGGCCGCCAAAAATAATGGGAACAAGAGCGACGCCGCTCAAAACGACAGCTACAGTCGCCACGGTATTACTCATATTGAATGAAGAAGGGGAGCTTGTCTTGCCATCTGACACCTGCCATTTTATAGGAGTCTCTGTTGCATCTGAGAAGACAGTAAAAAGTTGTTATTCGAGTTCGTTGACTGCTTTTTGAGGAGGCGTCATCCGGTCCGAATGGATTTCCATTTCGCAGGTCTTACAGCCATATCCGCAGCGGAGAGAAAGTGACAGATCCGTCGATGAGATTAACCCGAGACATCGACAAACACATACAAATATTTACATTTATCACAGAAATACTTCATCACCGTAAGAATCATCACTTATATACAAATGGGTTACTGTATTTGGAGATTCTTTTTGTAAAGGAGTAGAGCAACCGTCTCCCTTCTCCGTGCTGTCGTCAAGGCCTCTTTTCAAAAGTCGCTGGGCTCTTGGTGAAACTATTTCATTAACGGAACTTCTCCAGATTTGGGTTGCTTTTCCCCGAATATCCGTATTCAGCGTGAGGTAGACATAACAAGGAAGTGCTAAAGGTGTTCTTTGTTGTCCGGTCGGTTCCTTACCACTACACGTTTGATATCCAATACTCGCCCAAATAACCAACCAATTTGGAACTTGAAAGAACTGCATGTAAACATAAATATACGTGGCGGCACAGGAAGAACAACAGACGACGGCTGATTGGATAAACACCTGTGATCGACTTTGCTTCATTTAATTAAAAGGATATACCCTTCGGTGAACACTTCGAAACCTATCAGTTCCATTGCCACGTTTCCTGGAGATACACAAATAACTGCAGAGGATCGAATACAAAACGGTTATGATAGCCGCGGTTGAGCAATTGACGATCGGATGGAGGTAGTTGACAATTGTCGCTGCCTCCTAAAATTGTATTTTACCAAAAATTCTGGCAATCTACCTCTTCGTAACTCAGAATAAACGGATAATAAAACCATGCGCCCATTTTTGAATTAAATATAGGCGGTCGGGTAAAGATCATCGAATACAACATCAAAAGGACAGACGCACCGATCCAGACGTAAGTCTTCTTCCCTGAATTCGTCTTTTTCTCAGTACCAGAATGAATAAACCTTCGAACATAATTGTCCCCTTATTGAACATTGTACAACAGCGATTTATGGCTATTGCGATGCAATTGACACAAGAAGCACACCAACAGCCGAGACCCAGTCCACCACCGGCGTAGGCAAGGATAGGCCATGTACAGAAGACAGCACCGTCGAAGAAAAGAATCCCCGTGAAAATACAGCTAACCAGGATATTTCCTGAAATATTTGAATTAATTTTATGGGGAGACTTACCACAGTCGACGTAACAGTTGAAATACATCAATTTCCAACAGGCTTTGCTCAAGAGGAAACGACATGACATTGTGTAGATTACAAAAATATACAGTAACTAGAAGCTTGAATATTTTAGTGAACAGGACAAAAACTCACAAGTGTTATGATACCAACAGTGAAGAAGTAAATTCCCAATTTGGTAGAAACTTCCCCAGTGGCCTGCCATTCTTCGTAAGGTTTCCCGGAGCAATTGTAATCTTCCGGGTTAGCTCTCCAAAATAAATGGGGATAGAAGCTGGATGCCATTGTTCTATAAGAAAAAAGTCAAGGTGGTAAACAATAATTGAATTTATAGATAATTATTGTTTTGCGTGATAGAGGGCAGAAATTTGAGAACATTTCTTAGACTGTTTATGCATAAGGTTGAGAAAGGGGGAAGACAAATTTCAAGTTGATTGTTCAAGGGGACCGAAAGAGGGTCGAGAAAGACTGTTGTCTACTTTTTATATCAGCCGGATAAGGAAATTATGAGAGGTCTAATTAAATAAACACAAAGTCACCTGCTTGACCTCCGCGTACGCTAAGTTATAAATTATTAACAAGGGGACGACCAAGATTTTCTGGACAAAATAAAAGGAAGCATGACCTTGGTATTATTTTATGGTTATGTCCTCCGGAACAGGTGGATTTTATAGACAAACTTTCCTCTTATTTTCTCAGAACGGTCAAGTATAACGACGCGTTAGGGGAGGCCAAAGGAAATAGAGCGAGCCGTAGTAGATATTGCTACGAAAGAAAACGTCGCTCGAGACTAATTTCCGGAGGATAATTGGCGTTGTACAAAGTAGAAAACACACGGTTTTCAGAAGAAATGCAATCAGATGATATTCATTTTTTGAGAGATTTGGTACGAGAGGAACAAAGTCTCAGCTAAGTACACAATCCTGGGAGATTTCAAAAAAATCGCCTTTATTTTGAAGAATGATGTCAAAAAAAAAGGATGAAAGGAGATCCGACCACTCCTCAACACACTTTCCCAACCCGGAAATGGAAAATATTCTCTTCTCCTAATAAAGCTACTTATTATATTCAATATTGGCTTCCATTTGTTGTATGTTATTATGTGTCTGATATCTGATCAGGGAACCAGAACGAGAGCTGTCCAACTTGGCCGCCAAACCAGCATTTGGCTATGATCATTATTCAAAGAGATGGCAATCTGGCACTACATATAAGCTGGATGGCAAACTTGAAGAAGATCCTCCCACACAATGGATAAATATCTACTTCTAGTTACTTTGAGCCTTGGATTGACAGCTGCTGAGAGTGTCCATTGGCGTGAGTTTGGCATCATTTTTTAAAAATTCCATAGGGGAGGAGGATGTCAGGGAGAAGCTTGTGTGACGAAAACAAGGAAAAGTTCATTATGTTTATGGGCAGCCATTGGCAGACAAAGGATCAGTCACTGGTTTAATCCGTTCATAAACAGCTGATCTCATTGTATCCCTGATCTTTGACATCGCTGATTCAAATGGAGTGGGAAGAACTGACCAACTGGTGAATCCAGACACGGAATTGTGAAATGCCGACAATTTTAAAGAATGGTTCATAAGTCGGGGCTTCCCTAAATTCTCCCCTAAATCACTTGGATTTTAATAGTCGAGATTAGTCGTATTTCAATTTTTTTTCGAGGAAAAGCATGAAAAATTCAATTTGGGAGGTCACAGATTGCGATTAGCATGCGTGTGAAATCGTTGGCAGAAATAAATGTGTTTAGCCCAATTCCGGGTAATTATTCAATGGGAATGAACCAAATAGAATGATATATCAACTGCGTCAGGATGTCCTTATTTAATGGCTTATAAAATTGTGTGTAGGATGTGGGGTGGCATTTCTTTCCCGTCCAGACAACCAAGAAGTCAGACGACAATTTAGTCAAAAAGAACAAAAACACAATTTTATGTTACAGAATGGAGGGAGTTAATTTGTAAAAGGAGCGATGACCAAGCCCAGGGAAAACAATCAGTCTGTGTTTTGGAGCTAAAAGAGTACGAGGATGACCCAAAACCGAGGACTGTTCCCTTCAACACTTGTTTTGAGGTAATCCAACCGCAGAAATAGATAATGAAATTTCAGGAGACAAACGACAAAGGAGAAGCTAGAAATTATTGTAGCATTCTCTGTCCAAAGGCGGCCACTGCTTACAGGTAGGAATATTCTCTGGTCCGAGGTGGTTCCCAGGCGCCATTCTGACAATTATGAATAATCAACGGGGCCGTTCTCGGAGTTTGTATACCTTGCAAATAAGGGGCATAAGAATTGTGTACTTCGGAACTCGCATCATAATTTAGAGATGCTTTGGGAATAAATGAAGCCAATGGGCGAGACCAATTAGGTCGGAAGTAAATGTAAGAGAACAAAGAACAATTGGCCCTTTTTGAGAGAGTCAGACATTTCTCGAGGAAGAGGACAATTTTCCTCCTCCACTCAACCTGTTTATACCCCACCTCCCGCCATCCTGTGCTGACATGATAAATATACCCTCTGATGTACTTGTTCAGGATCTCTCGCTTCCCCCAAAATCACAAGTCGTGTTTTTCTCATTTGACCTACAGATTGGAGAGAAGAGGCGACGACTTCTACATGTGGAGAGACGGAAAGTAAGCGGCTTTTATTAACTGGAAGAAAATTGTGGATTTAGATGCCGGGAGAGTGATATCCGCCTGACAATTCGCTGCGAGTTCAGCTCTCCTCGACAGGATTTCTTCTCCGATGCTGACCTCTTCATCAATGAGAGGAAGCGTCTTCTAGCAGTCTAGCCTATCCTTTGTCTGATGTGTTACTTCTTTTCTTGGATAAATTATTTATTTCTGCGTCATTTGTTCATTGGTGACACTGCAGCTACTTGAGTGGATAACGGCTTTCCGAATATGAACCGTCGAATTTGTCGATTAGTAGCCAGCAAAAGCCACGCGGGCAAAAGACAATTGACATCATAGATCCACTTTCTGTATGTCATAATTTCCAATGCACCGAATATGTCACCCATAATTTGGAAAGTGTAAAACAGGTGGATCTGTAGGTCGAATGAAATATTGACGGAATATGCGGAGAAAACGAACCGAATACAACATGACGACCAAATTAGAAACGGTAAAGCCGAGGCTTGTCCAGAATAAATTGATATCAGTCCGTTTGGCAGTGGGCAATTTGTACAGACGGGATAATGTGATCAGGGTAGTGACAAAGACAACAATTAGACAGATAAGACTGAGTATGCCTGACATCAAAGCGAATGGGATCTGAATGAGATCTCTGACAAGAAACTACTGGAACCTACCCTTGGCCATGCCGGAACATAGCTCACAGCCAGCCGTTTGGAAAAAGGGTTGTAGTCGACGAATACTCTCCAAGCATAAAGGTAAAATGAATAAATACAGGCAATTAGAAGGATTAGTAATATTGTACGTCGCGAGTTTCTAGCCCAGATCTGAAAGAATGGGCCTGGTCAGTTAAACTAATACCTTTGGAGCACTGATGGGATAAAGTACTGCTGTCATTCGATTAATGGAAATACAGATTACGGTAATGATTTGTATAGACAATGTGCCATAGTAACAGAAGAGTATCGGCTGCAGCAATACCAGTCCTTTTGCTTTGTAAAGAGGAACAATTAAATTACAAAAGATCGGGTTCGGGACGATCCTTTGCATGAAAAATGTTGTCAGCCAGAGGATGATGCTCTAAAATGATTTTTATAGCTTTATTGTAAAATCGTTACGGCAATTGACAGAAGAATATATTGATAGAAGAAAGGATGATGCAGGATTGGCTTCTTGACAATTAATACCATGTGAACAATGTAGAGAGCGATAGTTATTGAACCATACACAAAGCTGATTGGTGGGTCCAACTTCTCGATCCAGTTTGGACTACTATCACAAGTGACATTCACCGTTATAAATTCTGGAAAAGTTTGAAACCGATTAGAAAAGTCTTACCCATAGAAGAACTGCCTGAAGAGAAGAAACCCGTGCAAGTTGACTAGAATGTCTCTGATGTCAAATTTTCAAACCAGTACTTTTAGCCAATTATATGTCAAAAACATAAATTATCTAATCATTTACAGAGAAAGAGGAGGCGGTAATAGGGCACCTAGAATATCCAGTGGGATGATGTTTGTGTAAAATGATCAAGTAGGATGAAAACCGGAGACCAAATACGGGTCAAAAAGTGTTGCCTCGAGTCAAATAACAAAAACAACTGGAATTAATTGACCTTTTGTATGAGATACTATGCAATAAAAGATAAACCATAGAAGCATGATTACTCATTGGAAAGATCTATGAGTATCAATCTGATAGTGAACAGCCAGAGACCGGAAAATCATATGAACATTATCGGATCTCTGTTAGTTTTCGACGAAGCCGGTGGAAATTTGAAGGGTCAATTTGGACATTCAGGCAGAAGCATTCAGGGTGAAGCTCTGCTGGAAGAGAAAGACTAAACGAAAAGATATCCAGACGGCAGCCAGTCTGAAATAGATGACATCTTCTTACTTGTTGTCGTCCTCGGATAATGAGCACTCTCGGACTTGGCATCATCTCTGCTACAGTTTTTCACTTGACTGTTTTGATAATAGTGAGCGTGACGTCAAGAAAATCAGAAGGAAAACTGCTCTTCTGGTGTCCATCTGTTTCCGGTATATTTTTAATGTGCCTCATTGGAATTACCCAGCTCTTTTGCCAAGAACTGCTGCTTACTCTCGAAGTCCTGCCAAGGGTTCATTTTCCCTCTTCTTGACGCGATTCTCCTAGATGATCTCTAAATCCATTTGATATCGTGAGATCTTTTGCACTTGTGCCAAGATTTTTACGCCATCTACCAAGAATATACGCTTTTTAAGTTGTTTGTTAATTAGTGTGACTCTTGTCGTGACATCTTCAAAAAGCGACATATTAAGTTCGATTCGAAAGTGGCAAATTATAGGAAAGTGCAACCTCCACATGCAGAGGATATAGCCATTTTATCGTATTGACGACATCTTGTCAATTACTGGAGGTTGCAACATGCATGTCGAGACCGTGAGGAAAGTTCTCTGCGTTATTTTCGGGAGCTGTGCCTTTTTATTCAATCTTCTTCTGGCCTATGTCATCCATACGGTAAAGTGTGTCTACGTTGGGAAATATAAATGGCTACTTTTCTTGTACACACTCTCTGGAATTTTAATGGGGCTGCACAAATCCTCACTATGCTAGTATGTTTGTCTCTGGCATGAAGTCTTCCATTTTCAGCACATGCTTCTAAATACGAATGGTTTTATTTTCTACGATTCGTTGCGAATCCCTCCTCCACATGTCAGCGACGTGGTCGTCTTAATCTACACGTCGTGTTTCTTTCAAAACCTGGTGATCCTTACACTTTGTTTCATGTATCGATATTATGCAGTCTGCAAGTGAGTTTTTCCATTTTTTCAATAGAGCAAATCCCCTTTAGACTTGAAAAATTTAATCAATTTTTAAAGGATTGGATAAAAATTACGGCCATCTCAATGGGAATCGTCGCCGTTGAAATGGCTGGCTTGGCTTTTGTGTCACATCGTTCCGCATTGAGCGAAGAACTTATGGATAGGGAGCGGAAAAATAGTAGATCAAAAAGGCCAAAATAGTAACTAAATAGTAGCCCAAAAAAGGTCGAAATAGTAGCCAAAATAGTAGCTCAAAATTGCCCTAAAATGGTAGGAAATGAAGAATTTTCGGCGTTTTTTTCACTGTAAAATGTTTGATTTTTATGCAAAATCAGTTTCGAACAGTTTTTAACAAAAATTGGTTTTTTTTATTCATTTTCGATTAAGCCGAGGACGGCTTAGCAAAAATCCGAAAAAAAAATTTTCGCGACAAAATTTTTCCCGCGAGTAACTCAATGTGATTTTGCATTTTTTTTTTGTAAATTTTTAAAATTTTCTGAAAATTTTTGGCGCAGGAACATTTCAACTTTCGCCAAAAATTTCCGAAAATTTTCACCAAAGGGTCCCCCCTTTGCTATTTTTCAGCAGACTCGTTTCAACCCCAAAAATAGCAGCAAATAGTAGCAAAATTAGCAAAATAGTAGAAATAGTTGCCGGACCCCCAAAATAGTAGAAAATAGTAGATTTAAATGGGGGTTAAAACGACTCCCCAGGACCTAAAACATATCGTAACATCGATATCTCCCAGAGTACGGCTCGCAAAAAAAATAGGAGATCTACTAAAAATCCGCTCCCTACTTATGGACAAGGAATTTATCAGCGTTACTGGGTTCAGTCTCTCAGAAATTGGTTATATTGGAAACTTGATATTTACAAAAACTGGTTTGAACATGAAGATGCTCTTCCTGTCCTCATCCTACACATTTATTAGTGCTGTTCAAGGAATTCTTATGATAAAATTAGGTCTAAAAATAGCCAAGACCTTGAAGAATAGCCTTCCAACTTCAAGAACTGTGGGAAAACATCAGAAAAGGATATTTACTCTTCTTTTATACCAGGTATGGGTCGACCGAAGAAAAAAAAATAGAATTTAGCTGGTCCTTCCCCTTGTATTCAATCTCTGGCCACAACAAATTATCATCTTCTCTGTTTATTTTCATATTGACACTCGTGAAATTGTCCACATTTTATGCTGCTTCTTCACATTGGCCCAAGTCATTGATCCTGTCATTACTTTCTGTTTAATCCGACCGTATCGAACAGCCCTTTTGAAGAATGTGCCTTATGGGAAGATTTACAATAAGAGAAGAATAATATCCGTCACTGTAAACGCCGTCTCTAAATAAACATATCCTACCGGCCTTCGTTTTGCCCACAAAAAAAGCTTCTATTTCCGAGAGGAGCATTTTTTCGATTGGTATTCTTGTCTACATGCCCTCATTAATTCAGCGCCCACTAGTTCAAAGCTTCTCGTGGTTTATGTTTTAAGTTTTCGACTACTTTCACCTGCCTAATAATTTTCACCTGTCTTCTAGACCAGACAACTTTCGTTGATTATTAAACAAAGCCGATACTGTAGTAGTCCTTGGTTTTGTGGATTTTCCTTGAAAGCCAGCCAGTAATTGTAACATTCTCAATCATCTAGCATCGTCATTCTAACAACAAGAAGGTGCGTCATTTCATTCTTCGAAACAAATTAGCGGAATCGAGCTAGCTTTCTAGCAGAACCCTTTTTTTCCCTTTTTTTCAGTAAAGATGAACATCGAGTTTTTGAGAAAAGCTCTTTGCCTAATCTTCGGAAGTTCTGCCTTCTTGTTCAATCTTCTTCTGGCCTTTATTATTCTCACAGTCAAATGTGACCATATCGGGAAATACAAATGGTTTCTTTTCCTCTACACGCTCTCAGCCATGTTGAATGGTGCCACTCAAATCCTCACTATGCCGGTATGTTCTTCTCTGATCTGTGTATTCCTTTCTTTAGCATATGGTCCTCAATTCCTATGGTAACGTATTTTATGATTCGTTCCGGGTCCTTCCAATCTTCATTGGAGATATCGTTCTCTTAATTTTTTCGTCGTGCTTCTTCCAGAATCTGGTAATTCTGACACATTGTTTCATTTTCCGCTATTATGCTGTTTGCAAGTGAGTGTCTTCTTCCACCGATGACATGAGTTTAGCCCTGATCAACTTGACAATTTCGTGAAAAAATGGCAAAAAATAGCCGTAATCTCGACAATTATCTTAGCCATTCAAATGATCGCGCTGGCTTCATTGTCACCCCGTTCGCCAGAATATGAAGAATTAATGGATGCTGAGTTTATTGAGGCTACGGGGTACAGCCTAAAGAACAGCAGTTACTGGGCGTGTGTTGTCTACACGGAAACTGGATTGAATACCAACATCTTGGTGGTATTGGTAATCTTCGCCACTTTCGGATTTGCTGCCGGAGCCATTATGATTCAGCTGGCCCGGAAAATTGCAGAAACTCTGAAAGGCTGTACATGGTCGCAGACTGTAACGAACCATCACAGAAGAATATTTACTCTTCTTTTGTACCAGGTACAGTTACCAGATAACGACGAGCCCATTTCAGTTGACCCTGCCACTTGTTTTCAACATTTTCCCTCAACAAATCATCATTTTTTCGAATTATTTTCATATCGAAACTGGCAAAATTGTCCACATACTGTGCTGTTTTTTAACATTTCCACAGGCCATTGATCCTCTGTTGACTTTCTATTTAATCAGGCCATATCGAAAGGCGCTCTATGAGAAAATCGACCTGGTTAAAACTAAGAATATCCGACAAGCTTGCAGTACAACTGTTGTCCCTCTTGCCGAATAAATCTGTTGACTGAAATGGCGTTCCTAGAAATCCTGGATAAGAAACCGGCTGTTCGAACTCATTTTGACGAGCTTATTTCCTTACCGGTTAATCCACCTGCTCAAAAATGCAGACAGTGCACTTTGCTATCCAGTTTCCTCAAACAAATAGGACAGTTTTTTTAATATTTATATGTGCAATCGTACCTGTAAATATGGAAACCGTGAGAAAGATTCTCTGTCTTACATTTGGCAGTTGTGGCTTCAGTTTCAATCTTCTTCTAGCCTCCATAGTCCTTCCAGTGAATTGTCCTCACATTGGGAAGTACAAGTGGCTACTCCTGCTGTACACTCTCTCCGCCATGTTTAACGGCGGTGCCCAAATTCTTACAATGCCCGTAGGTTAATGGCTAGAATAAGATCTTTTGCCAGCACGTATTTATCCGTTCCAAAGGTTACGTATTGTATGATTCTATGCGCCTCCTCCAGCGCTATGTCGGAGATGGTGTACTCTTACTTTACGCGTCTTGTTTCTGCCAAAATCTCGTGATTTTGACTCATTGTTTTATCTTCCGATATTATGCCGTCTGCCGGTGGGTACAAAACCTCTGTAGACTGGATCTGTCCATTTAGACCAAAAGGACTTGCTCGATTTGTAAAAATTTGGCCTAAATTAATGGTAATAGCTCTGGGATTTCTAATATTTGGAATGGGACTGGCTTATCATTATTCTGGAACACGAACACCCAAATATGAAGAGTTGATAAACCCGGAATTCACGAATAGCACAGGCTTGATTATTTCGGAGGCAGGCTACCTGGTAGTTCTTGTCATTACACACGATGGCTTGAACAAAAAATTAGCTGTTGTAGTGTCAAGTTTTATGGTGTTCAGTGTGATAGCGGGTGCTATTATGGTTATCCTGGCAGCAAAGATAGCCAAGACACTGAGAAGTATGTTAGCCACGTCAGTAACTGTTGCTAGAGAACAAAAAAGAATATTTATTCTACTTTTGTACCAGGTTTCGAATTGAAAATTATAATAATGCGTCGTTTTAGCTCTTCATGCCCATTCTCTTCTGCGTCATTCCCCAGAATATCGCCGTATTGGCTGCTTATTTTCACACCGGCTCCCATGATATTGTTCATCTTCTTTGTTGTTCATTTACCATAGCTCAAGTGATTGACCCCCTCATGACATTTTATTTAATGAAACCTTACCGTGTAGCTGTCATCAAGAACATTCACCTCTTGATGTCTCCAGATATTAGTAGGATTTTCGGAAACGTTGTGGCACCTCAATAGTAATAAAGTGTTGGCCTTTTCTTGTAACTTCGCTTTTCTGTGTAGTTTATCCATAGCAGACAATCTCATACATCAATGTTTTCTTGTTGTCTGCAGCAAATATACGTTTCCTTATGAAATTAGTACAGCAGACAGATATGGGTAAATACGTGACCAGAAAGTGTATGGAACCAGATTTTGCACCATTCGACGAGATGCTTTCTATCTATTTTGATGTCTGTCCACTTACGTACCTTGATATCTGACGTCCAGCACACCCATTTTGCTTCTTTTACCCTGCTGATCAGCCGTCTAATGGCGTTCAAATGAATCAAATCATTGATGAAATTTTGAAAAAAAATTTGTTTTTCCATTTTTGAATAAACAGATGTGGGTAATTCCCCTCGTTAGCAAGAGGCCTTTCAGCAAGATTTCCATCTGTTTTTTTTTTGATCACGGCAATTACAGGCTCATTTTATATGACAATCAGTATATGTCGCCACAAGCCGTAAAGATCCTGATATCTGTTGGCTCTGGAATTCTGGCCTTGTCCTTCAATGGATTTTTGGCTGTCATTATAATCACCACACATTGCTCCTTTATCGGGAAATATAAATATCTTCTATCCTTGTATACAGTTTCGGCCATAATGTACTCGACTGCACAAGTGACGACAGCTGCGGTAAGTCAACCGATAGGCTCCATGTTACGTGGAATTCCAGAATTTCCTAATGTTTTCCGACGGTTATATGTTCTACGACACTTTCCGCATTCTCCCGCCGGTTGTTGGAAATTGGGTCGTCGACTTGTATTCGTCTAGTTTTATTCAGAATATGATCATTCTCACTTTGTCTTTTACTTTTCGATATTTGGTCATTTGCAAGTGAGTTTGCAAGCATTTGAAGTCATCCCGTTTTAGCCCACGAGGATTGGAATTCTTCATAAGGAATTGGTTGCCGATAGCCGTAGTATGCCTTGCAATTATTGGATACTTTGTAGCTGCTATGATCTATGTGTTGATGCCTTCCCCATTGAGTGAAGAAGTTTTCGGAAAAAGATTTTTCGAAGCGACTGGCTATAATCTGACTGAGACGGCGTACAATGCGGGGATTGTGTCAATTCATAACAATTTCAATTGGACGTTGCTCATCGCTTTGGGACCTTTGACTACATTAATTGTAGTCTCAATTACCATTATTGTCATCGTGGCTTTAAAAACAACCCGAAAATTGAAAGCAACTACGACAGAATCCAAGACAATGGCCGATCATCAAAGAAAGATATTTACTCTTTTGATTTTCCAGGTATGAACAATATTTGGACCAGCAATTACCCGGTGTTCAGATAACATTGCCGATGTTTTTTAACATATTGCCAGTACAATTTGCAGTCATCTCAACCTTCTTCCAGCTTCCGACTGATTTCCTGGTCCATAATATTGGATGTGTGTTAACCATCGCCCAAATAATCGACCCACTTCTAGTCTTCTATTTTATCAAGCCATACCGGGAAGCCCTGTGGATAAATGACTCATCGACGGAAAATGGACAGCCGGCTACGTATCAACGGTACCAGCCATCACGGCGGAACTCCCCGTAACTAATGAAAATTGTAACTCATGCTGCACGCCTTCTGGTATTCTCAAAACGTTCCATTGATAGCTACAGGGAACATATGAGGAAGCACTTTGATAAAGGCGGTACGTTACCAGAACCCCGTCGACTCCACAATTCTTTTTCCGCTGAGGATTTCACACTTGCAGAAAAATTCCCGTTGTCTGTAGAAAAATTCCCGTTGTCTGTATAAAAATTCCCGTTGTCTGTAGAAAAATTCCCAAATGTTGGAGATAAACAGTAATTATGGCTGTACAGGAGCTGTCGCTGCCATTTCTTGAAATAAATGGTTATTAAAATAGATCTCAATAGTTTGTGCTGTGGTATCCTGCAATTATTTTTGAGAAAATAAGCCTGAATAACATGAAATAAGAGAAAAACCTATTTGCTTGATGTGTTTTTCTTGTGTTATTGAGGAATTTTCTTTGATAAGCCGTCTGACGTTGCGTGACCTCATTAAAAGTTATATTTCTTTGAAAATACCAGCAGGGACATATGAGGTTTTACAGTATATTATCTCCTGCCCCGTTCTTACACAGAGCCGTGTAGACATCTAAATCTAGTCTACTGCTCAAATAAAAAGTGTACTCGTAGACTTCTTTGTGTTCTCTTTGGTCGCCAATTAGTCGTCAGTTGAAGATGCAAACATCTTCGCTGAGAAAGGACCTCTGTCTTCTCTTTGGAAGTTGCGCGTTTTCCCTGAATTTACTCCTTGCGTATATCATTTATACAGTGAAATGTGCCCATATTGGGAAATACAAATGGCTTCTCTTTCTTTACACCCTTTCTGCTATGGGGACTGGAGCTTCCCAAATTATTACAACCCCGGTATGTTCTTCCAGCCCCGAATTCAGCCCAATTTAGCATTATTTTATGAATTCTAACGGCTTCATTTTGTATGATTCGCTGCGCCTTCTTCCTCCTTATATTGGAGATGTCATTTTCTTATTCTACGCGTCATGTTTCTTCCAAAATATGGTTATTCTGACCCATTGTTTTATTTTTCGATATTATGCTGTCTGCAAGTAAGAGTTACTGTGAATAGCAACGGTCATTTAGACCTGACAAACTTGACAATTTCATGAAACATTGGCCGAAGCTGGCAATTATCTCCGTGGCAATTTTGCTCGCTGCAATCGTTGCCTATCAGTTTTATTCCGGGAATCGTTCCCCACTAATTCATGATTTGATGAATTCGGGATTCATAAATTATACTGGGCATAGTCTCATGGACACGGGATATGTTTGTGTTCTCGTCTATACAAATGAGGGCTTGAACTCTAACTTGGTGATGGTTCTGGGGATTTTTGTGGTAATCAGTTTGATTGCCGCAGCCATTATGACTACATTGGCTGTGATTATCGCAAAAACTTTAAAAAGGAGTAAATCGACGTCAAAAATTGTCGCCAACCATCAGAAAAGAATATTTATTTTGCTTCTCTACCAGGTACTGTGGATTTCTCCTCGAAAATATGGAGATTTCAGCTGTTTCTACCCGTGATTTTCAATGTTTGTCCTCAAGAGTTCATCATCCTTTCTGCTTACTTTCACATAAATTCCCGAGACATAGTTCACCAGCTGTGTTGTTCTCTTACCGTCGCCCAAGTGATTGACCCTCTGATGACCTTTTATTTAATGAAATCCTACCGGATTGGACTTTTGAAGAAGCTGAACATGATAAGGATAAAAGATATTCGGGGACTTTTCACTGAAAGTGTTATTCCCCCTGAACAATAAAAATATTTGTTGTCTCTTGTATTCAACTGCAGTTACAGTATCTTGTCATCTACTCATTTGCGCCGTGTTTACAGAGTTTTTGACAAAGATTTCGGGCACTTACCGAAAATAGCAAGTTATTGGGTTTTGTCAACTGAATAGTCGAGTCTGATAACATCCTTAAAAAGGAGTCCCATCTCCTGATTAATTGACACTTCTCAATCCAGGAAATTTTAAAAGAAAACAAAACTGGCAATTCTACAATAACAGTGAAGGATGTGTGAAGGACATGGTTGTTTTGGACATCCGCCTCTTCACTTCAAAGTTCTTCCGTCGAGAAATGCTTATCGACCCATTGAGAAAAGTTCTCTGCATTATTCTCGGTAGCTGCGCCTTGTTCTTCAATTTGATATTGGTGCTGATCATCCTCTCAGCAAAATGTGTCTATATTGGCAAGTACAAATGGCTGCTTTTCCTCTATTCCTTGACAGCAATATTGAATGCCATTGCTGAACTGCTTACTTTGACGGTAATTCGCAATTGAAGTGATGAAACGGTCTTCAGCATCTGTTTATGAATCCATATGGCTACATTTTCTATGACTCACTTCATGTCCTTCCGCCATTTATCAGTGACGGTGTTCTCATGATCTACGCCTCTTGTTTCCGACAGAATCTCATGCTCTTGACTATTTGTTTCATTTACCGTTATTACGCGGTCAGCAAGTGAGGATTTTCCTCTACCAGTCAAACATATTTCAGCCTTGAAAAACTAGCATGCTTCCTGAAGAATTGGTTCAACATTGCCCTCATCTGCATGGCGATCGAGTCCATCGAAATGTCCACATTACTCTATTCCCAAAAACGGTCAAATCACTATGAAAAATTAATGGATGGCGAATTTATGAATGTGACGGGGTATAGTCTGACGGAGACCGGCTACTTGGCTGGAATTGCTTTTACGGAAAAAGGATTGAATCTGAAAATGTTGCTCGTGTTGTGGACCTATGGAATGCTCAGCTTGGTTGCTGGTGGTATTATGGTCAATTTGGCACTCAAAATAGCCAAAATTTTGAAGGCCAACAACACAATGTCCGATACAGTTTCACGGCTTCAAAAGAAGATCTTTTCTCTTCTTTTGTTCCAGGTAACCAAAATGTCAAGGACATTGACCACGAGTTCTAGGTTCTTCTCCCATTTCTCTTCAACATTTGTCCCCAGCAAATCTTCTCGTTGTATTTCCACATCGATTCTCGTGATATTGTCCATCTTCTTTGTTGTTGTTTAACCGTGGCACAAGTGATCGATCCTCTAGTTACATTATATCTAATCAAACCGTATCGGATAGCACTTTTAGAGATTTTCCGAGTAACCAATAGCCGTGCTTCTTCGGAAGCTGTCGTTTCCATTACTTGAAATAAACGAGCACACACTACGTAGGCGTCGTTTTCTTTGTTATGCATGGCTTCTGTGTTACTGGGCTCATTGTGTGTTGAAAACATGAGTCCGAGTGTCCCGCGATAGCGTGGGATGTTTTTTTTTCTCAACTGGTGCAAATGGAAAATAGAAGCGACGGATTTGAAGATTATCGATTCAACCTGTACTTCTATCCATTTTCCGCGGTTCGACTAGGATACGTCAGAGCCGTCTTACTGTAATTGTTATGTCTAAAAGTACAATAAAGTAGACATTTCTTTCTTATTTTCAAAGAAGATTCCTCATAAACATGTACTAACATACTGTAATTGCTGTTGTTCCGGGAACATCTGATTGTCCCTTGTTTGAATGTCTCTCGATCAACTGAAAACTCTCCTCTGTCTCATTTTTGGCGGCTGTGCTCTCGTTTTCAATCTACTATTGGCTTTTGTCATTCTCACTGTGAAATGTATCCATATCGGATCATACAAATGGCTTCTCTTCCTTTACACGCTTTCGGCTATTTTCAGCTCTATTGCCGAACTCCTGACGCTTACAGTATGTTGAACGGTCTTCACTTTCACCACCATTTAGCACGTGTTCATAAATTTTAATGGATACGTAATGTATGACTCTCTTCGACTGCTTCCGCCTTCCGTCAGTGCCGCCGTTCTCATGTTTTATGCGTCCTGTTACCGCCAACATCTCATGTTGCTGACAATTTGTTTCATTTACCGTTATTACGCCGTGTGCAAGTTAGCATCTTTTTTATGGCAGTTATTATATTACAGCCCGGCGAAACTTGGCTGCTTCTTGAATAATTGGATCAACATAAGTCTGATTTTCATGGCGGTCAATACCATCGAAACAAGTGCTTTACTTTACGCCCTGAAGCCTTCTAGCAATAATGAAGAACTGATGAATGAGGAGTTTATCAATGCCACAGGATTTAGCCTTGCCGAGACAGGATATCTGGCTGGAATCGCCTTTGGGAAAACAGGCGTGAAAATGAAGATGCTGCTGGTACTTTGGATTTATTTGGTTGTGAGTATGTCAGCTGGATTCACAATGGTCAACTTCGCTATGAAAATAGCGAAAGCATTGAAGAACAGTCCGGCAATATCACAGACGGTCACGAGATTGCAACGAAAATTTTTCACTCTTCTTATTGTGCAGGCAAGTATGTCCAACTATTGACAAATGATGGATGCTGTGGGCAGTTTAAAAAAATACATAAAAAGGACATATTTCAGTTGATTCTGCCGATCCTCTTCAACATTTGTCCACAGCAAATCATCATCTTCTCCTTGTATTTCCACATCGACTGTCGCAGTATTGTCCACTTTCTCTGTTGTTGCTTACCCATTGCCCACGTGTTTGATCCCATAGTAGCATTCCATTTAATAACACCCTACAGGAAGGCTCTTTTCGAGAAAGTATTCAAATTTAAAGTCAAAACTAACCATGTAAGCTTCACAGAAAGCGCTACTCATTTTTCGTAAAGTCGAATAAGAAATGAAAATTGTTACCTCTGCCGTTCTCAAGTCAACATATTTTAGCTGTTTGGCTAGAATCGTGCAAACTTTCGGGGGTTTACTTTACGGGGGCAGAACTGAAAAATTTCATCCCAAGGAGTCTCCTGATAAAAATCTGGCTGCCAACGGTATTTCTTGGCGTAAAACGGGCGGCCGCCGATTTTTCACCACGAACAATTGGGGGCCGGCTATTTTTTATTGTCAAAGAAGTATAGGATAGCTTGATGGTTTTCGATGTGGATATCGATGCCAGTGTTACTTTATTTTGCAAATAGTTGCAGGTTGTGGTCCCCACGCGTGGGACACCCCGCTGAAGATTGGCTTATTCTGTCTCTTGTGACATCTACTGTAAATAAGAGTCCCTCTATATAAATCCACAGCTTTTCCTGTCTAATTTTTGCTGTGTATATCCAAAAGATGTCCTTCCGGGGTGTTCTGCACTTCCGTACGATTCTCTTTTTCGGAATCCTAGCATTCGGCTTCAATTCTCTCCTTTGTTACATCATTCTAACCTCAAAATGTGACTGTATCGGCCGGTACAAATGGCTTCTTTTCCTGTATACATTCTCGGCTGCTTTTTACGGATTATGTCAGATGGCTACAACTGGAGTAGGACATATTTCCTCTTAAAAAATGTGTTTGAAAACAGGATTTTTTCATGGTAAATTGCGCCTATATGTTCTATGATGCCAATGGAATTCTTCCAGTTTGGGCTGGCGAAGTTGTCCTGTTTTTATTGGTTACCGCATACATCCTCAATATGATTATCCTGACATTGTCTTTCATCTATCGGTACCTCGCCGTCTGCAGGTATTGCCGGCAAACGCAGAATAATCAAAAATTTTAGGTACGAGGGACTTGCAGTCTTCCAGCGCCATTGGAAGACTTTGGCCTTGTTGTCTGTCGTCATTATTACTTCTGAAATGGCTGTCCTCATCTTCGCATTGACCCCATCCTCTGTAACTGACGACATCTTCGAAGGAGCGTTCTACAACTCAACAGGTCACCATGTAGCGGAAGTGGCTTACCTAGCGACGGTTTATTCAACCAAAGGAAAATTAAAAAGAGAGACGCTGGCATCTAGTGCCGCCTTCTTCTTGTTTGCAGTTATTTCTGGCTTGATAATGACTGTATTGGCCGTCAAAATAGCAAAAGAACTGAAAGAACGCAAAAAGGATTCAATAGCAGTGGCACAAAACCACAAAAAGATTCTTATTCTTCTCATTATTCAGGTAATTTCTTTATTCTATAAAAAATTAGACGAATTCAGCTGTGTTTGCCTTTATTCTTCAATTTGATCCCACTCCAAATTATTGTTGTTTCTGTCTATTTCAACATCCGATCAGAAGGACTTGCCCAATATTTTGGATGTATCCTGACACTGGCTCAAACTGTAGATCCCCTGCTGACATTCTATTTTATTCGCCCGTACCGTGTCGCCCTTGTTCGAAAGCTCCGTGCGAAGTTGAATATAATACAGCCAAAGAAGGCAATAACTTCGCTACGATAAACTTTCGTTTATAAATAGAAACTCCCAGCAAAAATAGAGTGTTTGATCCTGTTCTCCCCCCTGTTGAACAAGAAGCTAATTTTAGACAAATGAAAAATAATATATATTCCCATAAAATTAGGCTTTCGTTTTTATACCGTATTCTGATTACCGAAAACAATAAAATAAAGTTGTTATTCTTTATTAGATTTCTCAACATCTTTACTGATAAACAAAATATTATACATCATCGTTGTTGAAGTAGAAGGAGGAGACCTAGTCGGAAAAGCGATAGTCTGAATCGTAACGGCAGCAATAGTCCGAGTCGTAGAAAGTGTTGCTGTCGTCCGAGTAGCCATCCTGGTCATAATAAACATCCATTCTAAGACCACAGATTTCAACTCTACATGAAAATCCATCTTCAAAGTCCACCCAAATACGAGGAACTTCTCCTTCTTCGCCGACAACTTCCAAGTCAAATTCACGAAATTTCTTTTCCATCGTTTTGAAATTCACAAATCGATCTCCAGTGACACAGAAATGAAAGCTTTTGAGATTTGGCGGAGGTTGAGGACATAAAAACTAAAAAACGAAAAGGTACCAAATTACTAGCAGATACTCACCTGAAGAATTATGCGAAGCATATCATAGCGATCAGCTTCACCAGTAACTTCAATGTCTACTTCAGGAAATGCGGAAAGGAGTCTTGGCATCGCATTTCCTACGTCTTTACGATTAAATTTTACTTCAAACTTTTTCTGAAATTACTGTATTATATTCATAAAAAAATACTAACCAATGTCTTTGATTGGAAAAGTGCTTCATATCGATTAGACTGTTCACTTGACAATTCAACTGATACAGGTTTTAGAATATTTAGAAGTTTCACACACTTTTCTTTAGTAAGCTTTGAGTCCAGCATATTGAGTTTTTCGCAGGTTAATCGATGCTTTCTCAAAAAATCACAAAGCTGGTCGAATCTGTCTTCTAAACAAAAGAATAAACACACAAAAATAAATATGAACAAACCAGCAGGCAATTTAAGCCAAGGGAATCGAATACCATAGAATCCTTCAACATCTTTTTTAACTTCTTTGTAAAGTGGCGAGAATATACAAAGTTGATGCGGTTCGTCTTTGTCATAACCCAAACCATAGTCGTATGACCAGCCAACGCGCACAGAGATATTTTCGCTCTTTCGAATGAACTCATCCATATCGCGACAAGTCTGTCGCATGCGGAAATAACTCTTTTCATCAAGCTGAAAATAATTATATTCTAGAAATAAAGAAAGTAAACCTTTGTGATTATTTTTTCCAGAAGAACAGGATCCAAACCAGCCAATTGAAAACTTGTCATTCTGAAGTAAAAAATAATAGATAAAAAGTAATAGATAATTTTAAATTAAAAACTTTACAAAGATCAAAAGGTTTTACCAAAAAAACATTGGTAATACTAAAGTACTACAAATAAAATTATATGCAAGATGTTACATAATATGTTATGTAACAGCAAAAAAGAAAGCATTGGCGGTTGCCCGAAAATGGAATTTTGTAAGGATTTGAAGATGATTTTTATATGTACCTGCCGTGTATCTCAGTGGGAGGCGGCTGCTTGCGCGTCTTACGGCTCGCCCCGCAAAAATTTAAGCCGCGATGGGGATCGATCCCCTGACCCCGCGAGTGTTAGCACGGACGGACAAACAAACAAACAAACACGTTAGCACTTTTTATTATGGATTTCAACAAACAAAATGAATGTAATCCATTTCAATAATTTGCCACCTGGCTGCTTCAGTATCTACGTAAACGAGGAAATTATTGACCTAGCCGGGTTGACTCCTATTTCAATAAAATGTTCCTTTTTGTGCTGAGTGGTTTGCTCCGAATTGTTTTTACCCAGCCCCTTCAAAATTCCTCTAGTCAGTGGTTTTTAGACTTTCCAAATGCCCGTTCCAGATTCAAATGATACTCAATTCCTTACCAATTATTTCGATATCCACAATCAGCTGATAGACAAACTTTTTAAAACGTATAAAAAAGAATTACCGGCCGTCTATCTCAGTGGGAGGTATGATCGAATGTCGAGGCCAATCCAAGTCAATGTTACACTCATGTATTATCGCCTCCTGGCTATCGTAAGGATTGTGGTCTCTCCAATCAATTCAAAATCCAGGACCAAGCAAAGCAAAGTTCTCAAATAATCGCCGATTTGTACTACGAATGGACTGACTCTCGACTGACTTGGAATCCTGCGGATTATACTGGAATCGATGAGATTGCCGTTGTCAACAAAGATACCGTCTGGGTCCCGGATGTTCTTCCATTTGACACGTATGGCAGATCACAGGAATAAGTTGTGGATTTTAGGTTCTCCTTTTCCTACACATTGCCACAAGAGATGCAAACTGTAAACGTAAGTTGTCACCCGTCAATTATGAAGATACTTTCAGATACGGAATGATGGTACAATGACCACTTATACCACGACTGTTATCGACTTCATTTGTCATATGAATGTAAGCATCCCCTCGATCTGGCTGATATCCCTCGTTTTAGTTGAAAAAGTATCCATTTGATGATCAAACCTGTGAATTGCAGCTGAGTTCGTTCAATTATCCGCGTCTCGAGATGATTGTCGTTGGCCTTATCGGTTTCAATTTATCAGACCTCGCCAATGCAGTTACCTTACCCCAATTTCTGACAAAAAACCTTGCAATTTCTAGGGAAATGGAGAGTGGAATATGATGAACATTACCGTCGACAATTCAATCTACAGTTATGGACAAGAGGACCGTGTTTATTCGAATCCCATCTTCTATTTTATCATGAAAAGAAGCACCAACTACTACATTCTTCTGTTGATTACTCCGTCTTTTATTCTTACTGTATTATGTGTATTTGGCCTATTTTGGGCTCCCGTCCGAGCTGATCATTACATGGAGAGCGTTAGTCACGTCAGATACTGAAAAATTAGACTGTTTCAGTTGAATTTGGGTTTTGCTGCCATTCTCGCGCTGATGTTCGTCCTGCAGACGGGCACACAGGATATGCCAAAAATTGATGAGACCGATAAACTGTGTAATCCTTGGAAAGACAATCCTAAAGAAATTTCTTTGTTCAGCGATCTATCTTCTGTCGAATTTGGTCCTTCTTACGGTGGCCATTGGCATGGTCATGGTGTTGGGCAAATTTGCCCGGAATTATTGCCACAAAGGGAAGAAGGATTCCAAGTAAGCATACCTATATCTATAATACAAATATTTCTAGAACGTATGCCTTTATGAAAAACTATGTCTACGAGTATCTTCACTTATTTCTTATGGTGACTTTTTCCCTCGCAGCCGTCATTAATTTGCTTGTTTTATTGAAATAAATTATTTTCTTTGAGTGGTTCAAGAAGGTCTGCAAATAGGCCTCCGCTCAGAAAAGCACTAGACACAGAAAAAGCCTCGATTTGGCTGGCATTTAAATGTTGACAAAGGCAGCCCCGACTCTAATTTCAGACCTTGGTATGTTCTGGTGTCTACTGGCATTTTCCTTTCAGGAAACTCTACCTGCTGCAACAAATGGCTCGATAAGTTCATTAGGTTCATTTAATCAAAAACTATGCCTTTTGAGATCCTTTGAATCAATTCATAGTCGACAATTATTTTGAAATCCAAAATAATTTGACAGATAGATTATTCGCAAGATACAATCGAATAATCCCAGCCATCTACTTGGCAGGGAGGAATAATTTCAAGGCAGATCCACTCCAAGTTAACATTACTTTACTGTATTGTCGACTACTCACTGTGGTAAGTGTTTACCAATGTTACGGGAAATCTTTAGGATGAACCAAAGCAGAGTGTTCTGCTGATCGCTGATTTATTGACGGTATGTTTATCCGTTTTCTAATTACCGTGAATTCAGGAGTGGATAGATCCTCGTCTAAACTGGGATCCTGTTGATTATTATGGGATCAAAAATATAGTCGTCACAGCAAAAGACACCGTATGGTTGCCAGATGTCCTGGGATTCGATTCGTAAGTTACCCACGGACATGAGTACATGACTCGTTTTCAGAGTTGCCACAACAGAAGCACTTCCAGAAGAACAGCAGTCTGTCAATGTAGGGCCGCTCTAGTTTTCCAACTTTATTCTTCAGATTGCCTACAATGGAAGCGTCAACATTTGCAAAACGGTCGTCATTGAGTTCCTGTGTCGATTAGAGGTACCTCTCCAAGTCAACTTACCTCCCCTTTCTTCAGCTGACAGATTTTCCCTTCGATACCCAATTCTGCGACCTACAGATGAGTTCCTTCAATTATCCAGAAAACGAAATGAAAGCTCTCGGCTTCTTGGGATCGTCCATAGCTACGGAACTGGCTGATACGGTAACTACTCCATTATCTAATGGGATGTTTTCAGGGAAACGGTGAATGGATAATGAAGAATATCAACGTGACCAATTGGAAATACAAATACGGACCTTATGCTAAACTGTACTCCAACCCAGTATTCAATTTTGTCATGAAACGGAGTACCAATTACTATATCCTCCTGCTAATTACCCCGTCTTTCATTTTGACTCTTCTCTGTATGCTGGGCCTGTTCTGGAAGCCTGTCGACGCTGATTCCTACATGGAAAATGTAAGCCGAGCTCAATAAAATCAAGGGGTTCAGTTAAATTTGGGCTTTGCTGCCATTCTCGCGATGATGTTTGTTCTGCAAACTGGAACGGAGGGTATGCCAAAGATTAACGAGACCGATAAATTGTGTAAGTCCGCCGGCCTTTTTCCAGTAATGTCTGTGTTTAGCCAGATATCTGATAGAAAATCTTTGTCTGATTACGGTAGCTTGTATTATTGTGATGCTTTTGGGAAAGACAAGAAGGAGACAGGCAAAGAGGAACACCTCCGATACTCGGTAAGGTGATTCTGGGCTCAAATGACTTTTTACAGTATCCGACAGCTGTTTCGACTGTCGTTGGCACACGTCCATTGGGTCCTCATGATAGGATTCTCCGTCCTGGCTACACTCAATTTCATCTTCCTCGTTACATAGAAATGTTTAGTATTGTGAAATTGTCAATTGGCTGTCGGTGTGACCCTCGAAGCTCCTGAAAATGACGTCCTATTCACAGGAAATGAATCTGTATTGCGAGTGTTGTGAAGGGAAATGGCGAACTTATTGTACTCAATTGTGGGAAACATAAAATGTCAACAAAATTAACAAAATAATATTTAACGAGCTGCTGAGATGACATTCACAGTACTTCGTCTGGTTACGAGAGATTGTCGCCCGATCGACGGCGTGTTGGGAGGAGTCGTCCACCCGAGGGTCACAATGTAGCAGAAAGCTTTCCTATAAAAATGGGTGTAAACTTGGTGGGGAGGAGCTTCTACCTATATTCTGGAGCTCTCCACAAATAGATGAAGAAGTTCAATGAGGCATTGATGATGACGAGCCATGCCAGTTGCTGGTTTATCATTTGAACTACCCATAAGGCCATGTCAACAACCTGAAATATTCTCACTGAATCACAATGAGCATGAGAAATTGTGGAGGGAGATTGAAATGTGACCCATTTTGAAGGTTGAGAAAGCGGGATCTATGACCGTCCTTGAAGTTTCCCATTTTGTTGCTCACCTGGGTTAAAACAAGCATCGTAATCGTGAGAAACCAAGTGCAAAAATAGATGGCCATGACAAGATTTAATGAGCTGAGAAGCCGTTTAACCCTATTTAAACTGATCTCTGTAGCGGCAATTGCTGAAAAGGATCGTTTCCAGTGCAATGCACTCGGCTTACCCATAAATCGACATTTGATATTTGCTATCGAATAGACAATAAGCACAAGTACAGCGATTAACATGCTGCCGAAGATCCAAATTTCACGAGCTCCACCGGGAGCATAGGCCGTGGGAGGGAGACACACCGCCACGATATCGTCTGTATTTGGGAATATTTGACATCAATCAGGAAAACTTGCCATTGACATCAAGATATCCTTTCAGTGTCAACAAGGCCGCGTAAATAAAAATTGAAAACCAGAAACCAACATAGAGTGAGGTCGGTAAATTTTGGTATCTGAAATGGTTGAATTGGGTAGATTTCGGAACAAATGTCGTCAATTAGTTTCTACAATAATCCTGCTCCTAGTTTCGCTCTCTTTGATCTGAAGGGATCTCTTTGATCTCGGGTATCGGCATTGGATGACTATTCCCTTTATCAGGCCGGCGCTACATTCAAAATGAACAGAAAAACACGACACAATGAATATTAGATAACTATTCAGATGTTTAATGATGTCAAGTGCAAGGGATACAGGCGACAAAATAATTAAAGGAAAAGCAACATCTCTATGTGATCAATGCGCTTGAATAGAAATCCAGGAATAGAAATTCTAACCTGAGTGGTATCATAACGGCAAGTAATCTATCTATTCCAAGAATGAGACCAATTGCGGACTGGACATTGAGAGCAAAGAGGCCAAAGACGCTGATCATGAAACAACTTCTATTTGTCACGAAAAAACCAGTCATTCAATCATTAGAATACGCAATAAAACCTGGAATATCCCTTATTTTCAGAGGAAGAGGGCAGTCCTTACTAAATAGGCGCAAACAACGACATCAGTTGCAGCTAGCCCGGCTATGAATAACTGGCATCTTTCCGCGAAGTTGTTTCGAGACCAGGGAAGCACCAACGATGAGGACATTCCCCACAAGACCAACGAGGGAGAGGGCTAGTGTGGAATAGATCATCCAATCCGGGACAGGAGATGGCAGCTGGGTCGAATTCATTCTGGAATCGAAGAAATTAACCTGGAGAACACAGTAAGAGAATTTCTCAGAGACACGTGCAGTCCAACGTGGGAAAGGCATTCGAATGCTGTCGGGCAGAAAGAATTATCAGCTCAATGCAGAAACAGGAGGTTTTTTCAAGGTAGGAGTGGGTAGAGAGCAGGAAACGGAATTAAAATATTCAGTCATTTCATTTTTGCGTATTCTGAAGAGCAAATTGGATGATACAGCAGATGTAACCATTCGTGCGGACCGTCGAAGAGGGCGATGACCCCTGACGCTCTGGGAAATGAGATATTTTCAGAGTTCCGAAGCGAAAAGTATTTTCAGATTACCGCGAGTTATAAAAATAAACCCAGCTGAAATTTTCTACACCCGGCAGCGACTATTACGCATTCCCAGAAAACTCGGATTTGCGCATAAAAAGGGCTTTGTTAGAATTTCTGTAGAAATGCTCATGTACATGGGATTAATTTGTTTCTTAAACGTCAAGATGGATATTGAGGTAGGTACACGGTGTATTATCTATTGGGATAACTGGAAATGAAAATACGGATAAACAAGATGGAAGTAGCGGCATAGATGACGGACTATTTATGATTTCAATTAACTCGACTTGTCGCATAAATCAAGGAATTTTCAATTATTCATTTGGCCAGTTCAAGGAAATTTTTAAAAAAGGATCAATAGCTTGATCTCCGATGGCTTCCAGGTAACACCAAAGGGCAGGATAGTAAACGGGGATGCAAACATGGTCACACCCGAAGGTACAAACAGTCAACAATTATGAATTTAGAAAGGCAGCTGGAAATGCGGGGTGTTGGGTTGACTTTCGAAGAACAAATTACCATTTTGTTCATAATTGTTGACTGTTCACAATAAAAAAGATACAAATATGTTAACACGGAAACTGGACGTCTTTATTCAATTCTGAAGATTATCATAGACAAAAGATGAGATTACCAGAGCTGATGCAGTCGACCGGAAGATGATGTTGTCATGATTCCTCGTAATTATACAACGGATATACTTAGACATTCTCTGGTCCCACGAAGAAGAACCCAAAGGTCTAGACTCTGGCGGGGCATTCAAAGCCTTAGAATCAAAAAGTTCGAGGTCAACTTCCTGATTATCCGCTGGGAAGGGGCCCTTTTGGATGGTGGGTTCTCCTCCTTATTGAGTTGTCCTTTTTTTCTATGTTTATTTCCTATTCTGTGTGTGGGAGAGAAAATCCTATTTAATGGATGGTAAAGCACTCAGATGTTCGTTGCAGAACACATGCTCTATTATGCGTAAATCTAATCCTCTCCAATGGGTGGGTCCAGAAAGAATAGGCGTCATTGGGGATATTTGTCTTTATCAGATTAGTGGGGGTATCTCTCCTCCCTGCAGTTGACATCCTTGGGAAGATCTCGCCCTCAATTTCTACTTCCTACTCTCGTCTATCCTGCAATTTCATGTGTATACAACTCATTATAATGAATTTATTGCCCCCTCCTCTTCTCCTTGCAATCTCAGCCACAACAAAAAGGTTAGAAGAGGAAGAATGTCCTTGTATTTGCCTGCTAATGAGGGTATCCCTTATGCACTATTTTCCCAAACCTCGGTAATTGAATACCACATCCAACGCTCTTTGGTTCTCCTTAGTTTCCCTTCTCTCTTTCTGCTGAATACTTACGCATATTCTTCAGAGAAGAAGAGGGCGACTCCATTGAATATATCGACACCACACACACATAAGTCAAATCCCTCCTCACCTCAAGCGAGTATTAATAGAAACGAAGGAGGGAAGCCTCTCACGGACTTCCTTCTCAGATCAGCTGTCTAGATCTCTATGAAGTACACGCATCTCCTTGCAAATGGATTACAACTTTTAAATTAATTTTTGCCGCCTCCACAACTTCAGTTTAACTGAATTTTGGCCGAGAAATTCCTTTTAAAATGAGTTTCTTGTTGATCGTTGTTTTCCCCAATCTTCTCTCTTATAAACTACACTTTTAATATGGTCATAAAATGTAACAAACAACATTTTTGGGGGTGGCGAACCTCGGGAAAATATCATCTCTGTTCCTTCATCTTTTAGCCAGTTTAAGAATAGCCGTCTCTGGGTGTATTTTATTCATTCTTTCTCTCTTCCTTTCTTGAAATCGTCATCCTTTAAAGAACCAGGAGACACGCGCTTCTTGGTCTTCTTCTTCTTTTCCCAGTCGGAACCCGTCTTCTTGTTTTTGGTCAAAGTCAGATTTGAATTTTGAATTATTTCTTCGTTTTTCTCTTCGTGCACCAAGGAACAACCTTTAACATTGCCATTGAATTTACTTTTTACTGGCTCATAAAATTTAATCGACTTTTTTAAACAGGAAGAGAATTAGGGAGATCTCGAATAAGTGCCGAATCAAAAAGCGAGACGTTTCGGGTGGGTCAAAATTCCTTTTCTCGTTTTTCTTCAAGCCTGAAAAGAATTGTTGACCGCCCACGAACTAATGGCCACCCTCAATTCTAAGGCTCTAATTGGTTATTGGTAGCAGTCGTCTCGTACAAACCCATGGTACGTTCGGATGATCCGTAAATAACCATAAAATCTCCTAAACATCTTGAAAGTATGCCGGCCATTGATTGTAGCTTATCCTTTCTAGTCTCCTATCTGCTATTTTTTTGCCACAAATTTTACACGCATATCCCGCTTTGGCTCTGATTGAAATCACGGAAAATCATTTTATGCATCACAAAATTTGGGATGTGAGCTGTTTGGCTATCTAGAGAAGCATCCAAATGTCAAAACCCTAACTTCCAAACTTTTCAAACGTCTTGTTCTCTCGATTAGAACTGTTAGTACAAATTACCGTCACCTACTTCCTGTTTTCCTCTATCCTTCCTTTTGTCCTTACAATAATTCCTACGAACTGCTCTCCCCCGAGTCCAATTCGTCAGTACATGCACCTAGAAACTGTCTGAGTCTGGATGTACTGTGGCTGTCAACTTCCTCCACGGTGTCCTTGTAAAAATGGGAAAACATCGGCATAAAATAGTCTAATTAGATAAAGGCCCCGTATTTTCCGAAGAGGAGCACCCTTCCAGCCTCTATGAAGATTAGAAATCTTGCCAAATGTTTTTCACTGCTCTCTAATTTCACAAAGTTATTAGGACCAGTGTATCTTTGCCTCAAACTCCAAGAACTCTTATTCAAGTTTCTCATTCACACGCTGAGTAATTTGGGAAAATGGTTGGTTGGACTTTCCCTCTCCGTGCTTGTTTGACCCGAAACTACGCGAAAGGTGTGTGTGTAAAGACCGCCCTTATAATTAATAGTCTTGCCGTGTTCCGGGTAGGAGGGGGGCTCAATTATACGCTATCTATCTTTTCATCTCTTCCCAGAAATGACTCTGTCTAACGTCAACGAGCTTAAATCAAAATGAGGGAGGTTCCGCTTTGATTTATCTGTGTGTGACTGCTAGACTTCACTTAGAGACGGAGGAGACTCCCACGTTGACTTATTCACTTATCTCGATCATATTATAACTGTCTCCCGTCTTTGGCCGACCACGCAATTCAGTCTCAAGATCTTTCTTTTGAAGTTAACTCGCCTGTAAAGCATGGTGAATCCGTCAGACTTCTTCTTCTCCTCCCACTCTTCTGTGTGTTCTTCTCGAGAGAGTTAACCCCTCAAAATCAGTGTAATTTGACACGATTATTGTGAATCTCTATAATTGGCGACAAATACCTCCGCCTCTTTTCTGCACAACATGTTTCTCTCAAATTTGAGAGCTATTCACGAGATTTCAATATTTATTCTCAATTATCGTCTGTTCCGGTTGACCTTTTTCTTTTTTTTAAAAAAACCATCAAAATATCTGTCTGGCGAGTCTGTGAATCCGTTTATCTTCTTATCTCGCTATCTACCGTATCTGCTCTTTTAAATTAAAAACACAAAAACGTGTGTCTGAGATAATCCACCTGGTCTTGCTTCTAATGACCAGGCGACACTATGCGTAAACATGACGGAAAACTATCATTTTCCCACACAAGACGATCGCTGACAAATATGATACTTTGATTTACGTGCAAGCTACCCCGAATTTATCCATAAACCTTCTTTGCTCCCTTGGACGTCACTGGTTAATGCTTCTGTTCCCTCTCCGGACATCTAAAAGCATTTCTCAGCAAAAACATACTCGCTTCCTTTCCCCTCTGTCTCTCTATTTTTATCCTCATCCGTTCCACTTATGATGTCTTTATTTTTCAGCTCGTGATATGTTTAATTCGTCTGTCCAGACGTGTGAAGTTGATCCAATAGATATTGGCCTCTTTTGGAGAGATGGTAATTCGCCCGTCGTCACTTCCTGCTACATAATTCATTTCAGTTCTGATTCTTCTTTATTCATTAGTGGGATTTTGCGCCATCGTTGGAAATGTATCCGTAATTTTAATAGTTGTCTGCAAACGACCAATGCAAACTGTTCCCAATATATTCATCTGCAGCCTCTCCCTTGCAAATATTGTGAGTTTTCCCTCGTTTAATCCTTAACCTTTTAATATTTCTAGATCATAGCCGCAAGTTCATTATGGGCTACCCCGATGTACTATTATTTGAAGACGTGGCTCTGGGGAAAGTCGATGTGTTACGTTGTCTATGCCGTTCAGGTGAGTTCGTTTAATTTACGCTTGAATACTCTTTGACAAAACATAAACTACGGCTTCTGTAGTGTATTTCTGAACTTCAAAAATAAGCAAATTCTACGCGATTCAGATGAGACATCTAATTCAATTTGCTTGAATAATTTTTGACAAAACAATTTTTTTTAAATAAATAGAATTTTTTACAGTGGATATAAACAAAATTTCAGGGAGCTTCCCTTATGTGGGTGTCATACACCTTGACAGCTCTGGCCATCGACCGTTATCGTATGGTCGTGTCTCCCTTCTGTCAAAGTATTTCAATCCAATCCTGCTTCATGGTCATCCTCACTACTTGGTTTTTCTCTCTGATGATACTCAGCCCCATGCTCTACCAAGTAGTCTACGTGGAACTTCCCTGTCATCGAGTATGCGTTGTGTTTTGGTTTCTCTTAATATTTCTCTCCAGTTTTGCTTCGAGGATTGGCGCCCCCACGATGAATATAGACTCTATTATGGGATCTTTGTTCTGTTAGTAAGAAGCGCCATACCACTGGGAATAATTGCCTGGTGCAATTGGAGGATCGCCACTCGACTCGAAGCACAAAGAAAGAGATTCAGTTCTACAAATAGGTAAAGATATTTTGAACATTCTGCTCTTTCTAATGAATCGCGTTGAACCCATGATATCCAATTTCAGGCTTCGTCATACAGAAGTTTGTCGAAAACAGCGACTGCAAAATATTCTCAAGGGAATGGTTGTCATTTTTGCCGTGTCCAGTGTGCCACTCGACGCTTTCAATGTGATACAGGACTTTTCTATCGTCTGGAGGGTACGGCACTCATTTAGCAGGAGTAATAGAATGTTTTTAGCAAAAGATTGTGAGTGAAGAGTACGGTAACTTCTTTTTCCTCTTTTCTCATTGGCTCGCCATGTCTGGCACTCTTCTTAATCCGCTCATTTATGCCTATTGGAATGAAAACTTCAGACGACAGGTATTTTCTATTTCTAATTCCTATTGTCGTCATATTCTTCCAAGCAGAAACCCAGAGAGGAGGCTTAAAACCTGTTCAATATTCTCGAATTTCGACCCTTTTCAGGCAGCTTTGTTTATTGGCCGGCAAAAGGCATCTCTAACGGGCATGATAGATACAATTCTCTCACATTCAATGGTCAACAAATCATCCAGACGAAGTAGTGAAGGTTTACAAGAACCGGTACCAATATGAGTATAATTCTACAAATTTTTCTAGTTATCTGTGATAAATTTCACCTCTGGTCCTATTAAACTATTTAAATGTCTCGGTCAATGGTTTTTCCCGCTGTCAGATGACCTCCTTGCGTTCTTTACGGGCGCGCTTCCTTTTGTTGATCAGGATAGAAATACAACGAGATGTCGGCATGCGACTACCGAGACAAAAAGAAACTGGACGACAATCAGGAAGGAGAGGGGATATTCCGAACTGACTGATCTGGATGTTGAGTTAAAGGACAGGAAACAGCTTCAATCCGAATTTCCTGTCTGCCAAGATCCGCATTAGTTTTGGAACCCTGGCTTGTCAAAAAGGAAAAAAAAATGCTTGGAAAGGGCACGAAGGGATGGAAGAGGTGGAGGAAAGGCCCGACTGATCACTTTAGATTAGAGCAAACATTTTGGATCATTGATGTCCATTGACTTTTTTCTCCAGCTAGCAAGTCGCAGCATATTTGGCGAGATAGCCAGCGCTAATTTCTAGCCCTCCCGTACCTGCTTGATCCGCGTTGCCCGCCCGGTATAGCCAACCTTTCGGCCGCTTTCGCTCTTTATTGAACTTTTCCCGAATTCCCATTTTGTCCTTTCTCCTCGCCAAACGTAGAAAAGGGAGGAAGATAAGGTTGAAATGGCGAGGCTGACCCGAAAAGCCGTTGCCCTTTTCATTGGAAGAGATTCGTCTGTCCATCCTTGGCGGTTCACTCTTTATCCTCCAATTGCAGACATGCTGTTGAGGATCCAAGGTCTACGTGGGGTTGCCATCATCGCCGTCTTGCTCTTCCATCTTTGGCCTTCCATTTTTCCTAATGGATATGTCGGAGTTGACATGTGAGTTTATCCAATCTCTTGTCATTGTTTTAGATTCTTTGTTATTTCCGGTTACCTCATGGCTATGATCTTCTCCAAACATAAACGGGTTACTCCTATGGCTGCTCTCGATTTCTATTACAAAAGGTACACTCAATTTCTTCCTTCTCATCGTGATTCAGGGTAAAGAGGATATTCCCTCTCTACTATCTGATTCTGCCAGTCACTTTCTTGGCTTCTCATTTATTGCTTGGAAAGTCCTGGATCTCTGCCATCAATCGTTTTGGGCTGTATTCCCTAGTTTTATTGAAAAATATGAGGACCATTTGGGACGGTGGAGACTATTTCCTGTCCGTAAGTCGAAATTCATTATAGCTAGTGATTATTTCAGTTCCACTCCTCCAGTAGTCAGAAAGATCCATTCCTCCATTTATGGTCCCTGGCAGTAGAGGTCCAATTCTACATAATTGTCCCTTTTCTCTTTTTGGTTATCAATCATCTCAAGATCAAACACCTCAAAATAGCCTTTCTGGCAATCCTTGGTGCCATCTCTTGTGGTCAATACTACTACAGTAATCCGATCTTCTCTTTCAACTACTTTCTCTCTCGTCTGTGGCAGTTTGGAACTGGTATGATTGGTTATTTCCTCCAATTCCCGGATGGTAGTTCGTTGGATCCAAAAAGTAAGGAATATCCTGGATTGCCAATATATTTTTAGTCGAAACTTCTACAAAAGCAGCTAAAACCCTCGCGGTAGTTCGTGACACGGCTGCAGTTGTGGCAGTCATTCCTATCGCCTTGTCTATGGGACCCCAAGAAATTTTACCGGAGATCATCCGGCCTTTAGCTACTTTTTCCTGCTTTTTACTGCTCATCTATGAGAACACATTTACCAAGAAGGTAGCACTTCTAATGACTTAAAAACAGGCAGTCTAGCTCCTTACTGGTGACATTATGGTCTACATTGGAGATCTCTCGTATACTTTGTATCTCGTCCACTGGCCTGTCATCGTCTTCTTCAGTCCGTCTCGATCTGTGCAGTTTATTTTCGGTATGCTTACTTTGACCCTAAAAATACATGAAAGCCTTAGCATTGATTCTGATAATATCAGTGCTGATCCACTCATTTTACGAAGACTGGTATCGGGGTTTCAAAGTCAAGAAGACTCTTCTACTTCTCCTGGGGTTGGCGGTCTTCAACGCAGCTATTTTCTCAACTTTGTTGTACTGCCCCTTTGTTCAAGGAAATATTGAACGATTGAAAACCGCTGACGGTAAGAAATATTCCGACTAAATATTGGAAGCTTGCAGTTGATGTGAATAGAAAAGCGGCTATCGAACAGAATACCATCTTTGCCGCGACTTCAGTGGCTACGATCGCTAAAGGGACCTACAACCCGCAGTACTCTTCCTGGTTTCCCACATTCCAACCTCCTTGGGGTGTTTATGATTATCCGGTAAGTGATGTAATTAATTGTAAGAAAGTCTGTTTTAGAATGGCACCGGGAAATATAAAATAATGGTAGCTGGAAACAGCTACGCCCTGAATCAGGCCAACATTATCCAAGAAGAGTTCAAAGGGAATTACAGCCAATTCCGGCTGTTGACAACTTTAGGTAAGACTTACTTTTGGTTTAAAATAAAACAACCAGGATTCCAAATACTCTACGATGAGTTTATTCAACTTCCGGACGAGAAATATTTCGGTCAGCACAATAAAGGTTACGAGATAATTCAGCAATATCAGCCGGATTATTTGTTTATTGTGACAAGGTCCGTCTGCTGTTGGTTTCCTCGATATTTCTAGATATCAAATACATCAAAAACGGCAATTACGAGGGGAAGACATGTCGAGAGATCCCATGGTCCAGCAGTACAACAAGAATCTCGAAATTCTTTCCAGTTATGTCAAAAAGGGCATCTATATCCATGGGCCGACTCCTAATTATCCTCTGCTGCACATAAACAACTTCATCGACGCTCTAGTTGAAGGAAAAGATTTACGACCATTTAATTTAGACAAAAAGGTACGTTTTTTTCTTCAATTATACCAATTTGTCTACAGGAAGCCGATGACGAGATGTACTCCAGTTGGAGGCGGGTCCAAGCCGTTGATTGCAAAATATGCCATGTTTATGATATTTTACCGGCTTTGGAAGATGGCAACAAATACTTGGCATATGATCCGAAGACTCTTTTTTCCTTTATTGATAACGATATTCATTTTACTGCTGCTGGGCAGGAGAGATTGAGAGGAATCTACACACCACTGGTAAAACAACTTGTGTAGTGTCGAAAAATGATATGGTGCGTCTCATGCGGGTGTTTTATGTGTAATTTCAATAAATAAATAATTTTACATATCTACTTTTCTTAGCGAGCATGGATGGAATGTTGCCACCATTGCACCATGGGTCTTGCGTCGACGCACTAGGATGTAAAAAAATACTCTGCAGCGACTTTTCTTCTGGTATCCTAATGGTCAAGATATCCCTTTTCTCGCGATATCAGCGACTATCAAATATTTCTTCATGCTTGTACCGAGTGAATCATTTTAAAAGCAAAAGCAACACTTCGTTTTGTTTTGACCATTGAGCTTCGAATTTCTCGCGTCGATTCGATTCCTCGCGTCCCATAATTCTGTGTCAGTTCTTCTACCAGAATGATTGCCCTCTTTCTCCTTCTTTTGTCAATTGTAGCCGTATCTGGGCGTCTAAATGCTGTAAGTTCTAATCTGTCAAAAGAATTTCAAACAATTGTAGTGTGGTTCCAATGTGACCGAATATGACAACTATTTGGACCTTTCGATCGATGTGCCTCTTGAACTGGTAGCGGATATGATTGTTGGTAACATGAAGCCCAATCCATTCAAAGACCTCCATGACCCTGAATATTATCAACGTTACGTTCAGCCATACATGACGCCTGGTAAGTTTGCGTCCACCTTCACAATCTGTTATTTCAGCTGACAATGTTGGAAATTGGACAAAAATGCCGAATGGCATCCGATCTAGAACTCTTTCTCAACTTGTTGAGAGCGAACCTCCTCTTCGTGTTGATGAAATCCAGGTGTGCTTGGCTTTTTTTTTTCTTTATTGGAAGCATTTTTATAGAGAATCAATGACGGACTGAAATTGGTAGAAGTTGTCAGTGCCATTACCCTTGTCGAGCCCATTGTTATCGAGGGAATTATTGGACAGCAACCAATGGAACTCGATTTTGAAATTGTCGTAAGTTTACCAAAGTCGGAGTTTCATAATTATTCAGAGTAGAACGTGTCTATCACCTAACACAAGATATCAAGTCGACATGCAGCTCATTGTGCCCGAAAATTATCGAGGTAAGTTACGCTATTTCGGTTGGTAAATCATTTTTCCAGAAATGCAGGAAGGCAACATGCGCACTGTGAACAAAGAACTTGAAAAAGTTTTGAGAAGGTTGGAACTCGTCCAGCAGAATTACCATTACGATTTCAAGTTCAACAACTACGGGTATGTGTACGGATAACTTAGAAGCAGATGATTTGTTGTTTCAACGTTTCACATAAATATTCAGATACATCCGCCAGAAGAGCGCCAAAGTCAACATCGAGCTTCTTTGATTGGCAGTCGAAGACCGTCGCTACCTTGCCGCCATCCCGACAAGACTCTGTTCATATCATCTCATTCATACATGATCTCTTTTTGTTCTATTTTTCAATAAATAAGTGTCTCCTTCGCATTCCTAAAAGGTTACAAAGGTAACCCAGTAAAACTCAGAGCACGTTTCATGGTGCAGTCTACCGGGGAGAGAGTAACTTGATATGATGCTTTTCAGAAGATCAATTGTCTAGATGCAAACCAACAAAATCGAACGAAAAGTTCTGACAAAATCTTTCAAATTTCCATCAAAACTAGCATTACAATTGTAAATTCAATAATCGCAGGCATGTTTTCGGATTTATTCTGTTTACAAAAGAAATTTCAGTAACATCTGTCCAAGGCGTCCTTGCTTGATTTTGATACAACAACACTGCTCTTCTAGTCTGCGCTTCTACTGATCTCTTTTTTTATTCTATTTCTCAATAAATAAGTGTCCTCTTCAGGTGGAATGATAGGATTTTTTTCCATATGATCAATTGTCTCGAAACATATTCCCGATTTTCAATCGTCGCCGCCACTTCGCTTCACTTTGTTCTCTGATAGGATCAGGCTTTGGATTAGCCATCCGGTGGCCGACAACCCGTCGACGGCATAGGTTCAGCGGCTGCAGATCGTCACATTCTTTTTGGATCTTTTAATTGTTTTCTTAATCTATCGGTCAAAACATTCACGTCTTTAGGATGTTGCTGGAGGTTCAGGGATTGCGTGGTCTCGCCATAATCGCCGTGCTACTCTTCCATCTGTGGCCTAATGCCTTTCCCAATGGCTATGTGGGAGTCGACATGTGAGATAACTTTTATTTCTTGAATGAAGGATAGTTCCAGGTTCTTTGTAATTTCTGGTTATTTGATGGCTTTGATATTCTCAAGAAAACCTTCATTAAATATTAAAACAATTGCTGATTTTTATTACAAAAGGTAAGCTCCTTCTAAATTCCTTTATTTCTCTCATTTCCAGAGGCAAGAGGATTCTTCCGCTTTACTATTTAGCAGTTCCTCTAATTTTACTAGCAGGCCATTTATTCTTGAGTCCTGGATGGATTGACGCCAACAATTCATTTGGTCTCTATTCCCTGGCTATCCTCAAAAATATGAAGACTATCTGGGATGGGAGTAACTATTTCCTGGCGTTTCAAGCCACTGTCCATCAGAAGGACATCTTCCTCCATTTGTGGTCTCTGGCTGTCGAAATGCAATTCTACCTTATTGTTCCTTTCATCTTCATCGGTCTTCGAATCCTCAGAATGACGATTCTCAAGATAGCGTTTCTTCTAATTTTGTCGGCGGCTGCCTGTGCTCAATATTACTACAGTAATCCCATCTTCTCCTTCAACTATTTTCTCTCCCGAATGTGGCAATTCTGTCCCGGCATGATTGCTTTTCTCGCAACAGAAAACAAATCGACCGAAATTGGCAAAGGTGCGATAAGTTCCAGAAAATCGGAACTTAATTGTCTTTCCAGAGAAACAAGCTGAACCGCGATGGTATGTGGTCGGCAAAGAAACCGCGGCCTTTTTTGCCATCGTGCCTATGATAATGATGGTACTTCCGCAAGAGATCCCAGATCAGATTATGCGCCCAGCAGCAACATTATCGTGTTTTCTCTTTCTCCTCGTAGGGACAGAACTGACCAAAAAGGTGCCTCCCTTGATAGACAGCAGAATATGAGAATTTTCAGTTTTTGACACAGAAATGGCTGACTTATTGTGGGGATATTTCCTACAGTTTGTACCTCGTCCATTGGCCGATCATCCTTCTCTTCAGAAATAGTCATTCTATTCAGTTCATAACATGTAAGTTGTAATCTACAGGCCAACAGGGCTATATTCAGGTGTAATTGCGTTCTTGGCTGTTCTTTCTTACACCTACTATGAGAATTTCTACCGGAAGTTGTCAATTCCTGGCGTTTTCATGCTTCTGGCTTGTCTGGCTGCCTTCAATGCCCTTGTCTTTCTGACCTTGATGAAATGCCCTTATATTATTGGGAAATTGGAAAAGTTCCGATATCCCAATAGTAGGTCTTTTCGAAAACAGTAAAAATAGGACAAATTCCAGTTGGCTCTGAAGAATCGGCAGCTTTGAGAATAAACTTGGAATTTTCTCAACAAAAGGGAGGCTCCCAATATGGCGCACTGACACCCCATGCTATCTACAACAGTTCGAGTAGCTCTTTCCATCCACAGTTTAGTGGTATCTGGGGTATCTACGATTATCCGGTAGGGAAAGAGCAGCCACCCCAAAACAGATTAATTTTAGGATGGAAACGGGACACAGAAAGTGATGCTCATTGGGAACAGTTATGTTCTCAATCAGGCGAATACTATCCATGAAGAGTTCCATGGAAACTATAGCAAATTTAAAATTATTACAGGACTTGGTGAGATTGTCTTCTGTGTTTACAACTTGTTAGGTTTAATGGTCCTCTACGATAACTGGGACCCATTATCTCCGTTTGGAGGAATGCATGAGAAGGCTCTCCAGTTAGTAGAAGATTTCAAACCGGATCTTCTTTTTATCATAACCAGGTAGTATTGCTAGCCGGTTATAATTGAAGAACACCGTTTTAGATACGATCAAAATATGAAAGAGCCCCTCACATCTCTTGATGATCCCTACCTGCCGATATACAGAGCAAACATAGCGAGATTAGAGAAAGTGGCCGAGAAAATACTCTTCACTGGTTGGAAACTTGGGTTTTCAGTAAAACAAAGAAGTTTAGGCCCACTTCCTTATGTTCCCCTTCTCCATCTCAATAGTTTTATTAGTACAATAGTTGAAAACGGAGATCTTACCCGGTATCACATAAACAGACAGGTAAGGCCGATTGGATGACTTTACCAAATATTTCAGAAAGCCGACGCAGAAATGCACGCAGTTGTTCCCCGTCTAGAGGCTATAAACTGCTCAAAATGTCAGATATATGACGTAAAATCCGAATTTCTTGATGGCGGTCGCTATCTCACTTATGATCCACGGACAAATGTTTCATTTTTCGACAATGACATCCATTTAACGCTGGCTGGATTGGAGAGGATACGTCCAGCTTTTACCAAACTTATTGCTCAATTATAAATAGAACAACCTAATAAAGTCTTCTTTGCTTCCTATGATCGACGCCAGTTGTCTCGGATTGCGCTGCCGTTAGCGGAACAATCGGCGACTCCAGGATGCCCTCTCGTCGATAGCATCGCACCGTGCTTGAAACAGCGCTTTTCGCTCGATTATTCACGGCTTAATCTACTACCTCCTGCTGCTTAATAAATGTCTAAAACTTTAAAGAGAATAGTCAGATATCGGTGGGCAATTCCCATTTCTCTTCTTACTCTTTCCGTCTTCTCTATTGTCTCCCTTCCGCTGCCTACCTATCGGGTATACCGTTTTTCTGTTTTTTTTATCGGTTTCTTTAGGATTCGGCAGAAGAAGTTGTCATAGGAAATGAGCCGTTTTGGTTTAAACCGTCAATATTGGAAGGAGTTTATATTAGAGATATTTTTAAAACAAAAGACGATGAAATTGCTGTATTTTTCTTGAAAGATTATCGACATAAGTCTGTTTTTTTCTGTTTCTACGTATAAAAGAACTCTTTTCAGCCCAAGCATTGAAGTGAAAATAGGAGAGACATCTTACCCGCTCACTTATGACTGTTATTATCCACAATGCCAAGGAACTTTCGATGAATGTTCCTACCAAGGTAGGTCAGGTTGTCTTTTGTGTCGACGGCTGTCCAATTTGTCTGTCGGCTGTAAGAGATGTATCCTCTTCTGAAATATCGCTTTGGTTGGTATTTGCGTCGATTTCTCCATGGTTGGCCTGTCGACTGTCCAGTTTCAATTGCTCATCCGACTATTCCGAGACTAATGTTCAATGATCTTTGTTTGTTTTAGATTTCTATAGCATCCTAAAATTCAATGCAACTGAATTGGAAGGCGATCTGGTGACTGTGAAACTAGCAGAATCAAAATTGGAACATAGCTTCAAACTCATGTTAGACACCTCGATATTTGATTGACAAAATTCAGAAATGTTCGCTCTGACGGCACTTATGAGCATCAATTGGGAGTTGTTCTCCAGCCGGCTTATTACCTAGCCGACTGGCAGAATTTGATCCAATACTTTGAGTCGTGGATAGCGCATGGAGCCACAAAATTCTACGTTTATCATTATTCATGGACACGACAGGTTGACGCAGTCATTAAATTTTACCAGGAAAAGCTAGGAGACGGTTTGGAGGTTCTTCCTTGGTCTTCTTTCCCTGTCAGAGAGGTAAGTTTCCTCCTCTCAATGGCTAAAATAACTTTTGAGGTGGACAAGGGACGATTCAGTGTGGATGCAAATACTCGAATGTTCAATTTGGTGTCGGAAGCTGCTATGAACAATGCCTTGTACAGAGCAAAGTCAACAATCTCCTTTTTAGAAACCGTAGAATTTTCAGAGGAAAGGTCAAGTTTCTCGCTATGATGGATCTGGACGAATTGATGTATATCGGCGGAGGTCATGAACTGATCCCATTGTTGAACGAGCTGCACATTGAGAGTCCCGATGCGGCGCAATTCAGTTTCACTTGGCTTCATTCAGGAGCTCGAGTAAAAGCAATTCTGAACCAAGAAAAGGAGTTTTAGATCTCCCTGGCCGAATATGATAAGCCGACGGATGTAACCTTCGATTATCTTGAAACGGTAAAACCAATAACCAATGATTCCCTGGACAAAATTTATTTTACCAGCAGAAAAGTCATCCACATCACTGATCGAGTAAATTTGTCGCCTGTACAAAGGGAGCAGAGTTTTAGGTAGAGATTTTGGACACCCATAACACTTTGAAAAATGTCGTCAATCCTAAAACGAATGAACCGTATGAAACCGTTATGGTTGACACTGGTAGAGCTGCTTGTTATCATATCAGGTAGAAATATGTCTCAGGCAATGATCACAATTACAGGAGAATCTTTGATACGGTAAAATTACGCCAGGATAAGAAGAACGTCCTCTCAAAACATGCAGATATCTTGAATTTTAATTTTAGCAAACGGATAAAAGACACGTCATTTGCCAGTAACCATTACCTGCTTCGGTTCTCATTTTTCAGAGTTACGAATGAGCCCATGGGTGGCAGAATATCAAACGACTTTGATGACACTCCATGACTGCAGAAGAGTGACCAGATCCAAGTACAGGAAAATTGTCAGAGGAGGATTGACACAATGTCGATCTGTCAGGTTAGTTTGAATGGAACCACGCCTAAAGGGACAATTGCAGAGGATGTGAGCAGTTTTTAGGAGGACAAGAACATTTCATCTTCGCCGAAAATTCGTGGACAAATCTGGCGACTCGTTTTGATATACTGGGTGATATCTTTCCCGCCAATAAATAGAGATCTCTTGTAAATTAAACTTCCTTATGAGTCATGCTTTTCCATAAAAGACCAGCAGATCAGCCTGACAGTTGTTTAAATTTGGTCTTAAATGGAACTCATTCCGTCTCGGCACCCGTGATTGATTTTAAAACGTGGTATCGTCATTGTTTACCAGTTCTTTTCTCCTCGAAAATTTGAGCAGCAGCCTCGATGCCTATAATAGGCGTCGTCTCGATTGCTTCATCACTTCGCCATGTTCCGCTTTGGTGTTCTCGTCGTCCTCCTTGTGGCCTCCGTCACTTCACAACGATGTCCTGATGGAACTACTGGAACACGTACCTATTGTAACTCTAATTTATCTATCCTTTATTTACAGCTTGTGTCAATGGTCAATGCGTTGCGGGTTTGACTGTTTACAATGGAATCTGTTGCTGCATGGACAAAGTCAATCCCAATACTGGAAGATCTGACTGTCCCAATCTGGCTGCTTATTGTAATAATTCCGCCTACGCTGATCTGATGCTGGACCAATGTCCCAAGACTTGTGCTAAATGCCCGACTGCTAGCTGTGTAGATAAGATCAACCCAAACACCGACAGATCAGACTGTCCTCAAATGGCTGCCTATTGTACGAACTCGGCTTACAGAGATCTGATGAGAACAGATTGCCCGAAGACTTGTGGCTTCTGTTAGGAAACGATGTAATAAAACAGATGCATTGATTTATTATCTTATAATTTTTGTACAACACTTGGTTTGATCAGTTGATGAATCAATTTTTAGGAGGAAATCACACTAGAATTGGCGAATAAATATATCGTGAAAAAGTGGTGGAACCGGGCCTGCTTGAGTCATCAGGGCCGGCATAACGGAGTTCAATCCCCTTCCAATGTCCTGTGACTTATTTTATGTTTTACTGAAAATCAAACCTGTAGGCGCTGGTCTAATGCCAATAGGCTGGCCAGTCTTTTTCCAACAGAAGAGATATCCGGTGTAGTCTGACGAACATGTTCTGCTAACCGATGAGTCAGAGTTAACCGAGCTCGAAGGATAGCAGGATATCCTTTGGCGGAGTGGTCGATGCCTTCAGTTTCTTTTGTATTTTGAACAGAGATCACTTACATGGCCGGAAAAGACTTCTAATACGCAGTAACATAAACTCTTTCTCTGTTGGCTGGATTTCTTCTAACTCGTCGTCTCCTAGACGGGTCTGTATAAGAGATTTGATGGTACTGGCCCATCTGACGTTGTTTGTGAGTATATACTCCTGTTACTTACGCATTTTTTACATTAGGCAATTGAAATCTATCCAGATATTCAAATATTGTAGATAAATCCCATCCTTTGCTGTATTTGAAGCTGTATATTAGATAAATACTGATCATCAGGGCATTCTGTTGAAGCAGTTTTAACTGGAATAAGGAGATTAGGTCTCCTGGGTTGTACTTTTACCTTATCATTAATCGGCAGTATGTCGAAATCTTCAATCAATTTCATCCAGTCAACGGCTGCCACAAAAACTCGACAAAAAGACTCGGCTATTTTATAGGGGGCCGGCAAAGTTGTATAAGAGAAACCATCACAAACTGTCTAAAAAAGACATTGACAGTAAGTGAGAAAACTACCGTATTCCGGTCAATACAAGTTTCGGGTATCAGTAGAAGTTCAGTGAGGACTATGTCCGTTTTGGCCACGGCAGTTGATGGACTGGGGCCATTGGGTACCAGTATTTGATTATCCAACTCAACCACTATATCAATCCATTTAAACCGGTTACTCATTTTCCCATTCCGCATAATATTGCAACCGCTGTCCTTTGTCCTTTCATACATGTCCTAAATGGCTCCTGCCTGGTCTACAATCCCTTACCAAAAGTTTTCGCATTGGAGAATGTTCCTGAGATGTTAGATATAATCTGCCAACAACACTTTCCCCCTCCTCTGAAATTGGTCAATAACCATAGAAATTATTATTCTACCGTCTGTAGTCATCTTGGCTTCGAAGCATTTCTTTAGACGACAAGCTGAGCAAAATTGCAATCTACGGGATTCTAGAAGACTAAATAGGTTTTATAACGGGCTCACTATAGTGTACAATACATTCTCCGGAGTAGGGGCATTTAACTATGAATTGGTCTCCGCAATGTCGGCCGAAAAACATACGACAAGCACTAGAACGATTGGTGAAACTTCTTAAAAGACTCACCTGCACACGACACTGTAGAAAGCAGGTCTGGCTTCAGGATTACTACAAACTTGGCAGGGCGGCATCGTTTCGTAGCGTGGCTTCATCTTCATTTTCATCCGCATCATTGTTAGTTAGAAAAGGCAAAGAGGGAAGAAGAACGGTAGTAAAATGAATAATAAAGAGAGTTTGTTCCACTGTTAAATATTCAGCAGGTGTGTTGCTCTTGCGAATATCGTGAAACACGTTGATTTATTCATCGAGAAAACTTCGAGTGGAAGAAAAAGCACTACGATAAAAGGAAACTATTCCCCTTTATTATAACTTGTGATAGAATTGAACATTCCTCCATTTCGAATAGGTGAACGAGCATGTGCACACGGATTATAAATTTCTAACGAACAATGAAAAGAACTAATAATGCATAGTCGGTTTCCAACGGGGGAAACGGACGCTGCGGGACCTCAAAATGCGCGTGTTTGGATCCAATGAAAACTCGAAAAATTTGCCTGATTTTCAAGCGGTCCTGCAACGCCCGTTTCCCCAGAGTTGGAAACCGACTATAATTTCGAGTAAGAGAACCCGTTCAATAATTGATGAATTTGTTAGAATTATTCAATAAGGAATCTTTTCGCCCTTTCTATTCCAAAATTGTCCTGTATGTTCCATGGTCATTGCGTCAACAGTGGAAATTAATTGGGAAGCTGCTTCCGAGGGTTCTGTTAAACCCTAAAGTACTTGTTACTCTTTGATCTGATCGAGTACCATATGGGTTCGATTCCAACCAGGACACATGGATACAGTTAATATTTTTGGATACAATAAGGATACTTGTTTTGTTAGCATATTGACAGCTGTCTGGAAATACTCTTTTTTTATTTTCCAAATGACTCACCTTGCTGCACATATAAGCCAAATTCCCATGGATCGCGTCAAAATTCCCAGCAAAACTCTCAATGGATCCTTTCAGTCCTGAGATATTGACGATAGTCGTTTCTTTCCCTTCGGAGACAGATTTTTCTAAGAGAGGAATCATCTCCTGAATTATTATTGAATAAAAGTAGGCGAAAAGATTACCTGGATCATCATGGCATGTGAAACTGTGTTTACATCGAAATGGTGCAGCCAAGCGGTTCTTTCACCATTGGGAATACCCGCTCGGTGATCCTACAACAATCAGAACTTCTATTTTTTTTAACTCCTACCGTTTCCAGAATAGCCGAATTATTAATTAGCGCGTTCAACGAGCCGGTCTCCTTCTTGACAGCTTCGAAGGCGCCTTTGATGCTCCAATCTTTGGAAATGTCCAACTGGACAAGTCGAAGTTTCTGATGAGGATCATGGATCTTTTGAAGATCCTACAGCGATACAAAATGACGAATGAAAAAGGCCACCTCCGTTTTGTCAGCATTTCGACTGCAGGCGTAAACCCTCAACACGTTTTGATTATCAATTAGTGTCCTGGTAATTTCTAATCCAATTCCACTATTAGCCCCAGAGATCAAAACCGCACCGTGAATGCGCATGGCTAAATTTACTGAAAAGTTCTTATGACGGGAAGTAGAGAGTTGTTTATTGCCGTTTTCCTTTAAATCAAAAAATCAAAATAGTCAAGGAAAACGAAGATAAATGGACACGGCAAACTATTTGTGATCATGACGGCAATCTCGCCTGTCTGACATAGTTTAGGAACGGCAATCATTTGAAGTGAACAAAAAGGCGACAAAAGAAACATTGATTATGACGTTTGGGGGACGATATCGACGAGTCGACAAATACGCTCGCAGGCGAGAGAACTCTATCTTATCGCGGCTACGCTGTAAACGGAAGAGAAAACCATTGGGAGATAACTTTATTCTCATAAAGTTCTGTTCTCTTTAAATTAGTTTGTTGTTTTCCTCGTTCAATATTTTTATTCCCGTAAATCACAAGAGAAAAACAGCCAGGAGATCCTAGAAAAGTTCGGATCTACTATTGCACCACATTGGTTCGACTTCTCGTCCTCCTGAAATTCATCATCTTCCAGAAAATAGAAGTCCGCTTACTCGCTAGTTCTATCAGTTCGTAGCCGACTCCCACTAGCCTCGACTGATGTTATCTTCATAACCTGCAACCGACGGCCGGTTATTGCCTCATTTAGTCTAACCTTTAGTCGAACCAGCCTATACATCGCCCGTCTATAATTTCCTACAAAGCCGATAACCAGCAGAGGATCACAAATTTGAGCAATAGACATCACCGCTCCAATGTATTGTGGCGCAGCACCTGGATTCACTTTCAGAAGAGTGAAAACAATCATTAGAGCAGATGGTGTGCCGTTGAAAATTATTGGAAGAATTAGCTGGAAAATAGCAAATAATTGGAAAAGAAAACGATGCCTGCAAAAGAAGGAGAGCCAGCAGTTCTTTTTGCCTTTTAACATGAGAATTTACGGCAATTGTACGGAAGAGTTTTTTGATTTTGACGAGACAGAATATGTCAATGGCGATTGTAACCAATGTAAGGACGACAAATCCTGTTAGGGCATACAACATAGGCCGGTAAATCTCCCCACTCCATAGCTGAAAGAGCTTTTTGTTCGCGAGAAGACTGGTAGATCTCACAAAGACAGGACCTCCAAGGCAAGTCAAATTGATGATCTGTTCTCGGACTTCTTTCTCTGCTTTGTCGATATATTCCATAACCAATGGGTTAGGTTTCAACGAGGCAAATAAGAGACTGGGGACGATCCAGCTGACGAAAGAGAGTAATACCATTTGTAGAAGCTTCAAGCCAGGCTTAAAATATTGGAGAACTCGCTCGCTGAAAGGAAGTTTGTTTAATTTTAGGGGATACCCTTACTTGCACATGACGCCGTATCTGTAGAGAAAAGACAAACAGACAATGATCTCGACCAGAGCAAAAGTTGAACAGAAGACGAATAATCCCGCCATGTTGATAATTGTCGAAGAATGGGAGGCTGTACTGCATAAGACAAACCCGCTGTCAAAAAGGAAATAGGTCTATGGCAGGAAATTACACTGAATAGGAGTACGCTTACAGGAAGGGCTATGACCTGAGCAGCTGTATACAAAATAGCAGCAACAGTGTAGGCCAGCATGAGATATTTATAGCGACCCATGCTCTTTTGTGAATAATAGAGGATTACTGGAATCAGAAGAAGATTCAAAGCCATTCCAAGAATACCGGAAATAAGGCTGATCCACGTGAAGATATTCATGGTAAATGAGGACATATCGTATCCTGGAAAATAAGTACTCGAGGGCATACGAGAGGAACAGACAATAAATAGGCACGTGCACAGATATAAAAAAGGAAGGGGAAAATAATAGTTAGAAGACCAAAAAGAAAGGTGTGGGGGGACAGGAAATGAACACCGTCCGTAATTCCATAAATGCATCTTGTTGGCGGAATTGTTTATGAGCTGATCGAAGGTCTAGTAATCAAGACACATTCAGCGAGCTAAAACTGTGCGACATGATGTACTTTCTTGGGAGCAGAGGCCGACGACATTCCACTTCATTTGCCAGGTTCAATAAAGTCTCGTAGATCGAGTTTGTTCTTTCTTTCAGTCAATTATCCTACCCAAATAAAGAAATACAAAAACTTTTGGGCAAAACAGAAGACATAATTAATTTATTAAACATCATGATCACAAACAAGTAAAGCCACATTCTGGAATATCACAGATAGAGAGTCAAATTGTTCCCGTTCTTGGTTTTAGGCCAGATCCATATCACTTCTTAGAGCTGAGGAGACGTCGTTTGCATGTATTGTACAGACTAAAATTGGCCAGATTACGGTAACCAGAAGAAGCAGACTTTTTGCATTCTTTTGAGAATGTGTCCAAATATATGACCGGTATTTTGAGATAATTCCAAGAGAATAATAATGAACCAGAAGAAATAGCACGTCCATGAGGTGGATGATAAAAAAGAGATCGTCAAACCATGCACCAAAACTGTCTAAAAGCATCAATTCTCCAGTTTTTGGTTACTTACTTACCTCTAATTTCGTCTTTATAAAAAATAGTCACAAAAAAGTAATATCCTCCCAAAAATAAGAGTAAAACTATTGTGAAGACCTGAAATTGTCATAATTTCCTGTAATTTGGAGGCGAAACTCACAGCATAATAGAAAAATGCAGTAATAAATTGAATATTATTCGTACAAAGGCCGACAAGAGCCAAGATACAGAGCACCACGCCGGCTATTCCAATATAAAGATTAAAAAATGGCATTGGCATAAAAGCCAGCAATGTACTCCAGAGAAAATAGTAGCCGATAATTATTTTATAGGCAATCTGGAATGGTAGAATAGATGACATCGTGGTGGATGTAGATGGATGTAGAATAATAGGCAATTGGATACTCACTGAAGTATGCAGAAAACCGCAACAAGAGCGGAATTCTCGTCTTTCTTCCTCTCCTATGATCATGACATTGCCTGAAGTAAAATAATCAGTGAGGAAGCAAATTCAAAGAGTAAGCAACATGAATTCTGAGAAAATGTCAGAAGTCAAAAGAAGATGCGATGAGGTGGAAGGATGTTTACATCACAATTACCATTTTTTACTGGAGAGAGATCAGATAGAAAATAGTTGAAGAGTGAAAGAATGACGCAGGGAACTCTTTCCGACGGAAGGAAATTATTTAAAAAATATGACGAAGAGTCTCACGGTTGCAGGGAAATAATAACTGGAAAATGAGCAGAAAACTCGCGCCTATAGGAATTATTCTACGACGGAATGAGAAAAGAGAGATAGAAGCAATATACGGCCACGTGCCGGTAAAAAATAACGTGAAATCTATAAACAGGATGGAGGAGTGTCAAAAGGGCGTTTTTGCAACCTGATTAGTTCCATTTCAAAGTGTAAAATGGGATCGGAAACGTGCGAATACATAGCAATGTTTCTCCCTTTCTCTTTCGACAACAACGAAACATAATAGAAGGAATTAAATTATGGTATCTAGGGCTATCCACTGCACCAAGCGTATAATAATCCACACAGCTATTAAGGAAATACAATGAGGAGGGTCGGTTCTCATAAACAAAAGCCCCCGTTCCAATAGCCAGGTAGATCCAGGAAATTGGTGTAGCCCATCCCGACATCACAATACGTCATATTCTGTTGTCAATGGAAATGCTTATTCGAGCTGAAAGTTATGATGAAGGGCTCTCTATATTTGGGATATTTTGAGGAACTGGCTCTATTAACGCCTGGGGCGGATCCCAGCCAAATAATTAGGGCGGCTAATAAGGTTTGATATTCCAAAGCACGAGGTCCCCTCATATTTTTGACCCCTCACAACTGCCATTCCAAGAGGCCATTTGGGCCATAAAATGCATGGTTGCCAGTCGTCGAGGGAGGTCGCTATGGGCCAGCCCATCATTTTGTTTCTCGTAAGGACCACTGAGAATAGCGCAGAGAAGGAGTTACACTATCATTTGTCTTTGTGTTTCTTCTTTTTCTATGACTATTGGGAACAGGAAGGAAGCGCGAAGATGGATGACCTCCTCCTCTTTCATTCCAAATAGCCGTTGGACTGGCTGACTGATGCAAGTTCAGAGATTGCAAATCTCGTAGGAATCTAAGGGAGGACGAGACCTATGAAAACATCAGGAGGTATTGAGCAGGGGAAATGAGATTCGAGAGAGAGAGAGACCAATGTTTTTCTACAAACAAAATAATGAACATCCGATTTGGGTGCAACCCTAATGTTCAAAGTCTGAACTCTGTAGGTTGTTTTTAAAGGAAAACACAAAACAATAGGAAATGGCCAAGAGACACAGCTATTTTTCTTATGGGTACACGGGGCAGTACAACTTGAACCGCAAATATCAATGAAATTCTTCGATTTCACAAGAAAGGAAGTTTACGCAAAGGGAATTCCCTAGGAATGCCCCTTTTGGCCTCTTGGGTTAATCCACTTGAAAAGACCCTCCAGACTTGAGAAGTCACCGACGTCAGAAGGAACTTCCCCTTGTTGAAAGTATTTTTAGACAAAGAAGAAGAAGAAGAGGACTACAAAACAAAACTAGACAACATGACGATAAGACTCATGCCGAAATATTAGCTGTCAGCAGGAGGAATACCCAGACAGCTGCTGTTGACAGCCTACGCAACCTGTCGCCACCTGAATTTTCTTCAACAGGTCATCCCACACCTTCCCCTACACAGCCGAAAGGACACCTACGACCGTGTACTTTTTCAATAGAAAGAGTGGCCCTTCTGGTCGTCAACGGAAGACACCAAAACCGGGCATATTTTAAGAAAATTACGGATGTTACACTTGTGTAAACATGAAAGTAGACTAAGTAGGGGAAATAATTGGAATACGTGGGCTGAATCTGGAATTAGACAACATTTGATACTCTATGAATAAATGAAAGGACACAAGATTTGGGGAGGTCTAAAATTAGAGAGAACGGGGATGGCAGATCAAGTTAGAAGAGGATCGGAGCAGAGTTCAATTAGAATTGGCCGTAAATAAGCCCGTATCTCATCTCGATCTAAAAGGGTTTTACAATCAAAAGGGCAACATTCTGGAGAACAAATCCGCCCTATTTCTGGAAAGTGTTCCAGTGATTATGGCGAGATACAGTCACAGTGATCTGGGAGTTCTTTAAAGGAGGAACCCTCCTCTACAGCGGAGATAATTGACGGTTGTTGGGGAAAAGAAGGATTGTCAACTGGAAACTGGTTTGAAATTGCATCTTTTAGTTGGGAACATTAGAAGTTCAAGAAATACAGCAAAAAAAGAAGGGAGCTTTAATAGAAATATAGGCAAAAGTCAACCTAATAAATGCTATGAATTGGCAATATGTTGATTCAAAATGTTTGTGGAGACGTGTGTGTGAAGTCTTTTGGTCAGCATATATTATGCGCGCGGGAGTTATCGTCAAAAAGTTCAAATCCGCCCAGTATTTCTGATGGAAAGCTTGTCTGTTTTTTATTTATTGATAGCAGAAAAAGTAATAAATAAAATGGCAGGCTGAAAACTGGACAATAGAAGAAAGAAGAAGAGTCTGTTCATGACATAAAGAGGGGGAGGAGACTAAAGATTTATCTGCCTTGTCCAGTCGGAAGCTGCTAAAAATAGCCGACGGATAAAGGTTGTCGATAGCCACGCGATCAGAACAACTGCTCACCGCAACCCCGTTTTCTGGTTTGAGAACGGCCGGCCGACGGACCCTCGACCTCGGCCCGGTTATAAGTAGCAGTTTCCCACAAGTTGATCCATTAAAGAAAATAACAAAAGGTTTCCTTCCCATCGCCCACTCCCGTGTGGAAATGGAATTCCGGAATGTGCTCTCCTGCCACTTTGTCCTATTATAAGCTACGTGGCTCTGATCTTTTGCAGAGTGGACCTTTGGGAAAAGCTCTGTTTTTGGAAGACAGACAAGATTTAACAAGATTTTTGGAAGACAGACAAGATTTAAAACCTGAAAAGGAGAAAAAGCAGATAGCTTAATAGGAAGGATTAGCTCATTCTGCAAAAGGAGACCACTTGTTCATGGGAAAGGAATGGGTAAAGAGAAGAACTGCTCTGAACACTAGCAAAAGACGGTTGTATCGCCCGGTTTAAAACTATTTTAAATATTCACTGAAGCATAAGGAGTAGGCGAAAAACTGATAGAAATTGAAGAAGAACGTGACTTCCACAAAAGACCCGTTCATATATAAGGGATGAGGCCTTCTTGGGAGGTTCAACAACAACTTTTTTGATTGAATAGAGGAACTGATCCAAATACTGAGTGAACTACAAGATTAAAATAAGCTTAATGATTCACAAATCCCATGCTTCGAGGAACACTCTACTCGGTTTCTTGGAATACGTGAAATAGAGAAGATATGGGTGATCTCGTGTTTGTGCGAGAATTTGGCGGAAATAAGCACAGCCTAATCTTTGACATGTACTCCGAATAGAACAGTTCCTGGTGATTAGGCAGCATCTCTTCTATGAACTGCTAATATGGCATGATTTCCGAATCTTGTAAACACCTATTGAATGCTCAAAATGGATTAGAATACGGTAAAATAAGGGATAAAGGTTTTTTGAACTTTGATAGACAAGGAGGATTGTAGCTGGACAATAGCTAGAAAAATATTAGACGAGAAAAGAACACACAAAGTAGTACATTTTCCCCTTCCCAAAGGGAGTACAGTTGGGCAATGTCTCATTTGGTACGAGGAAGTCGGACAGCAGACGACTGATGATAGTGCTTTTTGAAGAGAAATCTATTGGCTATTGTAACTATTAATAAGCCACAGACTTGAAAAAGAACAGACGTAAACGTGCTCCGGGATACTTCCCCAAACCATGCTTTATATTTCTGTGGCAGACAACTTCAGCAACATAAAGAAGGAGGAAGTTCGTCGTGGGTCAGACGTCACCAGTCCTTACTTTCCGCCGACAAATGACAGAGCCAGTTGTAGACTATGACGATCACCTGGGAATAAAGTTGGTCCCAGCAAATTTGGAGTGACACATCCGCCTGAAATATCTCTGATTTCCTGGTTCTGTTTATGTCGACCGAGTTTGGTTGAATCGATTCATTAAAGAGATAACATTCAGCCGGATTACCTCTATTGTGTTGAGGCATAGACAGAGCGTCGCCTGAGCAACGTTGAATTGCCAATTTCCGACAGTCGCCAGATAGCTTCATCTCACTTTTTTTTTCTAGATGTCAACTACCACAGCCAATCATCGGTTCCGTACGGTGGCCCGGAAAGTCGTTGATGAGATTGCCGCAGCCAACCCACACAGACGGAGCTTGTCAGCCGCTTCGATAACTTCTACGGTTTGTTGAAAAACTCGAAATTATAGTGTGCTCTGGTACAGATGATAAACAATATGGAACGGCGGAGATCACAAATTCACCCGGATCCGCCGTCTTGTCCTGGGAATATTCTACCTGATCCGGATTCTTCCGCGTCTGTTACCGGAATAAGGACCGCCAAAACGGTTGGTTCTCCTTAAATTATGTAAGACCACCCCGTGACTTGAATATGTGAACTCGTCACCTATTCCCGCCAAAACCAGTTGACCTTTACTCTTGGCTCCCGGACAAAACTCGAGGTCCGGAAATTCAATTACCCCATGAACATAATGCAATAGCTTGGAAAAAGGCGCCCAAGATAAGCAAAGGTCGAGATCGTGGGGAAATCACCTTGGCAACCAACTCATTCTCACAGAGTTTCCATTAATTTATTACGAATTTATTATGAGAAAAGTTTATTTTGAGATTCTTGTAGAATGAGACAAAGTCTACCAGGAAATCTCCCTTTCCCGGAAAGTCGAGCTCCCAGTAATTCATTTGTATTCCGCAATGAGATTTTTATTATTCTATTCATGCTCTGAAAATCAAATTATCTGTTCAGGAAAGAAAGACATTACGATTGGACATCAACAAAATAAAGAAGGCTATTGGACAGCCACACGTCGAACAGGAGAATCCTCGGAATTTCAGAGATGTGGTTAAAGCGGCCATGGTTAGTTACCTCCTTTTAAATTATTACTTTTAAATAAAAAAAACTGAACACTTTATTAAATGAATAGAAATTATAAGATAGAAAAGGGTAGTGAAGAAACCATAGAAAATAATAATCAACTGAATGTTATGCGACACCGAAAGGGATAATAGGTCCGGAATCCTCTCTCTCGTTGCCAAAGCAACCTTGAGCTCTCTAACATATCTTCTTCGCTCTAATCCTACCCTACACCCGAATATGAAAGATATGATCCATATTCTATGTCAGTTGGTACGAAATTGGATGGGATCAACACCGACCCTTCCGACGAACTCCGACCAATTTGACGCATTTGAAACTGTAAGTCGTCTGGTATCCTTCTTTTTATTTCACTTACCATAGCCATCAATTGCTCAAGATGATGCTCCAATATTAGAAGAACCTCAGGATATTGTGCTTCCTCGGCCAAGCGGGTGGAAAGTATTTAAATCACGGGTTGTTGACGCTTATATGTAAGTGATGGTGCTCTCGAAGGGAAAATACTAATATTTTAAGGAAAATCCGGTACTTAACGGTTCGTCCCTCGGGTATATTCTTTTATTACTGGTCATTTCTCGTCTTTCTGGGTAAGTGCCCTCGTCATTCTTAACAAATCCAGTCTGTTATAATTCACAATAATTATCATCAGTTTGGATTTGTTAACCATGTTGAGGGCAAAGAGAGAGAGAGGGGAACACGTGTCAATTTCAGCTGTTCTTTATAATATGTTAGCTATGGTTATATTTATTTTTGATGACGTCTATAATAATTATTTCTGGCATTGGTTAGTGTTAAATTTTACGGCTGATATTATCTACATAATGGATATTCTAATCAGCGCAAGGAAAGGTAAACTCACGGGGAGACGGGCCAGTCGATATATTGCAGTGTACATGTTCGACGGGCTCGAGGTAAAAAGCAGTCGACTAATGTGGCGCAATTACCAAGTTGACCCCGCCCCTATCGTGGGAAGTCTCACGATTAGAGGCAGAGAGGTAGAGAACCGCCCACATCCAAATCAATAATATCTATAAATAATTAAGGTTGGTGGTCGAATTCTGCTCGACATCTTTTGTCTGATGCCGTTGGATGTGGTTTTGGCCTTGGCCAGTTCCGTGTCACTTCTGAGAACAATACGGATAATTAAATGTTAGCTCAAATTTTGCACAGGGAAAAAGATCCTTACAGTGCACAGGTTCATGGATTTTGTGGAATTGACAAAGCAAAGATCGGCATTTCCACACGGAACAAAGATCTTCTTTCTGATGTTGGCCTGTTACATCCTGTTTCATTGGAATGCTTGCGTCTATTTCCTGTTCAGCTTGGCTGAAGGGCTATCAGGTTCCCCAGTCAGGCCATTTCCTAAATTCAGGAGATTTTTTAGAAGAGGACACGGGGGCCTTTGGCTTTTCTTATTACAAAGTCTTCGACCCTCGTTTGCCTCTATGCAAAGTGGGTGTAGATTTCTCATGATATCGGAGCCCGATTCTAGGTAGATGACGAAGGCTGCATAATGACGGAAGATTATGATAACAACTTGGATTTGGACGAAGAACGACCTAAATATATGCATCAACTATACGAATTCTGGAGTAATAAGTAGCATTTCCCCTTCTTTCTTAGAAAGACACTCTGATTCAGGTCTGAAATAGTTGTGTTGGGTAACTTTTCTCGAGAATATTCAATGACAATCTACTGGTCCGCACTGACAATTACCACCTGCGGGCAACAGCCATACCCGTCGACATCTGCACAGAATATGCTGGAAGTGACAGATACATTAATAGGTCGGAAAGAGGAAGAGGAAGTAAGGATATATTTAGGAGTGTTAGTCTTCGCTACAATTATTGGAAGCGTAGGCGGTGTCGTCTACATCATGAACCAGGATCTAAACAATTTCCGGCTTAGTATGGATGGCATCAAATTTTACATGAGATATCGGTTTGCAAAGCAGTTGGACTCTTATTTGCAGATTTTAGAAATGTAAAGGCAGAAATACAAGATCGGGTCATGAAATGTTTCATGTATTTGAATTCCAGCCATCAATTGACAGACGAACAGGTCTATCTCCTTCAGAAACTAGCAGCATCTCTTTCAGGATGTTTTGGAATGTCTTCCTCCTCGAATGCAGGGAACAATTGCTTCGGATCTCCATATGGCAACGGTAGAAGGAGTTTCCCTTTTCCATGTATGTTCCTCACTTTCCTTCTAATCCCCAATTGATTTTCAGAAATGTTCCAAAGGTTTTCTCGTGGATATCGTCCTCAGAATGCGTCAACAAGTTTTCATGCCGAATGATGTCCTCTGTAAAGTCGGCGATAAAGCGAAGGAGATGTTTATTATAAAAAGTGGCCTATTGCATATCGTCGACGAGCAGGGAAATTATTTACACGTAAATGAGCCCCGCTAATATAATTTGGGAATTGGTTTAGGAAATAACAGATGGCTCAACTTATGGAGAAATGTCAATTATCCAGATGAAGGGAAACGCCTTTGGGGATAAGAGACAGACGGGACTGATATCCATCGGATATTCCGATGTCTACATCCTCAATCAAGATGATGTCCTCCCTTTGCTGTCAGAATATCCAGAAGAAAGGGAAAGAATTACAGATAATGGTACAATTTTCCACTTTACTTAAGGCACTTCCTCTTTAGCAAGACAATTCCTCCTAGAAAATGACATGTTGGAAGCGGGAGAACATTTATCCGATTGTAAAATGGAGTCACTGACCATCTACAGCATAGAAGAACAACTGGAACAATTGGACAAAATTGTGGCGACGATGGAACGTGAACTTGACCAAAGATACGAGGAATTCAGGGTAACTAGCGATAGCGAAACTAACAACACTTCCTTTAGGTGAATACGAATGACATGAAACAACGAATGACGGGATTAGAGCGGGTAATGATGACGTGTCGAGACGAAATCAGGAAGGACTGCCAACGGGGCATATTGTAACACAGAAATAATAAATCGTAAAAGACTGAAAGAAAAAAAAACACATGGAAGTCCTCCTAAAAAAGCTCTTTTTTTTACAAAAGTCGACATTTTCGGTATTAAAAATTGGATTGACTCCAGAAAAAGTGGATACAGAAAAAGACTCACCATAACAGCTAACCATATGCAATACTCAAAAAAAGAGATGTCCAACGAGGAGTTCACCACCATGGACATCCATAAAAATTCGTCGAAGGAGTTAACCCCCACAAATCCCAAAAGATTCGTCGAAACATAAGTTAACCACCGCAAATTCCCATAAATAGTGCTTGGAACAGGTGTTATTTATTCGTGTTAATAAAGCAGCCGTAGATTACCGGAAAGATTTATCTCTGTATTGTGTCCCCATCAGTTGGGGGTCCGGCCCCTTAGTCGTGACGCCTCAGATGAAGATATCATGTATTTGTTTGAAAGATAAAGTTTGTCTATAGAGTCTATTTGTGTATGCTGGTATGGACATCATTCCGACAATATATTCAATATTTTCTCGTTATCCGCAATAAAATGCTCCGTTGATGATGACTTTCTTGTAAGGAGAGCAGCACGATGTTCGTGGATATAGGCAGACGCTGTTGGCGCATGGGTTCATTGCTGTATAAGGACCTCTGGAAAAGTATTGCAAATGGCGGAAGAGAAACATCATACGTGCACTGACAGCCGGACGGGAAACAGTAGCGGTATTGGCTGATGAGTCCACAATTTCCTGAATTGATGTTCATCAGAAGCAGAAAATGCCCGCTTACCGCAAGTATCGTTACAAGATGCCCCGGAGCTATTCATCCATGTTGTCCATGTACCAGTGCATGCTGGCTAAAGAAGCAGTTTTAAGGAAGATAAAACAAACCGCTGCATCTAGACAATATTGGACGCCGTCGTAGCCTGTGGCCAAATATTTCCCGGCGCAGCATGTTCCATTGCATGTTCCAGAACCGCAGGACTGCGTCTGCGTTGAATCCCCCCTAAAAATTGCGTGTGTTTCAAGTGGTCGACAAGTCTTACACACAAGGGCATCCGACCTTCGCAGAGCTGCATACTCGAGTCCTCGTTTGGCTACCACAAAGACCACACGAAGCAGAACAAGTCGTCCAAGATGTCCAATCGGACCAGAGCCCCATTCCTCCAGGAGGACAACAAGTCGTGCTGACGACATCATTGGGCGGACTGGCAACGGGGCCACAGTAGAATGACCCATTAATCATTTGTTTATAATACGGAGAGCAGCAAGAGGACCTAGGATACTGGCAGACAGATGTAGCACATGTCTGGTTGAAAGTGTTCGGGCCACTGAAATGAAAGATAGCACAGCTTAAAAAATAGGAAAATTACGTGCAGGGGCAGCCGTAGCTGGCAGAGAGACAACTTCTCGAGATTGTTGACATGCCACACGCTCCACATGTATCGTTACACGCTGTGACAGTAGTCCATTCGCTCCAAATGCCATTTGTCGGACAACAAGATGGACAGCCAGCAGCTGGCGCAGGGGTCGTCTCATTCAAACTCGGCTGAAATGGGCAATTTTCTTTGAATTTTCCACAAAACATACAATATTTCCACAGGAGAATTTGCCGTTTAGAAGAACTGCATGAAAACCTGGACAACATGATTGACGAGGATACAGACAAACGTCAGTTCCACATTGAGTTTGTAGACTTGTAGCGCCACTGAAACTTTGTCTTTTTCTAGGAATTCAACTTACGAGCATGGACAGCCACTAGAGGCCGAGAGACACGTCCTTGTCTTTGTGACATTTCCACAAGACCCTTAATTTCTTATCTAATAAATCAAAAAAAGGTATACCACAAATATCACCGCATTGTGTCGGATTCATCGTCCACTCCGACCAGGTTCCTCCAGGAGCACAACAAGTCGAAGAAGCTGTCGTTGTAGTCAATGATGTTGTCGTCGGCGTTGCGGTTGTGGTAGTCGTTGTTGGAGTTGTCGTGGTTGACGTCGTAGAAGTCGTAGTGGGTGTTGTGGTCGAAGTCGACGTCGACGTCGAAGTGCTGGTCGAGATGGTCGACGTTGTTGTCGGCGTTGTCGTCGTCGTAGTAGGCGTCGTAGTTGTGGTCGTTGAGCTTGTACTTGTCGTAGTCGGTGTTGTCGTTGTAGTGGTGGTCGTAGGAGTCGTGGTGGTTGAGGTCGACGACGTAGATGTCGTCGTTGGCGTAGTTGTAGTTGTTGTCGGGGTCGTCGTCGTCGTAGTCGAGGTGGACGTTGTGGTTGGAGCTGTTGTAGTCGTACTGGTTGACGTCGACGTTGACGTAGATGTTGAGGTAGAGGTGGTCGACGTCGTGGTTGGTGTTGTGGTCGTTGTAGTAGTCGTCGGAGTGGTTGTCGTCGTAGTTGTCGTTGGCGTGGTGGTGCTGGTCGACGTCGAAGTGGTTGAGGTCGTGGTCGGTGTCGTGGTAGTTGTTGTCGTTGTAGGTGTTGTGGTCGTAGTGGTTGACGTGGTACTGGTTGTTGTAGGAGTAGTTGTGGTAGTTGTCGTAGTGGGTGTAGTGGTCGTGGTAGTTGATGTTGTACTCGTCGTAGTCGGAGTAGTCGTTGTCGTCGTTGTCGTCGTCGGTGTGGTAGTAGTTGTTGTCGACGTCGTACTCGTGGTAGTAGGGGTGGTGGATGTCGTCGAGGTCGATGTACTCGTCGACGTTGTACTAGTCGTGGTACTGGTTGTCGTCGGAGTTGTAGTACTCGTGCTGGTTGACGTACTCGTACTCGTCGTGTCACTGGGACAAGCAGGCGGATTGGCCACCTCCTGGTCAACTACAATCTCTTTCTTCTTTCCCTCTAGTCCCCATTCCTACCTTGACAAGTAAAGGCGTTATCTAGAATTTGTGCATCGGGTGTTGCAGCTCCCCATCCATATTCAAGACAGGACATTGTCACAGTTACTGTACTCAATACAGAGATGTCCTCCAGGGCATAAGCGGCTAATCCTTGTGGATCCGCCGGCGTATTTGTAATGATGATCACGTTCCCATAGCCGGTGCAATCTACCGTAATCTGCTGACATCCTAAATTCATGTCAATTTTAGTTTCAAATCGATGGTCACACCATCAGCATCGGTCGAGTAGGTGAACTGCTCATTGCAAGAGCCAACTCCTTGAAAGATGTTCGTTTGATCGATAGAAGGCGGTGTGCATGTTCCACAGGCAGCTCGCTAAAACTCTCGATTCCCGTTACTCGAATAAGCTACGTACTTTCACTCGAAAGAAGCTCTTGATTCCGTTCCAAAGTCCACCTCTCGGTCCAAATCTCTTCTGGATTTCAGTGTTATTCATTCGATTTTCTCCATTCTCCTGAGATAATTCCCTTTTTGTTTTTAGCCTCAATACCTGGGAAAGAGTCAAATCGACAGCTAAGAAGAGTACAGTAACTGGGACCCAGAGTTGGACCATTATCTGAAAATGGACAAGTTAGCCAGGACAGAGGACAGAAACTTTGGAATTGCCAGCAATTTTCGATGTTTTATCGGCAAGTAGAACAAGCATAGCACACATATTTGGTCAGCCATTTCCTGTCCATGTTATCCGTGGTGAAAAAAAAACGGAAACCTTTCCGGACGGCTTGTTCACGTGTTCCAGAAAAATAATAATGTCCGCTTTTATTTGAACAATCGAATGTCTATCATGATTACAAATTAGAACACTGAGGTTTGTCCCCTTTTACCGTTAGGTCCCCTTTATTATAAAATCTAGTTTCACGTAATATAAACCACAGTTTTACCCTATAACAGGTAAAATAGCGAATGAAGCAGCAGAGAGGAATCAAGGAAAAAGGATGTCAGTAACATTGTGAAGCTGACTGCTAAAATGGCCAAGCGTCAGCGCCAAATTTAGTTCCATTGTGATCCTTCTACATTTCTGATAGAAATTGAAATCGTGTTTCTCTGCTTTGTGATGACGAGGCTGAAACTCAATAAGCTTTTACGGTACATAAGTTCTAAACTTTCCCAGATGGACAACCCTTCAGCAAAAATAGCGATTCCGGTTCGACGTCCACTGGTTTGCAGGTGAACGATCTACTCTCTCATATTTCGCCGACATTAATTGCAATCTATGTTGAAATGTATCACAAAGTTCATAGTTTACATCTGACTGGCCTTTTTTGTTCTCCGGAAGGATTAGTTTATCTAGCTGGTTGTCTCATCAATTAGCAAATGTTAAAATTTAAGCCTTTTTTACTGTCTACCATTGCCTTTTTTATTACTCCGGTAAACGATTGTATCCTATGGTAAAATAGAAAAAGTTGTTATTCTTTATTAGATTTCTCAACATATTTACTGATTCACAAAATATTATACATCATCGTTGTTGAAGTAGAAGAAGCAGCTACAGGTTTGGAAAGCGGTAGGTGCTATTCACTAACAGAGGAGTCCGAGAAGCCATAATCATCCGAGGAATTAGAATGGTAATAGTCGGAGTCGTTTAAGCTGCTATCATCCAAAGAATCATTTACGTTTTCGTAGCCAGTCGTATCGTAAGCGATACATATGGCTCCTTTAGTGACTTTGAGACTGCATGCAGATCCATTAGGCAAGTTCTTCCAAACACGAGGAATCCTGTGGTTAGTGTCAATCGTCATGCCAATTTCACGCAATTTTGGCTCAATTGCTTTGAAATTTGTTCCAGGCCCGCCTATGGCCAAGAAAGCAAAATAAAGAAGATTTGGCGGAGGTTGTGAACATAGAATCTGAAATGAAAAATGAATTGAATATCCTCCTAATTTTATACCTGTGTGATAGCCAAAAACATATCATTTCGATCAGTTCCATCATAAAGAATCATTGTCAAGTTCGAAAATTTGGAAAGGAATTTTGGAAGTACAGTCATTACTTCGAACTGCTCATCAACGTGTAGTATGACATGTTTCTAAATATGTACATAAATTGAAAAAAAAAGACGAAACTGACCAATATTTTTGATTCCAAAATGGCTTCATATCGATCAGACTCTTCACTTGACAGGAGGATCAGTACAGGTTTGAGAATATTCAAAAGTGTCATACATTCTTCTTTGGAAAAGTGTGACTCATACATACCAAGTTTTTCACAGGTTATTCTATGTGTTTTCAAAAATTTACAGAGCTGATCAAAACCTCCATCTGTATACAGCGAGTAAAGTTTCAAAAATGATTAGCTGACCAGATAATTCAATCCACATTAGTCGAGTTCCATAAAATGCTTCAACATCCTTTTCCACAGCATCATAAAAACGAGACGTAAATATACGAAGTTGATGGGGTTCATCTTTGTCAAATTTCAAATCAAAGGCATTACAGACTCCGTCCAAATAAACGGAGATATTTTTGCTCTTTCGAATAAATTCATCCATACCACGACAAGTCTGTCGCATGCGAAAATAACTCTTAGTATCAAGCTGGAAAAAGTTTTATAAAAATAAATAAATAAAAAATTAACCTTTGTGATTATTTTTTCCAAAAGAGTAGGATCCAAACCAGTCAATTGAAAAACTGACATTCTATAAAACTGATGAAAAACGCATGATAAAAATATATAGAACAGATATTCTTTAGATCAAAACTTTTGTTCAAAAAAATAACAGAAATAAGTTGTTAATTTAGTAGATTTCTCAAAATCAATGCAGATAAACAAAATAGTATTACGTCACTGTTATTGAAGTGAACAGGTGTAGTTGAAAAAGATGGTCTACTCGCTATCGGCGTCATCCGGAGGATAATAGTCCGGAAGGCCATAATCGTACAAAGAGTTATCGTAGCGTCTGTAGATGGAGTCGTCTGAGCCGCCATGCTCATCATAATTGTCTAAAGAATCACGCTCGTTCTCGTAGCCAACGGCATCGTAATAAATATATATGCCGTAATCAACAACGGTGACTCTGCATACAAATCCATTAGGCATGTCCATCCAAATACGAGGAGAAATGTGGTTCATGTCAATCTTCATGCCAATTTCAATCAACTTCGGTACAATTTCGTTGAAGTACGCATTGCCGTAAGCAGAAAGACGGAAGTCACGAAGCTTTGGTTGAGGGTGGTGGCATATAATCTGAAAAATAGACAAAAAAATTTTAAGTGTCTTACCTGCAGGACCGCCAGAATCATATCATTATGCACAGGTATACTGAAAACACTCATTGACAAATCCGAAAATTTGGATAAAAATTTTGGAAGTATTGTCTTCGCTTCGAATTGATCGTCAAACCACACTTCAGCATTTTTCTTTATCCGGAAATAAAATATAAAAAAAGATGAAAACTAACCAATATTTTTGATTGCAAAAGTGCTTCATATCGGTTAGAATCTTGACTTCCCATCACGGCAGACGTAGGATTTAGAATATTTAAAAGTGTCACACACTCTTCTTTGCTATACGTCGGGTTAAACATACAGAGATGTTCACAGGTTATTCGATGTGTCTTCAGAAATTTGCAAAGCTGGTCAAATCCCTCATCTGAATTTATCAGATAAAAATTAATTTGTATCAAATAACTGACCAGGCAATGTAATCCAAGAGAATCGAATTCCATAAAATGCCTCAATGTCATTCTTCCAAGTATCAATAAAGCGAGACGAGAATATACAAAGTTGATCCGGTTCGTCTTCGTCAAATTTCAAATCATAGGTGCCGAGCACTTCGCCAAGATGAACGGAGATATTTCTGCTCTTTCGAATGAATTCGTCTATTTCTCTACAAGCCTGTCGAATGCGAAAATAGCTCTTACTATCAAGCTGGAAAAAAGAATTTCATAAAACAAATATATAAAAAAAACTAACCTTTGTGAGAATTTTTTCTAGAAGTGCTGGTTCTAAACCAGCCAATGGAAAACCTGCCATTCTAGCTAGAAAAATAATAAAGAAAGTATGCCCAAAGAAATTGCTTTTTTTAATAAGTGATGCTATATACCAACGACTTGGAACAAATCATATAGGTGTGTGATCCGTGTGAAAATTCGAAAATTTTCGTTCCGCGCAGGATATCACTTTGTTCTTCTGCAGAAGCGAAAATTATCGTGCTCACTTTTGATCAGCGCCTGCCAGCAGTGTCTGTCGTTCTCATCCCACGAGCTATCTTGCAGTTCTGCACAAGCAAATATACCTTCCTTTTTTTGTGAATTTTCTAGAATAAACATTATGTTTTCAGAAAATGGTAACTGTATTAGAGGAAAAACCCTATGCAGCAGCTGTAAACGACGATAAATTGAATAAAGCATGTTCAAATTGTTTTGCTCGTAAAACAGAAATTCTTATGGACAAGATGCATAAAGTTCGAACATTGTCTTTACTTCAATTTGTATCTATATTTTTAGAAAATTAAACTGGATGAATGTTCTAAATGTAAAACTGTTTATTATTGCAGTAAAAGATGCCAAGTGGATGATTGGAAATTTCATAAGGTTTGTAATCTATCTTCACTTATTGTAATCATTATAATAATGATTGCAATAATAAAATTATTGCAGGATGAATGTAATTATTTTGTTACATCGAAATATTGCCCATCTATTGATGTCAGAATGCTAAGCCGAATTTTTATGCGTATCAAAATCGAAGATTTCCCTACTGCTTTCAATGGGTTAAATTTTAATGACTTGTCAGATTGTAAGCCTTTTTTTTAACTTTACGAATTATACTTTTAGATACGCACGATTTAAACAATGATTGGAATTATTATAAATCGGCTCAATCCGCATATGATGAGTTGACGAAGTTTATGGGTGCAGAGAATGTTCCACCTCAAAAAGAAGTCATTTCTGTATACGCCAAAGTACCGCATTACACAATACAAGCCTTTTCCTCTTTAGTATTTTATGCATGTGCAGAAAATTCTTGATGATACTTGTGGATTCGAAGATTTAGGTCGTGGTATTTATGTCGGGTAAATATTCTACTAGTTTTTTTTGGCTATTTTCAGTTTATCAATGCTAAAACACAGTTGTCGTCCTGATTGTGAATATCTGTCGCTGAAATCAAAGGCTATTCTCCTGGCGAAGGATCCAGAAACGGAATATAACAATGACGTATGTCCTTCTGTTTATATGATATTGAGATTGATTTCAGTTGACAATTTCGTTCTGTAAGCTTCTGCTACCTAAACAGTTTCGACAAAGAGACTTATATTCTCGTTACCGTTTCATATGCGAATGTCAACGTTGCTCAGACGATGACGAAGATTTATTGGAGAGGTCGGCAAGATCCACTTGTTGTCCTGATGGAGTTGTATTACCAAGAAATGATGAACAGCCTCTCATTTGCAGCATTTGTAAGAAGGAGAGTCCTCTTACAGCAAAACAGGCTTGGTGAATATTTATCATGTTTACATTATTTTAGATCAATGATGCTAATATTCGATTGGAAATGTATTGTGCTCAAAGCAGCAGGGAATCTCTCGAAAAAAACAGTTGAGTCTTCTTAATTACACAGATTATATCTACCGTAAAAACTGAATTCGAACCCCATGGGGCGCTAAGTTTCAATACCCCCCTTTCCCCTGGGGCAATAAAACAGGAGGGGTTTTATTATAGGGGGGGGCGCTAAGTTTCAACGTGCTTTTCAGGCCTCAGATATCAAAAAAATGCAACTTTTTTGAGAAATTTTAGCGAAATTTTTCAAAATTTTCTCAATTTTTTTCTCATTTTTGACCAATTTTTATCTAATTTTGTAGCTCGGGATCTTTGAAAATCTTAGTTTTCATAAGGTTTTCAGCTAGAATCTTTGCAGAATGCCTGTCTAACCATGACTAACATGGTTCTATCATTCGGTTTAACTATTCCTACAGACAAACGGCTGTTGGACGGTGAAAATAGACAATCATTATCAATTCCTGACCAGCTTTAGCATTATCACCACAGATATTCGCGCTGTACTTCACTGTTGCGAACATAATTCCTATTCGTTGAGCCTGTGATGAGCAATCGAGCCTCGTAGGAGCGGGCCGAGCCTGCCCAGGCCGACGATTACTCGAAATCATTCGCCGATCTGCATCCCGTTTTCGTCCCGTCCCGGGGACCCTCCGGGACGGGACAATACGGGACCGGGACCTGCTCTCTACGTCCCGTCCCGTCCCGCAGGCAACCCTAATCCCAGGTTGAGCTGTTTGAACCGTGTAGACCAAGGCGTGCCATCATATCGAATCGAGATATCGTCGAAATTTTGTTCGATTCGGTATCTTTGCCCTGGATCCGTCCAAAAATGGCCGGATTCGGTCCGGATATGGGCAGATGATGGATACGTTCGATCTAAGCCGGCTGTAAATTTTGCATTGTAATGGTTGAAAGAGTACCGATGAGTAGGGATGTGCGCGGGCCGGGCCCTGAAATCTCGGCCCGGGCCCGGCCCGGCCCGCGCACATCCCTACCGATGAGTACAAGAGAAATGTATTTTTTTATGCTGAACTTCTCTGTTTTCCTTCATACAGAACATAGAATGATGAGCAGTGTAATTTGTTTCGTCTAATATTCGTGGGAATAAGCAGTTTTGCTAGGCTATAAAGACAATTTAGAGCTCTTACATTATGAAAAATCGGATTCTACGTCTAAAAATACCCAGGTAATGTAGCCAAATTCGGTATGAAATGAAGTTTGGCGAAAAATCGGGGGGCTATAGCACAGGGAGGGGGCATTTTTGGGGGAGGGGTTATATCTCAGGGGGGGGCCTTAAGTTTCAATATACCCCTTTACCCTGGGGTTATACTAGGGGAGGGGTCTTATTATAGGGGGGGGTTCGAATTCAGTTTTTACGGTAATTATTATGCTTTCCAACAAAATTTTCAGCTATTTTCGCAGAAATGGATGATATCGTACGCCTTTTCGAAGAAATGGAGCAATTCTTATCTCCCTACAATCTTTACTTTGTGACAATGGCCGAAACGCTGAAGAGAATCTCCCTCCGATGCTATTTGGAATATAAAAATGCGCAAGATATTACAACTGAAGGCTTGAAAGAGGAGATTCTTCGTTTTTGCTTGGACGATTCTACGAAATTTCACAAAGCGCAAGAAAAAGCAGTCGAGTAGGTTTTGTTTTTTAATTGTAGAATTCGTTTCTAGACGTTATATTCCATTTGGATTAGAAAAAGTGATGTATGCTCTAGATGGAACTATTATTGAAAGACACGAGGCTCATTGTGCAGAGAAGGCATCTAGGGAACAAATTAAAAAAGTTTTTGAAGCTTTTAGAAATGTAACAACATTTGTAATTAATAGCATTTTTTCAGCTCTATCTTGTATCGAAGAGCAATTGTGGAGTTAACTATCCTTTTACACAGAAGACACTTGGAGAATCTCGAAATCTTATAAAAATTGAGAAATCCATTGAAACAGAAGGTCTTGAATTCATAAAAAAGGTTATTGATTCGTACCTTTGAGCAGGTTTGTGCTACGCTGCAAAGTTTTCTTATTTTGAATGGCTATATTTTTTCAATTATTCTAGGTTATTATACGTTGTTATACAATAAATTTTAATCACTATATTCATGGACATGAAGATCATGCGTCAATTGTCCTAACATTGAATCAGCATTATTCAATACTTGTGCCGATAGACAACTATTCATAGACACGGAGAGATTCTAAAATAGGAGGAATTATAGGAATTAGTTGGGGAAATACCTGTAACTGGCCAATATAATCCAATAGTAGACGAAATCTTTTCACTTTCTCTGTTTCATTCATATGCGGATACATTTCTTGGTTATAAGATTTCAAGATATTTATGTACTTGCTTCGTGCTTGTTTGATAATTTGCCTTCCTTCGTCGCTGCAGTCAATACAAGGAGTAAAACAAGCAATTAGCAATAAGAGGCCGACTTCTTCTTTTATAATTTTGACTTTTTTAAATGTCGGCGCAGCCTGTTCAGCCATAAAAACTCGAAACATTTGCAGACGATTGCTTGTACTAAATAATGTGAAATTATTCGGATCGGATTTACTATTTTGATACACCGTGTAATCTCAAATGGCTGGCTAATGTCGCCTCTAATTCCGACGGGGATGGATCCCAATAGAATTCCGTCGAGTTTCGAAGAAGCGCCATTATTGCAAAATTTTTCTGAAGCAAACGAAGCTACAAATCGTCTTCTTTTGTTATTTTCTTGTCAAACCTTGTCCCTCACAGTAAGCAAGGCAAATTCTGGAATTGCCGTGCTAAAATCTATGACATCGGCCAATGTTCGGGTAAAATTATGGGCGATAAGGAGGGGGCCAGCTTCTGCAGGGGGAATTTCCAAATGCTGAAAAAAATTGTTGGGAAATTTGACTCTAAACTCAAAAAAAAAGAACTCACCTCTTTTTTAGAGAAACAATAATTTGAATCGAGAAGGCAATAAGCCAAAGGAACTTGTAGGGTGAATCGCCTCAAATTCTCTGATAATGCACCACGGGCTATTGTAAGCCTGGAGAGAATTGATTGACAAGGGAGAAAGAAAAAAATACTTGTCAATATTGGAAAAAAATTGGGCACATTTGACGGCACTCATCGGGTTACTGGCAGTCGCTACAAATTTGTAACCAAGAGAAATGGCAGGAACCACGTGGCGCTGAAGGTTAAAAAGATTAATTAACTGACTCGAAGTACCTGGATTAAACTTTCAGCATGTTTTGTATAGCTTCCATCTTTCTTCCGGAAATGGGACACCGCTGAAAACGACCATTTTTTGAGTAATTCGCCTTCTCACGCTCGATATTCATCCCAGCTTCTACACATTTTCGATAACGGCAAGCTTTACAGCAGAAGGACTCCTTGCCCGTAATTATTTGACAAGTTCCACCGCCTATACAAATGAAGGATCTGGCTGACCGGGCGGAACGAACGAAGAAAGACCGACAAGAACTGAGAAAATACCATTTTTTTTCTCAAAAACTAGTCCATTTCGTATCTTGAAGGTGAAGAGTACTGATCAGGAAATCCAAATTTCGAATTTTTACAGGGAAAATTAAAATTCTCGCTAACTAGCAGGTTCTTTCTCCTGTGATTTGAAAAGAAGAGGATAACTCACATGCACGTCAACCCGCCACGATTCATCCCAGCACTCGGAGCTCCACAAACAACACATTCTGTTTTACATCTTTTGAGGTGGGTAGACATCCTGAAAATGAGAAACGTAAGAATTCCGCCTTTATGAACTAAAAACAGCGACATGGAGGCCTCGTCCGGATAATCAAGGATAAGCCGAACCTTCCCCGTAATCACAAAAATGTAAACAAAAATGGAATGTTCGTGAGAATAAAATATTTATTATGAAACATCTACGATGATTATGAGCAGGTATAATAGTGGGAAGGACATTGCACCTGGTGTCTGTCATGGGCACCTGTGATTGTTATTCGAGGCTTTTTCCTCGTCTAACTCAATTTGAAAGAGGGTTGCGAGGTAAATTTATTCATGTAAAAGCACAAGAAACAGATAACAGAAAGTTTGAAACAGAAAATTCTTTCTAATCGACGTATTGTCGGACGTGAAGATCGTAAGAAAGTGGCCCCAGCATCGAATCCGCGTTATTCAATACCTGGGACATAAAACAGGCATCACCATGGACAGCCAGATCCTAAAAAGTTGTCCGGGGTAAATGGTAGACACACCTGAAGATGTGTGATAAATTCCAATTGCAGCCGGAATCTTTTGACTTTCTGTTGATCTGTCATGTTCAAGAATTTCTCTTGCTGGTAGGATTTGAGCATATTTACGTATTTGTTTCTGGCCTGTCGGATAATAACCCGACCCTCATCAGAACAATCAACGCAGGCGGTGAAACACACGACCAACAGGAGGAGCATTCCCTCCTCTTTGGTCATTTGAATTTCATTGAAAATTGGGACCACATATTGGGCCATAAAATTACCCAACATTTGAACTCGCTCCGTTGTACTGAAAATGGCGGATATTTGGAATATTGGGGCAGATTACTATTTGGAGACGGCGCAGACTTGGCCGGCCAGAAGACGCGGTACGACGGGCGGCGCCGGATCCCAGTAGAGCTCGTTGATAGCTCGCATTACCACCATCATACAGTAATTCTTTTGCAGTAGACGCATCTGAATTATGGTATTGACGTGTAATTCCTAGGATACCTTGTCAGCCAATGATAACAGTAAAAACTCGGGAATGGCCGTGGTAAAATCAAGAATACCAGCCACAGTACGGGCGTAATTATGAGCCACCAAGAGGGGAAATGCTTGTTCAGGGGAAAGATCCATAAACTGAAAGAAACTACTTTTTTTAAAGCGGATCCTACTCACTTCTTTTTTATTGAAACAATAATTCGAATCCAATAGAGCATCGGCTAAAGAAATTTGAAGCGTAAATGGTCGAAGGAGTCCCGTAAAAGCTCCTCGAACTGTCATCAATCTAGAATCTCCATTTATTTTAAAAAAATGCGGTAATATAACTTGTCAATATTGGAGTAAAACTGGGCCATTTTTATTGCGCTCATCGGATTGGTGGCTATTGCGGCAAATTTGTAGCCCAGAGAGATAGACGGGGTCACTTCGCGCTGAAATTCTCGGGTTGGGGACCCCGGCTTTACCAACCTGGAACAAGCCTTCGGTATATTTTGTATAAGTGCCATCTTTTCTCTGAAAACTGGGAACCACTGAAATTCGGCGAATTTTAGCTATTTCGATTCTCACGTTCAATATTCATCCCAGCTTCCAGACATTTTCGATATCGACAGCCCTTGCAGCAGTAGGACTCTTTGTCGTTGGTGACTGTACAATTTCCACCCATCACACATGTGTAATCTTTAGCGGAGCGAGCAGCACGGACAAAAAATGAGCGGCAGGAACTGAACATTCCTATTTTTAGCCTCGAAAACGAACTTACATGCAAGTCATGCCACCGTGGTAGAGCGCAGCCTTTGCAGCACCACAAACGAGACATTTCGTCGGTTCTTTAGTCTTTCGCCTGGGTAAAGGCATCTGTAATGGGTTCCAGAGAGATTGTTGTGTTTTAGAACAAGATAAAAGAAAGAGTGAGAAGGTCGCCTCAAAAGCGACTTGGATAAATGTAATCTGAATTTCCGGACCGCCTCTAATCATAGTAATGTACGGAAGGCAGATGTTCTTCGGATGGACGGTCTGAACCTTGGCCATTTGACACCGAGGAAGGATTTTATCAAAAGAGGTAATTATTGGATTAGCCCGTTTTCAAAGGGAAAGTCAGACACGAGGAAAAGATTGTGTTAATAACTTACTCCCACTTTGGAGACAGGTTAATTTAATATTTATTGGCATTTGTACAAAGTTAATCATTGAAAATACGTGCAACCATATCATAGGACAAGACTCCGAGCATTGAGTCAGCATTATTCAGAATTTGAGACGTAAACGAGGTAGATATATGATTAGCAAATTCCTGAAACCACTACTTTATCTCAAATAGTATTACCTGTAAATGGGCTATGAATTCTAATAGCAGCCGGAATCTTTTAATTTTGTCTTCATCTGACATGTCCAGAAGTTTCTCCTGATGGTAATTTTTTAGTACATTTACATATTTATTCCTCGCTTGTCGGATAGATGCCCGGCCTTCGTCGCTGCAATGGAGAAGAGGTGTGAAACAGGCAATCAGCAAGAGAAGGATCCCCTCTTCTTGTGTCACTTGAAGCTCATTGAATGTGGGCAATACACGTTGCTGTAAAAAGACACCGAACATTTGAAGCTGCTCAGCGGTGCTGAAAATACTTAGTACAATATTTCTTGTCAGGTTTCCCAACTGTGTTGAAATTGCGCAAATTTGCTGTATGAGGGCTTCTACAGGCGACGGAGCCGGATCAAAATAGACCTCATTGATACATCGGACGGCCACCATTGTGAAGTAACTTTTCTGGATCAGTCGTATCTTAAAAATTGGTAGGTTTACTCCTACAGAAATACCCTGTCTATCTGTGGTAGCAACAAGAATTCTGGGATCGCCGTGGCAAAGTCGATGACATCAACCACACATCGGACATAATTATGGGCGACTACCATTGACATAGCTTGTTCTGGTGGTAACTCCAAGCTCTGAAAAATGGCCTTTTTTCTCCAAACACGGAGGCCTGCCTCATGCTTGGCATAGCAGAAGGTTGTGTCAAGAATTGCATGGGCCAGAGGTACTCGAAGTGTGAATGGTTTCAAACATTGCTCAGAGAGTCCATCCCGGAGCTTGATAACTCTGAACTTTCACATTATTTCGGAAAGAAAATAACCAACGGACTTATCAAGACTGGAATAAAATTGGGCACATTTGATGGCATTCATTGTGTTACTGGCAGTGGCCACAAATTTGTAACCAAGGGAAATGGCCGGCACCACGTGACGCTGAAAACTTAGAGAATAGACGATTTTGATCTCGTTTACCTGTATCAGATTTTCCGTAAATTTCGTGTAGGTTCCGTCCTTCTTCATGAAAGTCGGTACCACTGAAATCGCCGTCATTTTGAGCTTTATTTGACCGTCTCACATTCGATGTTCATCCCTGCTTCGAGACATTTCTGATACCGACAAGCTTTACAGCAATATGAGTCCCTGCCGGTAATTATTGGACAATTTCCGCCACCTATACATTTAAATGTCTTCACTGACCGAGCACATCGAACGAAGAAAGACCGACAGGAACTAAAATATTTATTTTTGTCTGATGGCAAAAACCCACATGCAAGTCAATCCGCCATGATTTATTTGGGCATCTGGAGCTCCACAAATTGTACAATTTTGAGGATCTCTCTTTTTCCTTCTCCGGATGCCAGACATCTTCATTGAAATAGATGATAGCTTTGGACAAGTATTCAGGCGTGAGCTGTCTAGTCAGAGACCGGAAGCTAATGGATGAAGATTAGATTGACACCTGTAAGTATGGGCGTGTGTTGGGAACATTCTACGGGGGCGAATTGAAAAGGTGTGTTACTCACAGCTACGGGAATGATTCTTGATTACATTAGCGGATATTGTGACCACTTTGCACCTGTCGAGAATGGCAATTGGCGTGAACTCTGCCCTCCGCTTTTTTTATATAGACGGCTCACGTAGCTTATCGCCTAAACCAGTGGAACCATTTGTGATTTAGAGAATAGTAGGATTTTTCGAGAATCACATGTCGAGAGGAGATATCAGTTCTTCTATTTAGAGAAAATGAAGGTCGATTAGGATAATTCCCAGCCCATTTTAATCAGAAAAATGGAAAAAGGCGGATATTTATAGATAAGCGAGGGAATGTCGCACTGATGAGAAAGGGATGAAGATAGCTCATTAGTCCGCTTTGTGAACATGATAAAAATGTTGGTACACATGAAGAAAAAAGAAGAAACCACACTTAGGAGGAACACTTTTTATAGGGAATAGTTGGGGATTGTACCCACACTAGTCAGGATTATGGACGTCATCAAAAAGGGCTTATTCTGATTTTTTTAAACCCAGTTCGAGACTGCTGACAATCCTATACGAGATAGCCGCTTACATCAACATTTTTGAACTGATCTTTGCCACTAAAAAGGTAATTGTCATAATTCCAATCCTCGGAATTAGCGTCGGAGTCCAATAATTTGTGGAAAATTCGCCCACCATGTTTCAAGTTTGTTTCTGGTCGAAAAAAACGTGTGAAAGTGCTCCCCTGCTGCTAGCACCCGATCCGAACACTTGTTGACAATCCCAGTAGCAGTCGACCCGTGCGGAGAGAGTCCAAAAGCTCAACATATTTGTGCCGGAGAGGGCATGTTGTTTACCCCGTCCTTGGGAAACATTCGTGTTGACGGTGTCTCTTATTTCGCTTTCTCCCCGTAGCCCGAACATCTCGCTCCGATTGATTCTCTCCGGGTTTCACTATGGGTAGGACGACTGAACGAAAGTCTCCAGAATCCTCCACTTTGGTATTTTCTCTTCTTGTCAGCCTTTATCCCGTTTAGCTTGAAAATGAGCCGAAATCTACCGCCTGGACCTCGATTTACTTGTGCGGTCTGTTGGCTGCCATCAAAACGTGTCAATTCACCATATCCTTTAGCTCATTATGGCCTTATCTCCGTAGTGTAAGTCTATTTTGAAGGGGAATAGGTCCAATCTCGTGGTTTAGATGGATCCAGACTTTACTGAATCTCAATTGGGTTATGTTATTGCTGCGTACAGTGTTTCTGAACTTTTCTCGGATACAATTCTTGGCTTCTGGAGTAATAAAATGAACCAGGTCAGTTGCCAAGCCGAATATCGCTGGGTACAGAGTGCACTCTAATTGAAAACCTCCGTCCGAAATGTCCACGAATCCATTTCAGGTCCGTTTTCCACTGGCTACAAGTTTCACTTTAATGGCTACGGGTAATTTCCTCTACGTTTGTGCTCACTTGGCTCCAAAAAGTATCCTCCTTTTCATTATGATGTTGGCCCGTTTTATTATCGGCGCCGGTGCAGGTGGGTCTTTTGTTTATTTTCCTTCTCTGACCAAAGACAAAAAAAGTGTAACGAAACGTGTCAAATGAAAGATCGTCTATATGATGTTATGGAGAAGAAACTAGAGCCATAACAAGATGATATGTCTCGAAAAGGTCAAAGGAATCATTGTTATTTTCCACTCGTAGTATTGACACAGATGTCCCATGCCGATTAGAGTTACTTTCCACCAGATCATTCAGAGATTTACAGGAAATTCTGCCCTTCTTCGAACCCATGCTTCGGCTGCTTCTTCCGAGAAGGATCGAACCCGCGCCTTGGCCATTGTACAGGGTGGGATGACCGCTGGAACTCTCGTGGGATCAGGTACTTCTGTCCACGTTAAATTTTACTATTTATCAAGGTCTTCAACTAATTTTTGTCCCTTTGGCTGAGGAAGGATTCCACCTGGGACCTGTTACCATGAACATCTACACAATGCCGACGGCTTTTCTTGTCTGTTTCAATATCCTTGCCGTTGTCATTGTCTTGACCCTCTTTAAAGATGTTTCCTGGACCAAAAAAGAGGACAAAGATAGTGGAAAGGTACTCGGTTCTCCCATATTTTCAAGTCAAATTTATTGTAGAACAGGCGCCGAGGAATCATCTGGGCACCAATGCTCGTCTGTTTGGCCACCAATTTCACTCACATTTTCACATTAGGTGTCTTGGAGACGTAAGGCCGTTTTTCCTATATTTTATTTGGTTTTCGAGTTCAGGATTATTTCCCCCTATTCGATGATGATGTTCTCATATTCCAAGGAACAGTCGATCAGTAAGAATTCTCTGTTCCGCACAATTTCTGGTGGAATTTCCTTGGCAATCTTCTTCACTATGATTACCTACGATTACAGCAAACAGTGAGTTCCCAAAGTCCTCCAAAAATCGATGTTTGTTATTTTCCTCCTAAAATTATGTCCACATTGAGTCAGGGGGGGGGGGGGGGGGGTCCACGCGGGCAGCTGTTTATTCAAAACAACATCTTTCGAAAGTGACCAGGAAAAGAGGAAAAGCAGAAAAGCCCAAAAATGAACCAAAAGATCAGGAGATTCCTTTATTTTTTTTTGTTTTTTTCTAGGTTGCACGAGAGGATCACCAGCATCGTCACCCAAATCGTAGCTGCAGCCATGTTTATCTTCACTTTCTCTTATCCTCGATCAATTGCCGGAGTCTTTCAAAGTAATCTCACTGGTAATCTATTACATTTCCTTCAATAGATTCATCCCATTTCAGTTCCTGGCTGTAATGAGACGGAGTTCTCCTGGTGCGAGACCCTCACTCCGACGTCTCCTTGGGTTCGGTTTCCTGTCAAATCAGAGCTCCCCATTTTCAGACTTTCTATATTTTCCAAGTTATTGTGCTCGGCATTGCTTTTCCCTTTATGACGATTGTTGTGGCTCCTCTGTATTCGAAGTCACTGGGAACAAAGAAGCAGGTGACCCGTCTCCCGGCGACAGACCATATGACGAGTTATTTAGGGAACTCTCCAGGGAATATACACAATGTCGGGAACTGTCGGCAGATTGCTGGCCCCTCTTATTGCAGGGTAAATTCTAATCTTTGGTTGATAACAGGAAAATCTAGAAATCTCTACTCATCTGCCGGACCTCAAGCCGTTTGGGGAGTTCAAATCTTTGAAATTGTGGCTGTCCTCAGCTTGTGGTTTATTTTCTACAAGAAACTTGTCACCTAAACGGCGTACTTACGTGTATTTACCATTCCATAATAAAAATATCCTGAACTTTTTATTACGCTGTACCCTGTTTTTGCTTTTGAAAATACACCTGGAATAGATAAACGAGCTCGAAAACCTAATAATATTCCCACAGGGAGAGCACTCTTTCTGGCCCGTGCTACATAAGCCTTTTAACGAAGTATAAACTCATGTACAATTAATGCATTAAAACACGTACACAGTACGAAATTTGATTATCCGGGACGAGTATATAAGGGCTGTTTTTCTAGGTAAAAGCAATTTAGTATTTACCGCCAGCTTCAAAAATAATTGTTTGACGATGCCATGCCAAGTTTGCGGTAATCCCGCAGCTGAGCGCCGATATAATGGAATTGTATGCAAGTGAGCCATCAACTTTGGCGATTTCTATGCCAAAACGAGTGCTTTTCGTTGTATTCTGGATCATTTTCAGCGCCTGTCGTATCTTCTTTTTCCGCCATTATTCGGACAATTTCCCAACCCTTTGCGAAGCTTCTAATAATTGCGAAATCAGTTATAGTAAGTTTAGTTTTATTGACGCCTATCTCCTTTCCCAGAAAATAAGCGAAAGAATTGTTCTGCCTGCCGTTATAAGCGCTGCCTTCAAGCGAACATGTCCAGATCTGGTAAGAGAGTCAAAACTGCAAGAATAACGCAATTTTTTTAGAGGAATGCAAAAGTTTATGGCAAACACAACAATCCTATGCTCCTATGCAGAAGCTCCTAGTAAGCGGGGATATGCCCAGAATAAGAATTGTGACAGGAAATGTACGGGGGAATAATGAACAACGGATTTAAAATAATTGGAAATCTGAAGGATTGCCGAAGTGCGACGGAGTGGATTGACCGATTGCACCATACTGAAGTGTAAGCAGACTGCTGAAATTTGTTCTGAAATTTGCCTAGTCATCTCTTTTCTTTAAATGGAAATAGCCCTTCCACTGTGTCAGCCAACACGCAATTGTCTCTGCTGGATATTGTTATGTTCCCAGGATCGAGTATTGACCGCTCTACCGTAGTTTCTAATTTTTCGTCATCAAATATTTTCAGAGAGCATTCGATATTTTCTCAGATCCCAATCCTTCCGTGTCGTACAAAATGATGGAAACTCTCGTCCGTATAGCTGTCGTCGCCGTTGAAAACTTGTCTTTAATTGAAGAATTTCATCTGCTACCAACCATTGACAAGGTCGAGATAGAAACACGAAGAAGATTCACAAAACATTTTAGATGAAACTTGTGCAGCAGAATGCTTCGATGGTTACCGCCTGTATTTACACATACGTCCGATATACCCGCGGTTGGGATTGTGAGGTCATTTTGAAGTATCTGAACAGATTTAAAATTGGTGGTAATGCTGGATCTACGTAAGTCGTTTATTAAAATAGTATAGAATTTCAGTTGGAAAAGTACTTGTGATGCCTGGACTGCACCCAGTGTTTCTAATCCAGTGTTCCAGAAAATGAGTGAGATCGAACCAACGGAAAAGGAAATGATGATCTTGAGGCTGAGATGTCTCTTTCTACCATGTAAGAGGGAGGGAGGGAAAGAAATACGCCTTGTAGGTACGGAACATTCGGACGAGGGACTGCCGATAATTATAAAGGCCCGGTTGAAGTTAGCCATCCTTCTCGGAGAACACATCCGAGAATCGTATCCCCATTTTACGGATCAGGAGGTACAGAAGAGATTGTGTCAAATTTTGGAACTAGAAGACTTTATGAAAGTCCGTTTTTGATTTATTATTGTAATCGACATAGTTTTAGAATTCCGTGAGAGATTTCAACAAGGCCATGCTGAGATTGACGGTTCACGAGGCGGGAGGATTGGGAACACCGCTTGCACATGATATGTTTGTAAGAAATTTGTAATCCCAAATTGCACAATTTCATTATTATGTTAAGTCCAGTAAAATCCACGGCTAAGACGTACACTAGCTGTTTCACCTTTATTAATGTGTTGGAATTCTTTGTTTAAATTTTTTTATTCTATTGGGTTGTTACATATGTATTGTCGCCGCCGGTAATTACCTCGGCTGGGATTTCCGCTTTACCACTGCTGATATATGAAACGGAGTATCTAATAGAGCTTTTTCTGCTCTTTAAAACAGTATATTGAGAAGCCCGGTAGTTTTTATTTCGCGGCTCTAGAGCTGGTTTTTGCCAAAATGGCGAGTCAGAGCTCGTCGAACCATTTTGAAGCGCTGTTTTTGAGCTCGTTCTCCAAGATTAGGTAGGAATAACCTATGTTATGTAGTTGACCACCATATATAAAAAAGAGACCCAAAGGTCTTCGAATCTACGAGCAGGAATACAATTTCCCTGCGCCACGCATCGAAAAAATACCCCCAAAATGATGCCGCATCCTGCGACGGTAAAAGGCCTTATTTCGCAAGGAAAACACAACTTCTGAGAAGAAGCTGAGCACTTTCTAAATATAATTTTTTTCGCTTTTTAATATGTTTACAAAACCGAATATGGATGCTGACCTATTTTCCACCAATTCCGCAGCTTTGCTCTCAAAGGCGGGAAAACTCGCCTAAGCTGTAATATTTCGGCGATATCGAATTCTATCAAAATGTCCCTGGCATTTTGTAGAACACCATCTGTTGTATCTAGAAATGCCAGCAGAATACAAATAAATTGCATGATAACCCCAGAAAAGACCTGGTTAGCTTCTCTGGCATGAATCAACAAGTGTCGCGCATTTCGCACTTCGGCAGTCGGCCCCTCTAGTTTCTCGAGATGAAGAGCTACGAAGCTCATACATATATCATTTTGAAGAGAAAACAAGGCTCTACAAGATGCTGTGTCTCATATGGCAAAAGTCACCAAGCAGCGGTCCCCCCAGTGCAGATTATTGTCCGCGACACCACTTATGTAACAACCCAATAAAACATGATGATCTTGTCCTCAATGTGGCCGGTTCTTCAAGCAATACTTCTATATTTTATGCAGTGTGATGGAATTGTTGCTGATGACAAGTGACCGTCGACAAGACTTCGGACTTTTGCCTTGCATGCCTAAAATAGGACAATTATCATCAGCAAAGCTCTCTCACATCCTGGTAGTGCTTCCCATATTATGTGACGGTGCAACAAATTGATGATTGGGGGAAACTGTCCGTTTTCTTCCGGGAAGTATTACCTGGCGGACTTCTTTATTCGTCACGAAGACTATAATTGGAACTAGCGATGCTGCTATCATGTCCACCTGAAAACGACGCCATTTGAACTAAAGAGAACGGGGGAAGTCGTACAATATTTATGATCCGTTTTGCAACCAGTGCAGAATCCATTTCCATTTTTGTAGTTAGAATAAATGTTCCCATTACTGATGATCCCTGAATCAGGATAGCTTAACGTGTAACCAAAGGGGACCTCGACAACGATGAACAGGGAAAAAGACGGAATTAGGAGCAAATACGACGCCTTTGATGAAAGATGGAGACCTTTGGTGACAATTAAATGAACAATAATAATGAAATAGATCAGAAGGTCAAGGCAGGGAATTACCAGCTGCTCTGCTTCGAATATCTGCAAAAAGAATAATACTGCTCGAACACTGCGTACACTGACCGTCTGGATCAAACTTTCGAAAACTGTTTGACTTTCAGATGAACCACAGGTGAAATTGAAGGAGCCTGTAACCGTGTTGGAAATCTCGTCTTTATGGGTAATAAAATGGTAAAGACAGTCGAATGATGTTAATACAATGGTCATTGGAATAATTATCAGCCATAATATGACAAGAACCGCTGTTATGAAATTGCTGAAATCCAGTTTTATTTGCCGGTATGGGATGCTCTTACCCTTCCGAAATTCTAAATCCTTTCAACATGAAAATTGCAAAACGATGAAGAGCCAAGGCTATTATTCCCAGTGGTAATATTTGAGTGTAGAAGTTGGAAATGAATTTACTGGCTGCATGTAGCCGATTGTAAACACCAGTTAAATATGCTAAAGTCGGCTTCTGCAGGGTCAGGTAACCTACTTCGATCAAACTGAGATGACTTGGAGAAAAGGACGAGAGTATCTCGACTAATTAATTGCCCAATACAGTAGACCACATTAGCAGCCAATAACTGGAAGCTCAACCAGTAAAACACCATCTAAAAGTCATTGTGCAATGATAAAGAAGTGGGAAACCTTCTTGAATTCGCGGTTACCTCTAGCATACAGGAAAATGACAAAAAGATTCAAAAACAGAGCGATAAATAGCATCAAGACGTAGATATAACTAGTCGCCCAGTAGAGATTCGTCTCGGCTTTATCACAATCATTTGGAATAGTCGAATAACAGGATTCCATATCGAATACACCGAGTCCTATTACAGCAGGTGGGCTGCTATCTGTTGGAAATAACGTAACGGACCATTCTTCTATGAGGCTTGTAGGTGCGTCGTGGTTGGACATGTCTACTGTGCTCCTACTGAAAAGGCACCTGCGTAAAAGTAATCAGGATTTTTTTTGGAATGGCGAAGGCTTGCATACATTGAGCCATATGAACTTCCATTTCCTGTTTTTCTCTGTGAGAATCCATTACAGCACATTCTCAAAAGAGCATATCAACAATTGACTTGTATATTTTATTTTAAAAATTTTGTGTCATTCTGTCGTCAAGTTCAAAGACTAAGTTAAAAGTTAAAAATAAGTTCCACGCTTGATTTTTCGCGAGGAATTGCCCTTATTTGATACGGGGCGGACACGCTCCCAAAACAATTCGTAATGCTTTTTAGCGATAGGGAAGGAAGCATATCTAAGCCAGCAGCACGTGCACGTCGGCTGATATTAACAATTCAAAGGTCGAGACGATAAGCTTCAGATGATTCTCGATCAATGGCCGGAGAGTACAAAGGAGCTGCCAATCGGAAAATTGTACCGTATCAGGAATGATGTTTATTTACAGCCGTTTGAACAGTTACCTGAAGTTTGCCTCAAAAATGGGAGGAAGAGGAACGTGTTTTGGTCTTTCCGTCTGACCAGAGAGACCTTTCCTCCTATTAAATTTGTGACGTCGTTCACTCGATCTCAGTTATACTCTTCCCGCATGTCCACTCGACACTGTCGACGTCAGCAGTCGTCCCTCACTTCTAATTTTAAATCCATTAACCGGTCGAACTCATCTTCAAAAGTTCGCGGCAAAATAGGAAAGGTCAACAAGAAATAAACCTTGGTCGTCTTCCAGGCGGATGCGAAGGTTCGTCAAATCATTTCGAAAGGGAAATGTCGGTGCAGCGAAATAGCGGTCGTGGTGGTGAATCATGAACAGGGTGTGGTCCAAGGGGATTTCTCCAAATGTTGTTGGACGGCTCTCTGTCATTCTCCGTTGAAACCGTATAATTATTTAATCACTTATTGCGAGCTACAATTGTTCTTTCATCTTTGAAAGAACAACGGAACTGATACTCCAGACGTCCACTCCCTCTCTCGGATAAGAAGAAGGGCGAAACACGCAGCGGAAATGAGATAAAGAGCTTTTACAATCAGAAAATACGAAACCCAGCTGTGATAACTTCATCGACACACCCATCAATTCATTGAACAACCATAACTTATCCTGGAAATGGTCGCAGCACAATTTCCACAATGGGGTTGTGTCGTCAATCTGAAAAACTTGTCTTTTGGCACGTATTGAGGTCTGTATGATCCCGATCTTTCATTTCTTGAAGTCGGTTGTAAAGCAGAACCCAGATCAACTGAGTTACCTGGAATTGACCTGAAAGCCACTTGTTTTTGCCAGGTTTAAATTCGGCACCAGAGTTCAAATATGTTCCCGTGAAAATTATGTACCTGAAGTTAGGTATTGGCTTTTGTCGAGGGTACTTTACACCAACCGAAGAAAGTCACCCAGACATTTTGGTGGTTTGATCTCGGCTTTATGGGTTACTCCCGAACGGTAGCATAATAAAATCAGCAAAAGAGCACTTCAAACTGGTCTTCTATCTCAGAAGAATGAGAACAACAAAGACGGCAAATGTTTAGAAAAAGAACAAAAGTCAACTTTATTACTATCAGGATTACGGTCGATCCGAGGTGGCAACTGTTGAATGCAAAGGAATCCTCGACAGTATGCAATAGAGTCGATGTAAATCAATATTTCGTTACAAAAGATAAACGGCAGATAAGAGCACTGGGCTACTATTCAAAATATCAAAGTTGACAGAAATTAGGAGCATCCTTCTGGTTTAGTTGAAGTTGGATAGTTTAGGAGCTAACAGCTGGCATTTACGGACTGACCAAGAGTTTTTTTTCGAATTTTTAAAATTTAACCGAATCTCTCTATCAGTTACAATTAAATAATAATTGTTATTTTTAGGTATTTCTTTGTGTCTCTAGGTAAATTGCCGGAAATCATAAAGCCTTCTAATGCTATTTCCTAACAGTTACCTAGAGGGAAAGAAATTGAGTAGGAATGCGATACGATTGAGGAAAACTGGAAAAATTAAGCATGGCTAGAAGTAACAGAGAATGTCGAATAACTGCAGTTCTTGAAGTGAAGATAGACAAAATAGAAAGACAGCAACGTCGAGTGGCATACGATTGTAATTGGAGATGGTGTGAAGTCGGAGGTGTCAGACCATACGCTGATGGCTTTTATACTGATAGCGTAGCGACGCCTGCACAATGATCCTGTGTTGTGATGTTGTTTTCCCAAGGGCGTCTATTTCTAATACTGTACCGCGGTGCGGACGATAATTGCGAGACCGTCTCCCTGTGACGTAGCTCCCAAAAAGATAGGCGTTGCGTGCTATCGGGGCGAAACAGTCCAAAGAAACAATTGCCCAACTTTTCAAGTTTGAAGCAGTACAGCCCACGTGGTGGTCGGTCCAATTCTCTCTCGCGGCACATTATGACTGTTGAACTCGAAGAAGCCAATGCAGAATATCAGAAGGTAATATCGAATTATATTACGGTAGTCAGCCAGTTCTTCTGCTTCTTCCCATCGTACGGATATTTTCAGTTCGATCCGATTTCTTACCTCAAATTCTACTACAATCCATCAACTTCCTTGACCATGCAAGTCGTCAATCTTCTCTCCAAGGGGCTAGCCGCATTACCTGAGAAAGTCGGAGATGTCCTCAATTTAGGCTCTGGTAACTCTCTTCCATTACCGTATTCAATCCTGTCTAGGTCCTACTGTGCACATTGAGCTGGCTCTCCGTCATCGAGCAAGCCAGATCTTCATGTCAGATTACTCCAAAAATAATAATGCCGCTGTTGTTCATTGGATAGAAGCCAAGTAAGTCGCCTTCGACCTTGTAGGGTGCAAACATTTTTACGGGGGGAAAATTTGCCCTGGGTACAGGGAATCTCGGAGGCTTCTTTAGCCAAAAGAGGATAGTGGGAATCTTCAGTTAACGTTTTTCTCATTCTTGCAAGCTCTGTTAGTCTTAGAAAATACAGTACCACTTTCTTTTTTCTCTTCGCCATGGCTATAAACCGAAGAGAACCGTAACCCCTTGCCGAAAAAGAACGGAACCACCTGACTGATCCAGCTGACCGCTAGTTTGCACACTTTTCTAAAAGGTTTACAAGGATAGAAAATTGTCTTGCAAGACTGGTTTATAGTCTTTATAGATTTGGACGGAAATCGTCTGTTGATTGCTACGGTCCAATAGGCATTAATTTAGGCCAGACTACGACTGGGATTGGATGTGCAATATCCTCCGTGAGCAAGAAGGATGCTCAGAAAGTCCTGCAATGATGCAAGCAACTGCACGTAGCATTATCCCCGCTGTTCTTGATGTCGACATCTTCCGCACACCAGTCATCCAATCCGTCTATTGGAAACGCCACAAATCTTGTATCATACCCAAAAAGTTCAATGTATGGGCTTGACTCTAGTTAATTGAAGATGTATTTCAGCTGGTCATTTCTACCTATTGCGTTGCCAATATCTGCGAGACTCGAGGAGGATTTCATCGTGCCATAAAAAACGCCATCAACTTTGTAGAAAATAAAGGATATTTGGTTAGAAAATAGAAAAAAAACAATGACATAGAGATTTCAGCTATTGGCGGGAAATCTAAAAGAAGAAGCATATAAAGTTGGTGAAGTCGAATATGTTCATGAGCCGCTGGAATTGGATCATGTTTTGGAAGCATTGAAGGTAGGATACATTCTCCAGGTCTAATATGAATCGTCCATTTCAGGATAATAATATGACCGTTTCTTCCCTCTTTACGGACGACACCCTGTTCACCCTTGTATGCCGGAAAGCGTGATCGTCCTGATATGTATTTACTCACTGTATAATACTCAACCTAATAAAGCTATTAAACGGGAGGCGCACCAATATAATTATTTCTCGACATCGTCCGTGGCAGTCCATCGTATTCACTTCTCGAGCGCAATACAGATGGTATGCGTATGCTCTTCAGTCGATTAGAAAACACAGACAATCACGAGACATCGACCAATGGAACAGCCTTCACGGTTAGAACTGGATCAAAGAACGAGAACCACTTCCAACTGAGCGAATATCAAACACTCCCCTTGTCAGACCCAGAAAACAGCTATGAAAGCGCCGATGAAAGAAAGAAAGGGTTTATTAGAATGGTGAAAGTCATGTAGAGGAAGAAGCAGAGCGGCTTCTTCTTAATAATTTACAATTTTCCAGGGGTAGAGAGTCCACCAATAGAAGGAGTGACGGAGACAGAACCGCCACCGATGCTGGGAAGACCGCTGAATCCAGGAAGACCGGGAAGATGAGGCATGGTAACGGGTCCAGTTTCACAACCGCTGCCGTTGAGGGCATCCTGAAATTTTAATTCAGAAAAAATTGAGGGACTTACAGCAAGACGCTGGAGGATGGTGTTGACCATGTCGACCTCGTCTTGGGCCAAATTGCCGATAATGTTGAGGAGGGCAGCCAGTTGGGCATCTGTGTCGAGGACAGCGAAGACGGGGCTGACCAGGAGGCCGATGATCTGGATGACAGCGGTTCGAACAGCGGGGACAGCAGCCTGGAGATCATTGACGATGCAGCGAACGGCTTCGACGAGGTTGATGACGAGGCCTTGAACAGGTTCGGGAAGGATGTCGAGGATCGACTGGATGGTCTCGTCATCGAGAATGTCAGTCAGAAGGCCGTTGACAATGACATTGACTGCTCCGAGGGCAGAATCAGCAATGTTCAAGACGGCGGTAAGAATAATTCCGACATTGATCAAGATGTTGTTCAACAGTTGGCCAAGGACCCCTCCTACAGTCTCCAACAAATTTCCAACAATGGGCAGTTTGTCGAGAAGTGGCAATTTGACTCCACCGCTGCCTCCAAGGATGGGACCCAAGATTGGCACTCCTCCAACAAGTCCGCTTACAATGGGAATGCTCAAGGCAGAAGCAGCACCGATGAGGGCAATGAAGAAGATAGCACGCATCTGGAACTGTCGAGGTTTTAAAAATCAAGGGAGGAAACCACCTTTGTTGGAAACCCGGAGGGAAGGCTGAATATGTCCAGGCTGTCCAGACTCCAATCTTTTATAGGGACCATTCGAGATCAGTGTTCAAATGGTTTTGCATTATGGTAAACTTGTTATTTTTCTACAGAAAATCCCCACTTGTTTTGAATTTAGACTCAATTCACACTGACCCAAACGTTTTGCATAATCGTAATCCAATAACAGAGAGCGGAACATCAAAAACAGCCGATTATCGAGAACAAGAGCTACAGTATTTTTTGTACAAAACATTTCTGTTTTCTTCGGAGATCATCTATTGTTTTATCATAATCCAAAACCGTATGAACAGTGGTCGGAAATGGCCGGTATAAAAAGTTGGGCACGGAGCAGCCAGGACACATTCAGCCTCCATTTCTGCTTCCAAACAACCAAAGGTTAGCCTCTCCATCCAATTATTCAGACTTCGACAGTTCCAGATGCGTGCTATCTTCTTCATTGCCCTCATCGGTGCTGCTTCTGCCTTGAGCATTCCCATTGTAAGCGGGCTTGTTGGAGAAGTGCCAATCTTGGGTCCCATCCTTGGAGGCAGCGGTGGAGTCAAATTGCCACTTCTCGACAAACTGCCCATTGTTGGAAATTTGTTGGAGACTGTAGGAGGGGTCCTTGGCCAACTGTTGAACAACATCTTGATCAATGTCGGAATTATTCTTACCGCCGTCTTGAACATTGCTGATTCTGCCCTCGGAGCAGTCAATGTCATTGTCAACGGCCTTCTGACTGACATTCTCGATGACGAGACCATCCAGTCGATCCTCGACATCCTTCCCGAACCTGTTCAAGGCCTCGTCATCAACCTCGTCGAAGCCGTTCGCTGCATCGTCAATGATCTCCAGGCTGCTGTCCCCGCCGTCCGAACCGCTGTCATCCAGATCATCGGCCTCCTGGTCAGCCCCGTCTTCGCTGTCCTCGACACAGATGCCCAACTGGCTGCCCTCCTCAACATTATCGGCAATTTGGCCCAAGACGAGGTCGACATGGTCAACACCATCCTCCAGCGTCTTGCTGTAAGTCCCTCAATTTTTTCTGAATTAAAATTTCAGGATGCCCTCAACGGCAGCGGTTGTGAAACTGGACCCGTTACCATGCCTCATCTTCCCGGTCTTCCTGGATTCAGCGGTCTTCCCAGCATCGGTGGCGGTTCTGTCTCCGTCACTCCTTCTATTGGTGGACTCTCTACCCCTGGAAAATTGTAAATTATTAAGAAGAAGCCGCTCTGCTTCTTCCTCTACATGACTTTCACCATTTTAATAAATTTCTCTGGAAATATCCGTCTCACTGAAATGTGAAGCATTTCTTCAGTCGTTCCTCCTCTGCAAAACAACGCTTTTAAGTGAGCAAGTTCTCTTCTTTTCTTCTGACTGCAATCTAAATAAAGTTTCTCATGCGCCCATCGAACCATCCCCTTTTCTCATAGAGTAAACAGACGTAAATGGGTGTGATCCGAATGAAACGGAAGTTCTTATGCTTCGAAGATCGTCACGAGGTGTAACCAGCCTGTTTTTCTTATCAAATGCGTATATATTCCGTATATTTTTGGTATCGTGACGCTTTTTCGCTCGCAAAACACAAAACACCTGGAACATGTCCGAAACTGCAAACACCGAGTACAAGCAGGTAACTCTGATCTCTTTGATCCCAATTTCTTGTCAGTTTGACTCCATCTCTTTCCTTCAAAGTTTCTTCAGTCCTAAAAATGAGCAGACGCTCCGCGAAGCTGATATTCTTGTCAAGGCTATAAATGAACTCCCAGAAGAGATTAGCACGGTCCTCAACATTGGATCAGATAGCATTACCTTTTAGGTATTTCAATGAAATTTAGGACCCACGGTGCATGTCGAGTTGGCATTGCGAAATCGCGCGAGCCTGCTGTTTATGTCCGACTATTCGGAGAAGAACAATAACACAGTTGTCAATTGGATCACCGGAAAGTATATGGATATGTTATTGAGCACCTAAAAACATATTTCAGACCGGATTATGACTGGGACTGGATGTGTGAGATTCTTAATAATTATGAAAAGTCGAGTGAGACAGTTGAGGAGATGCAGAGACGAGCCAGAGAGAAAATTCAAGCCGTGCTGGAGGAAAGTCTCGAATTTATTTTAAAAAATAGCTCTCATTTAGATTGACGTCTTTCAAGAACCATTAATCAGATCTGCCTATTGGAAACATGGTGCTAGCACTGAGATCCCGAAACAATTTAAGGTGAGACACTTTGTTCGAAGCGATAAAGAGCCATTCAGCTTGTCATCTCCACCTATTGCATCACAAATATTAGTGAAACTCGTGCTGGATTCAAAATAGCACTAAAGAATGCTCTGGACTTGACGAAATCTGGCGGATACTTGGTATTTTTAGCAAAACAATAGTTCAAAATTATCATGAGGTCCTAGCTGGAAATCTACAGGAGCAGTCTTATCGGGTTGGTGAACAGAAATACGAGCATGAGCCGTTGGAATTGGAGTATGTTTTAACAGCCCTGGAAGTCAGTTGTATTGGAAACGAAATAATATAATTTTTAGGAGTACGAGGCACCAGCATTCGCTGTATTTACAGAAGGTTCATTATTCACTTCCGTCAGCAGGAAATCATAACTCGAAATTTTCTCTAGATGTTGATTGCCTGAAAATAAATATTCGCTATTTTTTTTGTAAAAGATACGACATTTGACGCGATCTCACATGGTTATTTTTGTAAATCGCTAGTTGGAAGAGATCACCTGAAACCGGAGTCGACGATCCATGAAACAATTGAGATGACTCATGCCCAAACCTCAAAAATCAAAAAACTAACAACATCCCTTGAGTTTTCCCGTGTCTGCTGTGGATCACTGGCTTCAGTTACCCTCAACCTTTTCCCGGACCGACAGCAAAAATGGCGCAACGACCGAGATAATTGAGGATAATAATCGGTGCCCTGCCCAGTTTGATAATAGTTGTGACACCAATCTCGACCTTTCCCCCTCGTCCCTCCTGTCCTCTCCCATTTTTCAGAAAATCGCTTCTCTAAATTATTCATGGTGTTTCTACGCGGCTTTTTAGCCATTTTACTTCTTGTCAACCATGCAGCTACTCGACCACCGACTGCGGAGATTCAGACCGGTACGGTAGTGCTTTTGTGGTACGACAGTCTTTCAGGTAACCACAACATTGATCACCATCCGGCTATTCAAGACGGAGCACATACATCTGTTCACGAAATGGGAACCGAAGAGACGACAGATGAAGGAGACCCATTTCTAAATAAAGAGATGGTTCTTGAAACAAATCAGGACGAGGAAATTGAAGAAGAACCGGTATCTCTTTTATTAGAAAGCATGCCACACCCGTTTATAGGAAGAGGAAGCCTTCGACGAGGAAGGAATTCCGGCTGATAAGAGAGGAGGCTCAATGAGGAGGACCCATGGCAGTCGACGGAACCACACGGTTATTGAAAAAAGATCGGATCGGAGCAGCGAAGAAGACAAATTGGAAATGTTGAACCCTGACCATGGTGAGAATTGACAGAGGAGCCAATAAATGTTTTACAGTAATCCACAAGAGATCCCCTCACGAGGAGGATTGCCTGCACGAACATGACAGGAGGAAGAGATCATCCGCACAAGCGACACACGAAGAAGAAAATGATGGAAGTTTCGACGGCCTCGAATACGAGGATCTACAGAAGGAAGCAGCCGAAAGAGAGAAGAGATCCCACGTAATCTAGATGAAGAGTTTTTAAATGCAGGATTTTTAGCAACACCATGAACAGGAAGAAGAAGCAGAAGAACTTTCAAATTTCCCATCGGATTCGGCACAGCATGTACAACCTGTAGGTAACAGTGGTTCCCTTTAATAATACTCAATAAATTGCAGCCCTTCGGGTGAAGAGAGTCAGCAAAGCGGGCAGCAGCCATCGTAATCGTCTACTAACCAAAAATAAGGGCAACAGCAAAGCTGGGCAAGGAGAAGACGAGCAACAGCCACCTGTAATGATAGAACCCATTATGTGATAGATTTCCCCATTTTCTGCATGTACAACGCTTCAAACTCGTCTACTTTTCCTCAGATTTGCTCGCTGTCCCTAATAAATATTTGTACATAAAGCCAATTGAAGGAATCCGAAAAGAGGATCCACCAATAGAAAAGCGAAAAAAGTTGATGCCCCCATTTGAACAAAAAATTGACGCCTGGTCTTGAATCCTTCAACAGAATTTTGAGTAAAATGGTCCTCGATGTCTGTTGTCTAACTTTCTAGTCGGGAGAACGACTGTCCGTCCAGATGTTCGTTGGAGATTTAACATCCCATCTTGTGAACCTCACTCTCCCCGGTGATATGGATCTTTTCGCGTAGTCGAAGTCTGCCCTTGGTTTGTCCGCAATCGGAGAGCGGATATCTTCCCATTGTTTCAGCTTTGGGCAACATCAGGCGCCGCATAGCCGATCCCCGCAGTCAGTTTCTGGGTCAGACGTCTCTCGCTCTCCCCGATCTCGATTTCAATCATCTCTCCAATCACATTCTTACTTTCTTTTCCTCTCGATCAATACATCATCCTAATATTCAGAGCAGATAATGAGAATCGTCTGTATTGGAGCTGCTCCAACGGGCTTGGGTGCTGCCTATCGCCTTCACGAACTCCAAAACGAGAAAAACGGTCAAGCCGAGAAGGTGGAATTGATCGTATTGGAGCAGGTCAGCCGGTTTTTTATCGGTTTTTACGTCATCAATTTAAAGGAATCCTACGCTGGAGGACTGTCATGTACCGTGAAGGATGACAAGGGTTTCCTCTGGGACATGGGTGGTCACATCACCTTCAACCACAACTATCCCTACTATGAGAAGGCGACCAAATGGGCTGTCGACGAGTGGAACAGCTTGGCTCGTAACTGTATGGTTGACATGAACACCGTCTTCGGGGAGAAGGGCATCCACCTCGTGCCTTATCCTGCCCAATTTGCTGTCCCTCTCTTCCCCCGGGACATCAAGAACGCCTGTATGAAAGATTTGAAAGAACGCTATGAAAAGGTTCGATTGCCGAAATCAGTCGATTAGCCGGTTTATAGGAGCCAGAGGGCAATCCCGATAATTTCGAAGACTGGGTCTTGAAACATTTTGGTCCTACCATTTTGGAACATTTCTTTAAGCCGTACACCAAGAAGGTCGCCCTTTTGTAGACATATTTTTAACTGAAAAATAGGTCTGGACTGTCGAGCCTTTGAAAATGTCTCCCAACTGGGTTGGAACTAGAGTGGCCAAGCTTCCGCAAGAAAAGCTGGAAGAACTCTGCTCCATGGATCAGGAGACTCTGGCTGTAAGTGTGATCGCGTCTTCCTTTTCATATTTACAGAATGCTGACTTTGGCTGGGGACCCAATTCTTACTTCACATTCCCTAAATATGGAGGAACTGGCAATGTCTGGAATTCCATGGCCAAGAAGCTGCCTAATGACTGGTTCCGTTTCAACTCAAAGGTATGGTGGTTTTTTTCCTGGGTAACATCGTTCTACAGGTAACGGAGGTTATTCCAAAGGAGAAGAAGCTCCGCTACGTGGAGAAAGAAACCGACGAGGTCAAGGAACTCTCTTACGATATTCTGCTGAATGCAGCCCCGATTGATATACTGGTGAAAGAGACCAAAATATGCAGGGAACTCGACGTTCTGCACAACAAGGTAGAAGGCTGCACTTTTTGACGATAACAATGTCTGAAAAATAGGCCAATGACTTTTGCTTTGAGAGATGAAAAGATGAAAGAAATTTTGTAGGTATTCATCGTTGGAGTCGGGCTCCGTAAGCCTATGACCGAATTCTTGGAAAAATTCACTTGGCTCTATTTCCCTGACCCTAATGTCCCTTTCTTCCGCGTCACTATTCTCAGCAGATATGGAGAGGTATTCTTTTTTTGTCGTATTGGCATTGACCTCATTCAGGTTACTCCTGATTCTGAGAAATATTGGTCAGTTATGTGTGAATGTGCCAGACCTATTGATGATCCCGTTACCGAGGAAGAAATAGTCAAACAGGCCATCGACGGCCTTGTTGTGAAGAGTATGATCAAGAAGGAAGCAATCGAGTCTGTCTATTCGACTACTCTTCATTACGGTTATCCCATTCCTACACCCAATGTCAGTCGACTTCTCCTATTTTCATAGAATTTTCAAATTTTAGAGAGATCCTGAATTGGCTCGAGCTCATCGTGAACTTGAAAAGCATTCCATTTATTCTCGAGGACGATTTGGTGGATGGAAATACGAGGCATCTAACCAGGTTTGACAATCGAATAAAGCAAAACAATCCTTCAGGATCATTGTTTTATTCAAGGGAAGGAATTCATCGACCGAGTTGTCCTCAATGAGCAAGAAAAACTGTACAAAACTGGACTCGCCCTTCACCAAGGTTAAAATCGTCTTCACCAGATCCACGTCTTTCAATCAAGTGCAATTCTTTTCAATGTCATAATTTTCTCAGAAATAAATCTATCTCTGCTTGACAAATGCTGTCTGATTGTTGCAGGAGTTTGTTTCCTATCGGATTAGCTTCACGTGCAGACGCACCCGAGGAACTCGTCAATAGGCGGAAAATTGAAGACTAGTAGACATCTGTAAACACGCCGATATCCGCCCCCAGACATCCTCTTCTCAACCATTTATTCGAGATTCTTCTCCGTGAGCAACAGACCCACGGTGTCAAAACAAAGTCAACCTTGCAATCTCTGATGCTTTGATAGTTGCCAACTGATTGATATAAAACAGGGTCAGATACTGTCGAGTATTCTTCCTTTGTTATTCTTTTTCCTTCTTCCAGTTCATTCTGTACTCTTTTAGGTGATGGCCGCCGTCTCTTCCCATCCGACTGTCGAACAATTTGAGGATGTTTTCAACAAAAGCCGGTGAGATCTCAAAATCTCTTTTATACAGGAATTCATAGAAAGAGATCGGTATTCAAAACTTGTCCATCTTATCCAATAACTGAAGAGAACTTTGAAGATGTGATGAAAGACATTGAAACATTTATCTTCGACGGGGATGGTGGGACCAAACCTCTAGGGATTCTAGCTGTCGCTTTGTAGGAGTCCTCTGGCTTGCCGATGACGTTCTGCCAGATTCCAATAAATTCGTTAGCTACCTCCTGAGAAAGGGAAAGAATGTCATCATTTTCACTAATAATGCCACAAAATCTCGAAGTTGCTATACAAAGAAATTACGGGAACTGGGATTCCATGGACTGGACAAAGTACGATTTTCAGTTAGTCGGGAATTATTGAGAGTTCAGAGCAATGTTGTGAATCCAGCCGTTGTCACGGCTGACTTCCTTCAGCGGAATCTTAGAATGGACAAGAAAGTCTATCTCATTGGATCCAAAGGAGTAACGGAGGAATTAGACCATTGCGGTAGGCTCTGAAAGGCCAAAGAACTTTCTTATTTAGGAATAAAATATTTTGGCCATGGACCCGAGGCTGCGCTTGACACGGAAGAAGGGATGTTCCCCGTCGAGATTGATCTTCAAGAAGATGTCGGCGAATTCTTTCCAATACCCAATGTACTTGTTTTCAGCCGGCAGACGTCGGAGCTGTCCTCGTCGGCTATGAAAAACATTTCAATTACACAAAGCTAATGAAAGCCGCTAATTATTTGGTCAGTAATCCCAACTGCTTCTTTGTGGCCACAAACGAGGACGAGACATTCCCGGGGCCTAATCCCAATGTGACAATTCCTGACGCAGGTAATCCTTGATGAATATCTGGATAACTGCGAAAACAAACTTTAGGTCCCGTAGTAGCAGCTGTCAGAGTAGCATGTGGGAGAGAACCCATCACAATGGGGAAACCCAATGCCCCAGCATTTGAATACATTTCTCGACAGTGGAAAATTGACCCGACTCGGACATTGATGATTGGTGACAGGTACATTTCTCTCTTTTTTTGTGGATGTGACCAATTTAGAACCAATACGGATATCAAATTCGGTAAAACAAACGGGCTAAAGACGATGCTGGTTCTGTCGGGGTGTCACCATTTGGAAGAGGTCATGAACAATCTAATGACCCATCATATGGACATGGTACCTGATTATTTCGCCGCCTGTCTGGGTGCGCTCGTACCCGAAGACGAAGAAAACTAGATGGCTGGCCATCAACTTTTGTTAAATATTTGGAGTAGTCAGCGTTTTTTATAGTCGGTTTCCAACTCTGGGGGAAACGGGCGCTGCGGGACCTCAAGACGCGCGCATTTGAATCCAATGAAAATTCGGATTGTTTGCCTGATTTTCAAGCTGTCCTGCAACGCCCGTTTCCCCCAGAGTTGGAAACCGACTATATCTATTTTCCTTTTGTACATAGAGATAAAAAAAATTCAAAATTACAAAGTGTAAAATCGGCTAAAAGGGGGCAGAGTTCGAAGTATCAGGTTTTCTATATAGTTTTCTTCCTTGAACGATGACTCGTCCGACACGTCCAGTAGAGATAGAAGATCAACCAGAAATCAACGCTAATCCTTTTCATGCTTCATTGTAACAGATAATTCAACACCTTATATTTTCACAGCTAGCATATCTATGCAATTCTGGATAAGGGTTCGAATAGTAGTTTTTTTCCAATTCCAAATACGGAATGCTGGATTCAGAATAATGAGCACGACGGCCTCAATCATACTGAAAGTCGACGCAACAGAGAAAAACATTGCAGACCAGGCTACAATTGTCGGAATTAACATGTAACGAAGGAAACTTACATGTTACTTCGTAAATTTTGAATATTAAAATTAAAATAAACACAATGCCAGGAGTAACAATCAGGAAAATTGGGATAAAGGCCTGTACAATCAGATGACAGAGGTACAGCCGTTGCATCTTCCTCAGCCGAGCTGACATGATCACAAGGTTAATGGCTCGATATGTTTGAATAATGAAGAAGAGAATGGCAATGATGAATATAACTATAGCAAATAGAAGAGGAATACAGGCATAATAGGTTATGATCCACCTGTCGTAAGCCATGAGATTCGGAATAGCGACGATCTCCGGGGTAATGCATGCGTAAACCTGAACATTTCAATTTCTATCAGTTGGAACAGTCGATCCACCTTTGCCCATTGACTGAGAATCTCTTTTTCATCTTTGTAAGCTAGGTGGACACCAGCAATTGGCAGCAGTGCGATAATAACAATGACAACCATTGAAATTTTGTATTTTTTTGGTATTACTCTCCATCCTCTGGCCGTAACATAGCGAAATGTGAAAAGATGACAGACAGCAGCCATATTGACAGTAATAAATCCAAGGCACCACATCAACATATAACGAGGAGGGACAATTCCTCTCCAGATTCCCATTGGATAGGCGGCGGTAAACGGCAAAAGAAAGACGGGTTTCGTAAAGCAACTGATCTGGAGATATTTGCAAGTTTTTGTCTTTAAAAAACCCACCGAAATGTCAGAGATGAAACCAAGAATTTGATGATATAAAAGATACCAGCGATAGGAGTTCATGTATCGGCTGGAGCGGTAGATGATGCAGTACATAACGTATGGATTCAAGCAGACATTACAGCAGAAAAGAACATCGAGTAAAAGGGAATATCGCCTGTTTGATTCTTCAAAGACATCTAAGGGAGGACAGTCGATCATGTGGATATAACCCTAGTCAAATGAGTAACAGAAATGCAGGAACAGGGATTCTATCACGATTAAGTGGATGTGAAAAGAAAAAATCCCATTGAAATGTTGTCGTATCATCGCGCACGACTAGACATTTGACCCCAAAGATGAGCAAATTTAACGAATTCGCAGAAATAAAGTTTATTTATCCCTATTACGTAGGTTGATTCTATCAGCCCCACAACTTCGAATTGTGCAATGCCCGAGAGTTTTCCTTTTTTTTATCCATAAAAATGTCGGATATCCGCACGTAACAGTGATCACTTCCTCCTTTCCATAATGCTGACAACAATCGTGCTTTTTTCCATGGCAGCCGCTTTCTTGTTCCATTTACGAAACGTCGGGTTCAGAAGGATTAGAATCAGAGCGCCAATCAGACTGAATGAGGAAAGAATCGACAGCAACATTGACGACCAGACTGAAATACAGCTGTCGACGTGGAGAAAATCTCGAAACTTACAAGCTAACCCGTAGACTTCGAACATCATAATCAGGACAAAAGGCACACCGGGAATAATTATCAGTACGAGGGGAATAAAGGCTTTTAAAATGACTTGGACAAGGAACAATCGCTGCATTTTCTTCAATCTCGTCGACATTATTTCGAAACGAATAGTCCGATAAGTTTGGACGATGAAGAAAATCTCCCCGAAGACAAAGACAACCACGGCGAAGAGGAGAGGAATACAAGCATAGTAGGAGACAGTTGCCCGGTCATAGGCCATAATATTTGGGATTGCGATGATCTCTTGTGTAATGCAGGAATACGTCTGGAATAAAAATTGAGCCTCTTGATAATGGTAATCCTACCTCTGACCATTCTTTGAAGATGTCTTTCTCATTTCTATAGGCCAATTCGACACCGACGACAGGCGCCAAGGCGAGGAGTACGTAGACGGCCATACAAATTTTATATCTCCAGGGGAATGTAGTCCATCCTCGGGCAGTCACATAACGGAATGTGATCAAATGGCCGACTGTAGCTATACTGAGGGAAATAAAGGCACCGCACCACATTAACATGTAACGGGGGTGGACAATTCCCTTCAGGATTCCCATAGGATACGCGGCAGTGAAGGGCAAGAGGAAGACGGGTTTTGTCAAGAAACTGATCTGGAATTACACGAATTACCCACGGAATAGGAAACATACCGAAATATCGCCAGTAAAAGCGATAATTTGATGATAAAGCAGAAACCATCGATAGGATTTCATATACCGCGTTGATCGGAATATTATACAGTAGATAACATAAGGATTGACAATCATGTTGAACACGAAGAGAATGTCAAGTAAAAGAAAGAATCCACTGTTTGCATTTTTGTAATTTGGCTCTAATGGAGGGCAATGAATCATGTGAAGGTAACGTGGTCGTATTGAGCCTTTATTCAGCTACAGTGGTAGATTATCATTTTTAATGCTCCAACAGCTGTTTGCCATTATGCCGAATACATATTTCATGTTGTCATGTCTCTTTCAGTCAAAAAAAGGCGTTCTAATGAACGTATTCAACCTTTTTATATGCTTCAATTATTCTCTTCAATTTTCATTTGATTAATGATGGTCGTTGAAATGCAAAGTTATGCGACTAAAGATGAAAACAAAGTTCTCTTCCTGGTTTGCTTTTTTGCAATATCGCAGTTGTCTTTTCTTGCTAAAATTTTATCACCTTTTAATAATAAATAAAAGTTATGTCTGTCTGTTTGAAGAAATGTTACTAACCAATACCAGGGACCGTGAATAGTACGTTTTTCTTTTTGTTTAGTAATAAGTATATAAGGACAAATAGTTATAACAAATATTTCAAAGAATAAAATAAATCCGGCTAATTCAGAAGAAATGTTACTAACCAATACTGAAATTGTAAAAGAGAAGATCATTGTAAGTAATAAAGAAGTCAATGGCAGCGTAGAAAACAAGACATTTCTATAAGATAAAAATAGAGGAACCGGCTAAGCTTACCGAAAGAAAGGAGAGCAGGCATGAAGTGCAAATGCCGAAGATAATAAAGCAAAGGCCGATGAATTGGATTTTAATCTTGAAAGAAGGAAAATGGCTGAACAAAGTCCCGAACTAACTGACAAAGGCATGGAAACACTGAAAAACAATGCAATTGTGAACTAAATAAAAACATACACTTCGAGCCTTGACGCCGTAATCATGGAATACACAGCTTATAGCAGCTGTAAATATTGAAGTAGCATAGACGGTGTCTGTACTTATAGTCGTTGTAAGCGTTCTAAAAAATATATTGCATTTGAACACAGTACCGGATTATTGGAGTCAATGCAAATCCATAAAAATTTAAGGTGACCATTGTAAACAAATGATCTCGTAAATTGATTTCATCCTTTGCTAATGACAATGAATAGATGGTGTAAAGAACTAAGAGAGATATATAACTGGATATAAGCAGAGTCTCTTCTTGTAACAAACCATCTTCAACCTTAAACAAAAAAATAACTAAGAAAGGAAACTTACTTTTTTATACACGACGTAAAATAATATGACACAGTTGACGTGGAAAACAAGATTACAGCAAGCTACTACGGCATCGAAGTATTTATATTGAACAGCGGACACTCAATATTTGAATTAAAGTATAAATATTTCCTTACAATTTTTTCGCAACTCCCTAAGAAATTGTTCTTGTCCTCCAGAATAGTTATCGGGAAAATTTTGTTGCCTGTATAGTATCTTTTCCCATTTGCTCATCCACTTTCTCTAAAAATCATAAAATTAAGAGAAACGAATAAAAAGAAAAAAAACATAAAAAAGACAATAAGCGTGAGCAGAAATATGTTATCTATGGAGCATGGTTAGTTCACTATAATATTAGCAGAATGGTCAAGAGTGGGCAATAAAATGTAAACATCGATACAAAAAATATTTCACCAAATATAATCTGTTTCAAATATAAAATTTCACTAATAAATCGTTCGGAATAACAAAATCTCAAAAAATACAAAAATTATTTTTGCAGAATTGAGGTGATCAGGCTCAATTCTAAAGTTGAAAATAATGAAGCCAATGGTTGTATGGTCCGTCACCACTCTCCGCCACTGCTCCCTACAGGTATCTAAACCTGCTGAGGGGAGTCTTGCCGAAGCATCAACAAGCGATGACGAACGACCACCCAAAAGCAACATGGTTGATATAACAGATTTCACGTGACGTTTTATAGCAATTTTTCAATTCTACGTATAGCTGTTACACTTTAAAATATTGTAGCCAAATGGTTGTATGGTCCGCCACCACTCTCCGCCACTGCTCCCTACAGGTATCTAAACCTGCTGAGGGGAGTCTTGCCGAAGCATCAACAAGCGATGACGAACGACCACCCAAAAGCGATATTTTTTATATAACAGCTTGCCCGCGGCGTTTTGTTGATCATTCATAATTAAAAAAAAAGAGAAATACGCATAAGATTGCGAAAGATGTAAAACATTAACTGGCGAATTCATTTGAAACAGACCATAAAAGGTAGATAATAGAGGGGGACACAAGTGTCTGGGCAATAAAATGTAAAAAACGACACAAAGAATATTTTCCACCAAATATAGTCTGTTTCAAATCGAAAACCTCATTAATAACCTCCGCTCAGAATAGCAAACTCTTAAAAAAATACAAAAATTACTTTTGCAGAATTGAGGTGATCAGACTCAATCCTAAAGGAAAATAATGTAGCCAATGGTTGTATGGTCCGTCACCACTCTCCGCCACTGCTCCCTACAGGTATCTAAACCTGCTGAGGGGAGTCTTGCCGAAGCATCAACAAGTGACGACGAACGACCGCCCAAAAGCAACATGGTTGATATAACAGATTTCACGTGACGTTTTATAGCAATTTTTCAATTCCACGTATAGCTGTTACACTTTAAAATATTGTAGCCAATGGTTGTATGGTCCGTCACCACTCTCCGCCACTGCTCCCTACAGGTATCTAAACCTGCTGAGGGGAGTCTTGCCGAAGCATCAACAAGCGATGACGAACAACCACCCAAAAGCGGTATTTTTTTATATAACAGCTTGCCCGTGGCGTTTTATTGATCATAATTAAAAAAAAACGAAGAAATGCGCATAAGATTGCGAAAGATGTAAAACAACAGTAACTTGCGAATTCGTTTAAAACAGACCATAGAAATGTAGATAAATAAAGGGGGACACAAACGAAAACAAACGAACATAAACTATGAATATATTATGGAATAAAATATAAGAACCTAAATTATCAACACAGGTCGTGCGCTGCTGCTGCCGAGTTTTTACAAGTGCGAGCGCTGCAAATTTATATATTTTTACCATCAATTTACATACTAACTTTTTTTCTAAAGTTTCACTATCGTTTACTGATTTTTTAGCAATAAAAACAAAAATAATAAACGAAAAATTGAAGTAAAAATTGGAGAAAACAGCTGTTTTCAAAAATGCATTTTTAAAGGTCTATTTGCGCAAATGTGCTCCAACCCTAATTCCTATTTAGGCTTGAAATTTTTTTAATCTGACAGACTTCTATATATTTTTGTTTCACTGAACTTATTTTTTGTTTTATAGTATTGTTTGAGATGCTTTTCAGATGTATAGCAGAAGTTTACGTCCTTATCGGATATTATTTTCAATAACAGTCTTGTGTGCGGTTTGCTCGTATATTTTTCCATTAGTGACAAAGACTTATTTTTCAAATTACCAACGCGAGGTTTGAAATGGATTTTTTTGCCGTGTAAGATTTTTAGTGTGAAATGACTAAAGAAGGCGAATTTGCATTATCACAAGTAAAAAGCAAAGAGTGTCGTGCAAAGGTATCTTCAACCAATATTTTATCTACAGCTTCTCTAAGATAAATGAAGCTTTATGCTTACGAAAACAACTACTTTCAAGTTTCCCAGAAAGTTCGTGTCCTGGTCACAGTAAGTCCATTTTATGACATCGGCTATTTCCAGATTCTTCTTTGGTAAATAAATACAGCGGATGTTTTACGGATACTCCCAATAAACGTGTATTACAAGGAACCATTTATAGGAGCACAAATGCCAATGGTTGTCAAAGTCTTTGCTATCGTCCAGGGTTTCTTTATTATAGTATGC